>JAXCHB010000117.1:7432500-7829530 GCA_036926305.1 Uropetala carovei | reverse complement strand
GAAGGAGAGAGGGAGAGGAGGTAGAGGAGGGAGGTAGAGAGAGGAGGGAGGGAGAGAAGGGAGGGAGAGGAGAGGGGTAGAGGAGGGAGGTAGAGGAGGTAGAAGAGGGAGGTAGAGAGAGGAGGGAGAGGAGGGAGAGAGGGAGAGGAGTGAGGTAGAGGTGGGAGGGAAGGGAGGTAGAGGAGAGAGGGAGAGGAGGTAGAGAGAGGGAGATGAGGGAGGGAGGTAGGGAGAGGAGGTAGAGAGAGGAGGGAAGGAGGGAGAGGAGGGAGGTAGAGGTGGGAGGGAAGGGAGGTAGAGGAGAGAGGGAGAGGAGGTAGAGGGAGGTAGAGAGAGGGAGATGAGGGACGGAGGTAGGGAGATGGAGATGACGAGGGAGGTAGAGGTGGTAGGGGAGGGAGGTTGAGGAGGGGGGGAGGGAGAGGAGAGAAGGAGAGGGTAGAGGAGAGAGGAGGTAGAGGAGGGAGGTAGAGAGAGGGAGAGGAGGGGAGGGAGAGGGAGAGGGAGAGGGGTAGAGGAGAGAGGGAGAGGAGGTAGAGGAGGGAGGTAGAGAGAGGGAGATGAGGGAGGGAGGTAGAGGTGGGAGGGGAGGGAGGTTGAGGAGGGATGGAGGGAGAGGAGAGGGAGAGGAGGGAAGAGGGAGGGAGAGGATGGAAGAGGGAGGGAGAGGAGAGTAGGAGAGGGGAGAGGGAGAGGAGGTAGAGGAGGGAGGTAGAGAGAGGGAGATGAGGGAGGGAGGGAGAGGAGGGAGGGAGGGAGAGGAGGGATGGAGCGGAGGCAGGGAGAGGGAGGTAAAGGTGGGAGGGGAGGGAGGGAGAAGAGGGAGGGAGAGGAGAGAAGGAGAGGGGAGAGGGGTAGAGGAGAGAGGGGTAGAGGAGAGAGGGGTAGAGGAGAGAGGGGTAGAGGAGAGAGGTAGAGATAGGGAGAGGAGGGAGGGAGAGGAGGGTGGTAGAAGTGGGAGGGGAGGGAGGTTGAGGCGGGATGGAGGGAGAGGAGAGAGGGAGAGGAGAGGAGGGGAGAGGGGTAGAGGAGAGAGGTAGAGGAGAGAGGTGGAGAGAGGGAGAGGAGGAGGGAGAGGAGGGAGGTAGGGGGAGGGAGAGGAGGGAGGTAGAGGTGGGAGGGGAGGGAGGTTGAGGAGGGAGGGAGGTTGAGGAGGAAGGGTGGAAGAGGAGAGAGGGAGGTAGAGGTGGGAGATAGAGGGAGAGGAGAGAAGGAGAGGGGTAGAGGAGAGAGGGAGAGGAGGTAGAGGAGGGAGGTAGAGAGAGGAGGGAGGGAGAGAAGGGAGGGAGAGGTGAGGGGTAGAGGAGGGAGGTAGAGAGAGGAGGGACGGAGAGGAGGAAGGGAGGGAGAGGAATGAGGTAGGGGAGGGAGGTAGAGGTGGGAGGGGAGGGAGGTAGAGGTGGTAGAGGGAGGTAGAGAGAGGGAGATGAGGGAGGGAGATGAGGGAGGGAGGTAGAGAGATGGAGATGAGGGAGGGAGAGGTGGGAGGGAGGAGGGAGGGAGAGGAAAGAGGGAGGGAGGGAGAGGAAAGAGGGAGAGGAGAGAGAGAGGTAGAGGGAGAGGAGAGGGGTAGAGGAGAGAGGGAGAGGAGGGAGGTAGAGGAGAGAGGGAGAGGAGGTAGAGGTGGGAGGGGAGGGAGGTAGAGGGAAGGAGAGGAGGGAACAGAGGAGGGAGGTAGAGGGAGTGAGAGGAGGAGGTAGAGGAGGGAGAGGAATGAGCTAGAGGTGGGAGGTAGAGGGAGAGGAGAGAAGGAGAGGGGTAGAGGAGAGAGGGAGAGGAGGGAGGTAGAGAGAGGAGGGAGGGAGGGAGGTAGAGGTGGGAGGGGAGGGAGGTAGAGCAGAGGGGAGAGGGGTAGAGGAGGGAGGTAGAGAGAGGATGGAGGGAGAGGAGGGAGGTAGAGGTGGGAGGGGAGGGAGGTAGAGGAGAGAGGGAGATGAGGGAGGGAGGTAGAGGTGGGAGGGGAGGGAGGTAGAGGAGAGAGGTAGAGGAGAGAGGTAGAGGAGAGAGGGAGATGAGGGAGGGAGGTAGAGGTGGGAGGGGAGGGAGGTAGAGGAGAGAGGGAGATGAGGGAGGGAGGTAGAGAGATGGAGATGAGGGAGGGAGAGGAGGGAGAGAGGTAGAGGAGAGAGGGAGAGGAGGGAGGTAGAGAGAGGGAGATGAGGGAGGTAGAGGTGGGAGGGGAGGAGGGATGGAGGGAGAGGAGAGGGAGAGGAGGGAAGAGGGAGGGAGAGTAGGGAGAGGAGAGAAGGAGAGGGGGAGAGAGAGAGGAGAGGTGGAGAGAGGAGAGGAGAGGAGGGAGGTAGAGAGAGGGAGATGAGGGGTGGAGGGAGGAGGAAGGAGGGAAGGTGAGGAGGGAGGGAGAGGGAGGTAAAGGTGGAAGGGGAGGGAGGTAGAGGGAGAGGAGAGGGGTAGAGGAGAGAGGTAGAGATAGGGAGAGTAGGGAGGGAGAGGAGGGAGGGAGTGGAGGGAGGTGGGAGGGGAGGGAGGTTGAGGAGGGATGGAGGGAGAGGAGAGAGGGAAAGGGAAGAGGGAGGGAGAGAGGAAGATGAGGGAGGAAGGTAGAGGTGGGAGGGGAGGGAGGTTGAGGAGAGATGGAGGGAGAGGAGAGGAGGGGAGAGGGGTAGAGGAGAGAGGTAGAGAGAGGGAGATGAGGGAGGGGGGAAGGGAGGTAGAGGAGGGAGGGAGGGAGAGGAGGCAGGGAGAGAGATAGAGGTGGGAGGGGAAGGAGTGAGAGGAGGGAGGTAGAGGGAGAGGAGAGGGGTAGAGGAGAGAGGTAGAGAGAGGGAGAGGAGGGAGGTAGAGGAAGGAGGTAGAGGGAGGGAGGGGAGGGAGGTAGAGGTGGGAGGGGAGGTTGAGGAGGGAGGGGGAGAGAGGGAGGGAGAGGAGAGAGGTAGAGAAGGGAGGGAGAGGAGTGGGGAGAGGGGTAGAGGAGAGAGGGAGATGAGGGATGTCGAGAGAGGAGGGAGGGAGAGGAATGAGGTAGAGGAGGGAGGTAGAGGTGGGAGGGGAGGGAGGTAGAGGAGAGAGGGAGATGAGGGAGGGAGGTGGAGAGAGGGAGATGAGGGAGGGAGGTAGAGAGATGGAGATGAGGGAGGGAGAGGAGGGAGGGAGAGGAGGGAGGTAGAGGTGGGAGGGGAGGGAGGTTGAGGAGGGGAGGTAGAGGGAGGGAGAGGAGGGAGGTAGAGGTGGGAGGGGAGGGAGGTTGAGGAGGGGGGGAGGAAGAGGAGAGAGGGAGAGGAGGGAGGTAGAGGTGGGAAGGAGATGAGAGGGGTAGAGGAGAGAGGGAGAGGAGGTAGAGGAGGGAGGTAGAGAGAGGAGGGAGAAGTGGGAGGGAGGTAGAGGTGGGAGGGGAGGGAGGGAGAGGAGAGGAGTAGAGAAGAGAGTGAGAGGAGGGAGGTAGAGGTGGGAGGGGAGGGGAGGGAGGTAGAGGAGAGAGGGAGAGGAGGTAGAGAGAGGGAGATGAGGGAGTGAGATGAGGGAGGGAGGGAGAGGAGAGATGGAGAGGGGAGAGGGGAGAGGGGTAGAGGAGAGAGGGAGAGGAGGAAGGTAGAGAGAGGGAGATGAGGGAGGTTGAGGAGGGATGGATGGAGAGGAGAGAGGGAGAGGAGGGAAGAGAGAGGGAAGAGGGAGGGAGAGGAGGGAGGTTGAGGAGGGATGGAGGGAGAGGAGAGAGGAGAGTAGGGGAGGGGTTGAGGAGAGAGGTAGAGAGGGAGATGAGGAGAGAGGTAGAGAGAGGGAGATGAGAGAGGGAGGTAGAGGAGGGAGGGAGGGTGAGGAGGGAGGGAGAGTAGGCAGGGAGAGGGAGGTAGAGGTGGGAGGGAGGGAGAGCAGAGAGGTAGAGGGAGAGGAGAGGGGTAGAGGAGAGAGGTAGAGAGAGGGAGAGGAGGGAGGGGAGGGAGGGAGGTAGAGGGTGTGAGAGGAGGGAGAGATGGAAGGGAGGGAGGTAGAGGAGGGAAGGAGAGGAGGGGGGCAGATGAGGGAAAGAGAGGTGGGAGGGAGAGAGGTAGGAAGGGAGAGAGAGAGGGAGGTAGAGGAGGGAGGGAGGGTGAGGAGGGAGGGAGAGTAGGCAGGGAGAGGGAGGGAGAGTAGGCAGGGAGAGAGAGGTAGAGGTGGGAGGGAGGGAGAGCAGGGAGGTAGAGGAGATGGGTAGAGGAGAGAGGTAGAGAGAGGGAGAGGAGGGAGAGGCGGGAGGGGAGGGGGAGGGAGGGAGGTAGCGGGTTTGAGAGGAGGGAGAGATGGAAGGGAGGGAGGTAGAGGAGGGAAGGAGAGGAGGGGGGCAGATGAGGGAAAGAGAGGTGGGAGGGAGAGGAGGGAGGTAGTAAGGGAGAGGAGAGAGGGAGGGGAGAGGGAGTGGTAAGAGGGCGGGAGAGGAGGTAGAGCGAGGGAGAGGAGGTGGAGGAAGGTAGAGGAGGGAAGAGGGAGGGACAGGAGAGAGGGAGGTACAGAGAGGGACAGGAGAGAGGGAGGTAGAGAGAGGGAGATGAGGGAGGTAGAGGTGGGAGGGGAGGGAGGTTGAGGAGGGATGGAGGGAGAGGAGAGAGGGAGTGAGAGGAGGGAGAGATGGAAGGGAGGGAGGTAGAGGAGGGAAGGAGAGGAGGAAGGCAGATGAGGGAAAGAGAGGTGGGAGGGAGAGGAGGGAGGCAGATGAGGGAAAGAGAGGTGGGAGGTAGAGGAGGGAGGCAGATGAGGGAGGCAGATGAGGGAAAGAGAGGTGGGAGGGAGAGGAGGGAGGTAGGAAGGGAGGGGAGAGGGAGAGTGGTAGAGGGCGGGAGAGGAGGTAGAGCGAGAGAGAGGAGGTGGAGGAAGGTAGAGGAGGGAAGAGGGAGGGAGATGAGGGAAAGAGAGGTGGGAGGGAGAGGAGGGAGGCAGATGAGGGAAAGAGAGGTGGGAGGTAGGAAGGGAGGGGAGAGGGAGAGTGGTAGAGGGCGGGAGAGGAGGTAGAGCGAGAGAGAGGAGGTGGAGGAAGGTAGAGGAGGGAAGAGGGAGGGAGAGGAGAGAAGGAGAGGGGAGAGGAGGGAGGTAGGAAGAGGGAGAGGAGGGAGGTAGGGGTGGGAGGGGAGGGAGGTTGAGGAGGGATGGAGGGAGAGGAGAGAGGGAGAGGAGAGGAGGGGAGGGGAGGGGTAGAGGAGAGAGGTAGAGAGAGGGAGATGAGGGAGGTTGAGGAGGGAGGGAGAGAGGGAGAGGAGGCAGGGAGAAGGAGGTAGAGGTGGGAGGGGAGGGAGGGAGAGGAGGGAGGGAGAGGAGAGAGGTAGAGTGAGGGAGAGGAGGGAGGGAGGGGAGGGAGAGGAGAGAGGTAGAGGGAGTGAGAGGAGGGAGAGATGGAAGGGAGGGAGGGAGAGGAGGGAGGTAGAAGGAGTGAGAGGAGGGAGAGATGGAAGGGAGGGAGGTAGAGGAGGGAAGGAGAGGAGGGAGGCAGATAAGGGAAAGAGAGGTGGGAGGGAGAGGAGGGAGGGGAGAGGGAGAGTGGTAGAGGGCGGGAGAGGAGGTAGAGCGAGGGAGAGAGGGAGAGGAGGTGGAGAGAGGGAGAGGAGGTGGAGGAAGGTAGAGGAGGGAGGTAGAGGAAGGGAGGGAGAGGAGTGAGAGGGACGGTGGAGGATGATGATATGAAAAGGATTATCTCTGAGGTAATGCTCGATGTTGGCAGAGAGGTTAACTCAGCATTTCAGTAAAAAACTTATTTTATTTCAATGCCATGTCATAGTTCCAAGGAAAAACAACAGGCATCCTCCTAGTTTAATTTATGATGCAGATCAAACTCCAATGTTTTTTGACATGCATATGAATGTTACAGTTCACAATAAAGGAAGAAAAATGATAAAATCTACTGGTAATGAGAAATCTCAAGTTACAGTTAAGCTAACAGTTCTAGCAGATGCTACCAAACATATGCGGTACCTAATTTTGAAGAGAAAAACTATCCCGAAAGAAAAATTCCCTTCTTGAGGAATAGTGCGAGAAAAGGGTTGGATGGATGAATGACTTGTTGTGGACTGGCTTTAAGTTGTGTATTTAAGAAAGAAGTACACAGATTGGCTTCATCTAATGATCACAATCTTACTCCCACAGCTAAGATAAGAAAACCATGTTGGTCACCTGGGTGAATGGATGCTCCATGATTAAGATCTGATTTCTATCAGAATATTTTTCATGGCTTCAAGAAATGCTGCCTTTCCAACGCTATGGATGATTCTGAGGATGGCATTTTGTGACAGCACACATCTCAAAAAACCAAATTAGTTACAAATGAACAAGCATATGGCAATGATAGTGAATAAAATTTAAATTGCATACAGTAATCTCTGTATATATTCGTAAATGATGTTTTGTTTTTATTTGTTTTCATTTCCACTGGAAGTCAAGTGTAACCTATCAGGTATTTTGAAATAAAAATTTAGTATTATGTCCCAAATGCTTTTTCTTTCACTTGGCTTTCTAAAATAGAGGGTCACATTATATTTAAGGTCACCCTATTATCCGGTAAATACAGTATATGATACACCTTTTAACAGAAAAGTTCAACTTGGGCTGTATAAACAATAAGTCTCATTGTCAGTAAAACTTACTAGTGAAGGATGTAGAGGGAGCATGAAGTCAAGATATTTAAGATATTTAAAAAATTCAAGTAAAATGTACTTTTAGTATGACAGTAAAATTTTACAGAAGAAATGTAAGATTTTCTGGCTCACAATTTGCCCATCATTTGTCTTAACCTCATGAACTATTATCAGTGCTAAACCACTCAGGCTGAATCACTAGTTATCACTTTAACATAATGCAAGACAAAAGGCTGTATATTTAATTTCAACAGCATTATCACTGACTATGGATCAGAAATATTTCTTACATCATGGCATTCAAGATTACTTTAACAATATTAGCCTGCAGTTAAAAATGAATTATTATTTCTCAAAACATTGCTAAATTAAATTGGAATATGATTTAGTTATTTATCTCTAGAAAAATTTTTGATAAATTATTACCTATCCATGTGCTTCAAGTACACAGGGTTCCATCCTCCATTGTTAGTTGCTAACTCAGAATTACACTGTATATGCATATACTCATATTTCAGGAACCACTAGCAGTATATACCGTATTTACTTGTGTCATCCACACACCTTTTTCCCCAAAACGCTGGTGAAGAACAGGGGGTGCCTGTCTTACACGAGGATTCATTTATTTGTGTACCTCCCGCACCTTTTTCCCAAAATATCGTGTCAGTAAACAAATATGAAACCTCATATTTACACCACCAGAAATTACATTTTCCCGTAATTTACACCATATTTTTTTGGTCCCGTTAACTTTTTTTATGACTATTAATTTTCCTGCAAAATACATTTGCATTTCCTGCAATTTGAAACTTTTTATTTTTGATTATTTTCGATTTTGGCAGCCATTTTGATTTTTCTCAGAGTAGTTTCACGGCAAATCGTAAATAAACCTTCGAGAATATTGTGAAATACAAAAATTTCTGGAAATTTACTCTATAATTTCTTATTAAGCCAGTAATACTATAAATCAAAATTGGAAACACAGAAAGTAAGAAAGACACTTTCTAATAAAGAGAAATTACGAATTCTAGATGAAGTTGATGGACATGTTGGAACGAAAGCTTCGTTGGCAAAAAAACTCTTTTACCTATCTCAGCATTAAATACGATAGTGAGGAATCGTGAAATGATTAAAACAAATGCAGAACAGTGTGGCCCTTTGGCAAAAAAACGTAAATACGTGAAAAATTCAAGATACGAAGAAATGAAGGAAATGCTGAAAAAGTAAGAGTATTTAAAAGACTTACTGAGTAATCCAGCAAATCCGAATCATCAGAACTTCAAAGCAAACATAAGAACATTTAACAGTGCTTTATCTTTTGCCTCTATGGGAGCCCAAATCGATTATTTGCCAGGAAATGGCCCCTACTGTTTTAGAATTCATGGACAAATATATCATCGTACATCCCATTTACATCCAGATCAAGAGAGTGATAGACGATATGCACAGCTTTATGTTGTTGATTCTGCAGAGGCTAATGAAATAAGATTAGGTAACGAGGTAAACAGGTGATGTAATAAAGTTGTTATGGAAGAACTAGACCGAATCATTAGACAAGTGAATCCATTTGCTGTTGCTTATAGAACCTTGAGAGAAGTTGAATTAGAAGAGATAGAACAAGCAAATGCCAATAATAGATCAATTCCAAATATCAATATGGTTTTTAGAAGAGATAGATACAATGACAGACGTCGTTATAATGCTCCAACTACATCAGATGAGATTGCTATGATATTTAGAAATCAAAACGGTGAGCCACCATTTGAAAGAGACATAAGAGTGTACTCGAGAAATCCCAACAATCCACAGTATCAAAATATTGTATTGAACATACTAAGTCCAAATTTAGATCCGATGAGTTATCTTTTATTTTATCCTTATGGGGAATTAGGATGGCAACCAGGATTGAGAATAAACAATGAGGCAAATGCAAGAAGAATAACCATAAGCATGTTGCAGTTTAAAGTAGCCCAAACAACAATTAGAGAAGGACAATTTAACCCACTTTTGTGTGGAGGAAAATTATTTCAACAATGGGTAGTAGATTCGCATGTTTCGGTTGAAGCTAATAACTTGAACTATATTCGACGCAATCAGGCAAAACTGAGAGTTGAGCAATATCAAGGTTTAGCGGATCATTTAAATAACATAGCACAAAATGAAAGAGTGCAAATTGGTAGAACTGTTATTCTACCATCTACATTTCAAGGGTCACTGAGAAATATGAATGAAAAATATCATAATGCAATGTCAATTGTAACTCGATTTGGGAAACCAGATTTGTTTATCACAATGACATGTAATCCAAATTGGTCTGAAATTCGGGAAAATTTGTTGCCAGGTCAGCAACCATGTGATCGTCCTGATTTAGTCGCAAGGGTGTTTAAGTTAAAGTTGAATGAGTTGTAAGAAGATCTATTGAAAAGAAATATTTTTGGTAGACATTTGGCTTTTGTTTACACAACTGCATTTCAAAAAAGAGGTTTACCACATGTACATTTACTCTTGATTTTAAATGAAGTTGATAAAATTGAAAGAAGAGAAATGATTGACAAAGTTGTTTGTGCTGAATTGCCTAATCCAGAAAATGAGCCAAGATTATTTGAGATTGTGACCAGATGTATGATACATGGTCCATGTGGTGGTGCAAATCCTAAAGCACCATGTATGGACAATGGCATTTGTACAAAAAAGTATCCCATAGAGTTTATAAACGAAACTCATCCAAATGTCGATGGATATCCATTGTATCGAAGAAGAGAAGGAAGGTCTGCTCAAATTGGTGCTCATCAGGTTGATAGTATAAATGTTGTTCCCTACAATAAGTTTTTAAGCTTAAAATACAGTTGTCATATCGATGTTGAAGTTTGTACTTCAATAAAATCTGTGAAATATCTTTACAAGGGATATGATTGTGCAAATGTGGCAATAAGAGATAATCAAAATGTGCTCATTCATGATGAATTGTCAAGATACATAGATGCAAGGTATGTAAGTGCACCAGAAGCAATGTGGCGATTGTTGGAAAATAAAATGAATGATAAATCTCACACCATCATCAGATTAGCAGTTCATTTGCCAAATGCACAAATGGTGTATTTTGTAGAAGGTCAAGAAGTGGAAGCAGAACAAAGAGCTGCAAATAGAAACACACATTTGAGAGCAAGGTTTGAATTAAATAGAGAAAATGTAGAAGCAAGGCAGTATTTATACACAGAAATTCCTTATCATTTTGTATTTAATGGAACAATAACAAAATGGACGGAAAGACAAAGAGGTGGAGAAAAAATCATTCCAAGAATGTATTCAGTTAGTCCAACAGATAGAGAAAGATTTTACTTGAGATTGTTGCTACTACATATTAGAGGAGCACAAAGTTTTGATAATTTGAAAAGAGTTGAAGATGTAGTTTGTGGAACTTTTGAAGAAGCTGCAAGAAGAAGGAATTTGTTAGAAGATGATAGAGAATGGGAAAGATGCATGAGAGAAGCTGCCACTATCAAAATGCCTGGTCAATTAAGACAAACGTTTACAATGATTTTGGTTTTCAATCATCCATATGATCCTCTGAAACTTTCGAGTGATTTTTGGGAAGATATGGCTGAAGATTTCCAAAGACATTTTGAAGATCGTGACGTAATAAGGAATCATGTTTTGAATGAGATTGAAGAAATTTTAAAAGTTCACAGAACAAGTTGCGTTGAGTTTGGATTACCAAGACCTATGGCAATTGTTATGAATCAAGATTTGGAATTCAATGTAGAAGAGGCTAGAATATCAGCAGAGAAAATAAGAAACTTGAATCCTTTACAAAGAGCATCTTTTAATCGTATAATAAATGCTATAGAAGATGTTGATGCAAATTCAAGATTTTTCTTTTTGGATGGACCAGGTGGATCAGGGAAAACATATTTATATAATACATTAATGAGTTATTTGCGAGGCTGGGGACAAATTGTATTGCCTTTTGCAACTACTGGATTAGCCGCAGATTTGTTGAAAGGAGGAAGAACTGTACATAGTGGGTTCAAATTGCCAGTCCCTTTAAGTGAAACCTCTGTGTCTACTATGAGTATTAATTCACAAGATGCTAAAAGAATGAAAGAAGCTGATTTAATTATCATTGATGAATCCTCTATGTTGTCGTCTAATGGTTTATGTTGTATTGATGTTTTGTTAAGAGAAATTATGGAAAACAAAAAGCCATTTGGAGGTAAAGTTTTATTGCTTGGAGGAGATTTTAGACAAACAGCTAATGTAATTCGAAGAGGGACAACAGCTCACATTATTGAAGCATGCATTAAAAGTTCACCGCTGTGGAGATTTGTAGAAGTAATAAGTTTAAAAGTAAACATGCATGCAGTTGGTCAAAATGAATTCAATGAATGGACACTATGCATTAGAAATGGATCACTTTCTAATAATGATGGTTTACCAGAAGATCTGATTGAAATTCCAGAGAAATTTATTGAGAATGACAACTTGATAAGAGTAATTTATGGTAATCAAATTGATGTAAGCAGTATTGAAGCAGTTTCTGAGCTTGAACAAAAAGTAATTTTAACACCAAAGAACAAACAAGCTACAGGAATGAACAATGAAGTTTTGAAATTGATAAATTCGAATGGAAAGGAATATGAAAGTGTCGATTCAATTGTAGTAGAAGATAATGATGATCAGATAAGAGTAGACTTCCCAATAGAGTTTTTAAATGCACAAACACCATCAGGAATGCCGCCACATAAGTTATTAATAAAGGTTGGAGCTATTGTGATGCTAATTCGAAATTTGAATCCAAAAAAAGGATTGTTAAATGGCACAAGATTAATTATCAGAGGAACTCATCAACACTTTCAGATGCAGAAGTTTTGACTAGAAGTCATAAAGGAGAAAGAGTTTATTCCACGAATAATTTTAGCACCAAGTGATACTGGTTTGCCTTTTGTATTAAAGAGAAGACAATTTCCAGTTATAATAGCTTTTGTGATGACTATAAATAAGTCTCAGGGTCAAACCTTTGATAAAGTTGGAGTGTACTTGCAAGAACCAGTATTTGGACATGGCCAATTGTATTTTGCAGTGACTAGAACAAGAGATGAGAACAATGTGAAGTTTTTTGTTGCTGATAGATCAAGTCAGGGAAAATTGCTTAACAATAATAGGATATTTATGAAAAATATTGTGATAAGAGAACTTCTTGAAGATGTGATCAATAGAAACTTATATGATTGAAAAATAAATGTGATTTATTTTTTTAACATTGTTTCCTTTAAAACTTAGCCCGTTTTAAACGGGTTATTAACCTAGTGTTGTTTATAAGATATCATATGGTGAGAGTAAGAGTGTAGATTCTGTGACAGTAGCAGATTGGATGGATTCGTTATTAGAACTTCTTGAAGGATATCAACCAAGGAATATTTTTAATTTGGACGAAACTGGGTTATTTTTCAGTGTACTACCAGGTAAAACTCTGTGCTTTAGAGGTGAAAACTGCCATGGAGGAAAACAAAGTAAGCAACGACTTACTGTAGTGTTGTTGACGAATGCTGATGACAGCGAAAAGCTACAACCGCTAGTTATTGATAAAGCCCAAAATCTACGATGTTTCAAGAATATCAAGACTCTGCCAACAAAGCATGTATCAAATTCCAAAGCTTGGATGACTTTAAAAATATCTGAAGATCATCTCCATGCTTTGGCTGCTAAGATGGGGTCTCAAAATAGGAAAATCCTTCTTTTACTTGATCAGTGTCCCACACATTCCTCTGCTTTGCATTTGAGGAACATAAAATTAGTCTTTTTTCCTCCTAATTGTACTAGTGAGCTTCAGCCTTTGGATTTAGGAATAATTCACTCTTTTAAAGTGAACTACCGAAAGATTCTTGTGCAGAAAGCAGTGTTCCTTTTGGATGGTGATAAGGACCCAAATCAGCTGAAGGTAAATGTGTTAGATGCCTTACATTACATTTATTTAGCAAGGATGCAAGTCAAGGAATCTACTATTAGAAACTGTTTCAAGAAAGCAGGCATTTTCTTAGATAATGTTGATGTTATACCTGAAGAAAATGTGGAAGAAGATGCGGAAGATGATGCTGATTGGAATCAGCTTCAGACAGGGACAACATTTGCTGAATTTGTTAAAATTGACTCAGAGGTTGTAACATCTAAATTTCAGTCAGTTGATGATGTTGCCGATAATTATTTAGAGGAAAATTCAGAAGTCACTGATGATGATGTTGCAGAAGTCGATGATGAGGTTTCAGAAGAGGATAATAGAATCCCTATGGCTAACTACAGGGATGCAATCTCAGCCATTTCTACAATTAGGAGTTATATTTCTAGTGCTAATGTAAAGGAGAGTTCATTTGATGATCTGAACAAACTTGAGAAGCAAATTCATGACATTCACAAACAGAAGGACTACAAACAGGAGAAAATATCAGACTATTTATTAAAAAAGTGAATTTTCTGTTATGTAATGGGTCAAATGATGATTATTTTGTGATAAACTTGATGCTTTATTTTATATACAAGCAAAATGTATGTTTTCTGGGTTTAAAATGGGAACAATATTGATTTTTAGCTATTAAATATATATTCCTTATGGTTTCCCATTCTTTTATTTTATTATACAACTAGCTTTTCGTACCCGGCTTCGCCCGGGTGCATTTCGGACTGCAAATAGTTATACTTTTTCCCGCTTAGAAGACAGCTTGAGAAAATGATACATACTAAAACTTCTCCTCTCCTTTCTGTAAACTACATTAGGAGTCTTGAAATAAAGTGGAAAGAACACGAAACGAACCAATACGAAAACTACAAAAACCACCACGAAAAAAGAAATGAATTAAACACTAACCAATACCCGGTAGAAAAGGATGTAAACCGACAAATAAATAATCGTGGAACATAAATTAAGAGTACAACCAAACAATATAAGTTCAATGTAAATACCACCAAGAAAAAAGAAATGAATTAAACTCTAACCAATAGCCGGCATAAAAGGTGTAAACCGACAAATAGGTAATCAAGGAACAAAAATCAAGAGCACAACCAAAGAATATAAAAGACTACAAAATGAACAACTAAGAACGAAAACAAAGAAAACAAACAAAGAACACAAAAAATGGACACGAAACGAAAGCAAATGAAAACAACAAACTAACCAAAACCAACCAACGAATAATCTCCTAAAGCTCAATGTATCTGATGATGGCGACTGACGCTTTCTATTCAGTTGCTAAATAAACAACCAACAATCACAAAATAGCGTGTCGTAGTGATGAGTAAATATTGATTACGCGGAATATGAGTTTTTATGTCAACATAATAACAGGAGAACCTAAATAAGAATACCTATTATTACTCTAAATAGATATAAAATTATTGATCTTAATTGTGTTTTCCATCGTAATTAATTGAATAATAGATTGAGATATTCGAACGAATCAATTTTAAATAATGTAGTAAAATGTTTTACTTTTCTAACGTAATTAATTACGTGAGTGTATCGGTAGTGTTTACATTTTACCCATGGAACCGCAGACACGAATTCTTAATTTTAGTTCAGAAGACATAATAAAGTTCAACAAAAGTATTATTCAAATAAAATCTTTCGAAATTCACTGCGTTACTTGTTCAAAATGTTAATCTAATTTAGTTCTCGTATTAAAATAACAATTAATTTTAGAAGAAATTGCTAAATATTGGCCACCAGAAATTAAAATGTGATTGTTGTTTCTATTGTTATCTATAACAAATCATTTAAATGTTAATTGGTTTCTTTTAATGTTCTTAAATTTTAAAACATGATTTAAATGGTATTTGTTTCGTATTTATATTTTTAAGTTGGGCTCCCTGTTAATATGTACGTAAGTGATGAAACCATGCAAATGTATATGCCAACGCTGAAATAAATTGTATTGTTATTATTATATTATGTATTTACCATCCATCCAATTTACGTAAATGAATATAGGTGCGGCCGCAATTAGTTACAGTGGAGGGACAGCACTAATTGTACTGGCAAGTGCTGCCATCTACCAGCCAGTTTGCATAACTAACTAATGAGACCGTCCGGTCAGGCCGCGACAAAGACATCAAGCGTTTTCTTATAGTAGATTATTGGAACTCACATTTAAATTTAATTGACTGTATAAGGTAATATTTATTCATTTTCTGCAATTTACACTTTCCTGCAATCTGCACTTTTTTCCCTGGTCCCTAGAGAAGTGCAAATAAGGGGTTTCACTGTATATCTTAAGCCAGCAACTATGCTGCATCTGTTATTCTATTAGTAAATTTCTTTGTATTGAGACTGTTGTTCTTTGTATATAAATTTTAAGTCTATAACGATAGGCACAAAGATTGGGTCAGGGTCGCCACCATGGATTGAACTCGTCGCAAGAGCGTAACAGTCACAATATTGTAGTGGTGATATAAATTAAACACAATGTCTTTTTACATAATGGGAACACCGGTTACAATATCACATATTCTGTTGCAAAATTGTTAATACCAGCTACTTTTAAATGCACACAAATTAAAATGGAAATGCGTGGGATTTTTCCGTAGCAGCAAGTATTGTATCCTTTGTGGATAAAGCTCAGACAGATTTAAAGTCTGCCTTTTTAAGTGAATTAATCATTATCCTATATATTATGCACGTAGTGAAGCTTCGTGTGTCCGTCCATGTGTATGAAGCCTAGCGTAATTATAGTGGCGTATTTCACGAGAACCTTTCATCGTAAAGATATGCAGTAAATGGCATTTTGTTTCTACTAGCTATGAGGTCCCTGGAAAAATATTTTTGTTAGCTCAAGTGTCCCGGGTTCAAATCCAGGAGAATTATATTTTCCCATAAGGTTACACGGGATTTTCGATTTTTCAGAGCAAGGTTTTTTCCTTCATTCATTAAAATATGTAAATATGGACCGATTTTTTTCTTTTTTGGCACGTTTTGCTTCCAGCGTGCCTATTATCGTTGGTTGGTCCATCAGTCCGCATGTTCGTTCTCGGCTTCTACAGAACCAATTTTCATGAAATTTGATATTAAGGACTTTCAATCAAATATAATAAGAAAATCGTAAAATTTAATCACACATGCAAATCAGGGGTATCACTTTACTGGTGACAAAAAATTAAATTTTTATCATATCTCATAAAGTATTGTTCATATCAAAATATTTTTCAAATAAAAGTTGTAGAACTAGTAAAGAAGAGTATTTTCTTTCCTATACATTTTTACCGTAGGAGTAACTGTTATTGATAAAATCAAATGAGAATGTCTTAATTCGAGTTGAACTTAGAAAATTTCTTGCATGGTTACTTCTTCATTGTTGCTAACAACAACCTCACAAACAGACATTTAATTTCCTTACATGTGCATGCAATATTTTTAAATAGGAAGAAAATGGATTATTTATGATGAAGAAAAGAACTTGAAAACACAATTCCCCTTACGTACAGGTATAGAATTTCTTTCTAATACACCATTGCACGAAACGAGCCCATTTGTGATACGTTGTACAATTTCCTAACTTCTTTGCTTTATTCAATGGCTAAAGCTCTCTACTATCTTATTCTTGTGATGTTTACACGTTACACGGTCGAATTTTTCGGAAATATGCATTATTTTTCGAAATTTTGCGATTTTTCGTACTCATTCCGGGTGTTGCCAAATGAGACTCTCATTGCTGCCTCCAATTCATTTACGGTCAATTAAACCTTCAAACAGACAAAAGAAAAGCGTTATTGTTATCTTCTCTTCATTGATAATCTAAATAAACGCTTGCATTGACGTCACCTTTATAGTAGGTCCTGTAAGAAGTTAAAAGCAATCGTTGATAGACACTTAAAGGAAAGCAACTGTTTGTGAGTTCGTCTATAATGGTGCAACAATAATCATTGGAACTAAGGTAAGGTAGAATTAAAAATTTTTTCCCTTTGAATATACCGTGATTTTAAACTAGCATTGAGTAACTCTGTGACATTTTGATCACGTAATTGCTGTAATATATTGCTATAAAATTGCAGAAAATTTAAAAAAGGAGAGCTATTAGCCCAGCCACAGCTGCCAGAGAAAGGAAGAGGAGCCAGAGATCTAAGGAAGAGTATTGTAGGAAAGAGAGAGAAAGAGATGCAAAAACTCATAGGATTGCCCGTGTAGATAAGGAGCGGAGAGTACAAGAAAGACAAAGAAATAGGGAAAGACGTCAAATGAATAGGGAACAAAGATGATCTAACCTAGGGCCAAACTAATTAGATTATTTGCAAGCGTAGCTGCAGCGGGCTGCTAGTATACCCTTAAAATAAATATTGGGAAGAGATTGCGATCATTTACCGTTAGTGTAAAATTGCAGATTATAAGTGAGGCAGAGGTAATAGTGCAGCAGGCACTCGAGAAAGATATGTTTTTATAAAATTAAAATTGTACCTTTTAAATGAGTTTTACGTTTATTAACTGGCTTTTGCCAAATTCTACGAAGTATAGACGCAGGAGCTGATTTGGCCACCGGGAAACCGGGCTAAGTCCCGAAAGGCCAGTGCTGCCTCGTGAATTTGTCCCTGCATATGCATATCTATACGAGTAACTTGGGTGGAAAAGCAATCAGTGAAGAGGTCGACTTTTTTAAAATCCGGCACGGATTTATTTTTTTCCCTTTGAATTGGCACAAAAATAGGGGTGCGCATGATAAATGAGGGTGTGGGTTACACGAGTAAATACAGTACCGTATTCACCTGAATCTAAGACGACCTTTTTTTCCAAATTTTCAGCTGTAAATATCAATAGTAGTCTTACATTCGAATACGAAGTATATTTAAGCATTTAATCAGTGGTTTTTACAACAAATGGTATATTAGAGTAAACAATTCACAACAGCAAATTCAAGTACGTACATAAAGACGTGAAATAAACAAATAGTAATAACAATAAGAAAAACATGACGGGAATAATAATTATTTAGACTAATAATCATCGTCGACGATCATAACACAGACGACGTACTTTCACCTTGCACGTAATGCCAACCGCAATTTCAAAACAAATGAGAGCGGAAATCATTGGGATTCCCTTTTCAAACGACGCACCGCGATTCACTAAGTGTGACAGTAACTTTGAGTTGTGCATTCTTGATTTAAATGCACAACCCTTAAGTTAAAATGACAGATCATGTTGAAGTACGTGGCACGAGTGCAAAGGGAAAGTTAACAAAGGAATTAGACGGAGCTAAGATACAAATTTTAAGCTGATCGTGATTAATTACGCCGAAAAAACTAATAACTGTGATGCGAGTAGAAAGTTCGGTGTATCTGAGGCAAATGTGCGTCGATGGAAACTCTCAAAACAGGAACTAGAAAAAGCCAAAGCCACAAGGAAGTCGCTCAGTGGTCCAAAATTAGGCCAATTTCATGGCATTGAAGAAGAAGTGGTCAAGTTTGTGCGCACCATGAGGAAGAACGGTATGCCTGTTTCGACTGAAAGTATTATACTTAAAGCTAATGAAATTACTAGAGGACTTAATATATCATTGCAAGAATTCAAGGCCAGCAGAAGTTGGTGCGTGAGAATGATGCGACGAAATAATTTTTCTTTACGGCGACGAAATAATTTTTCTTTACGGCGACGAACTTCGCTGTGTCAGAAATTGTCAAAGACTATGTTGAAAAACTTCTCGCTCACCAGAAATACGTAACTGGACTTAGAAAAACCAATAATTACCTTTTGAGCCAAATAGGAAATGCCGATGAAACTCCGGTTTTCTTCTACATGCCATCTAATTATACTGTGAACGAAAAAGGTGCGAAGTCCGTCCTAATTAAAACTACAGGCAACGAAAAAATGCGAGTCACGGTAATGTTGGCGGTTTTAGCAGATGGGACTAAATTACCACCATATGTGATTCTAAAGCGGAAAACAATGCCTAAGAAACATTTGCCAAGTGGAATAATGTGTCAAGAAAAGGGGTGGATGACTAAAGAACTAATGAGAGATTGGTTACATGTGGTGTGGAATAGACGGCCAGGAGCTTTACTGAAACAAAGAGCAATGCTTTCACTGGATGCATTCAAGGACACATCTCCTGAAATTAAAAACATAATGAGTGCGATGAATATTGATCTTATTGTAATACCTGGAGGAATGACATCGCAACTTCAAGTTTTAGATGTTGCTGTCAATAAGTGTTTTAAAAATAATTTAAAGGTTTTGTATTCTGAGTGGTTACAGAGTGGAACTCATACTTTAACACCAAAAGGAAATCTTAAGAAACCTGAAGTTGCAATGCTCTGCCAATGGATCAAGGCATCGTGGCAACAAATAAATGCAAAAGTAATAGTGAAAGGATTTAAGAAATGCTGCTTATCTAATGCCATGGATCGGAGTGAGGATGATGTTTTGTGGGAGACTGATGATGAAGTTGAGAGTGATAAAGATAGTGAGCAGAGGAAAATAGTGAAGGTTGCATAGACAGTGATGATGACTAACACAATAAAATGATTTTATGCAGCACTTGGATTGAAATGTTTTTTTGTTGTCCTGAAATGAGTGTATTCTTTCAATGTATTTACTTTATTTTTAATGTTATCTTAAAATGAATGCTACCATTTAATTTGTTTGAAAACCTGAATGGTTCTATTTGTGATGTGATCTTATGATTTTAAAATGTTAAAAGACAATGACGTTCAAGAAAAGTATAAGAGAAAATAAATATTTCACAAGATTTATAATTTTTGTAGTCATGAAGGTCAATTTGAGCTTTTTTCTCTTTTGGAATCATCAAAATGGGGGGTCGTCTTAGATTCAGGGTCGTCTTGGATTCGGGTGAATACGGTATATACTTTTAATTCAAAATTTTAATTTTTCTAATATTTTCCATTAAATAGAAGGTCTTAAGTTATCACTATGCTACCTACACCTGGTAGAGAACTAAAAAATTTCCCTGATAATATAATTAACAAGTACTGATTCACAATAACTGCAGTAACTATTCTCAACTAGTTTTGTTCTAACTTTTTCAATAGATATCATACAGAAGAAAAATCCTATATTATACTGCATCCTACCATATTCACGATCATTAAACTGTACATCAATTTACTCCTGAAAAACAAAACTTTGTTAAAAAATAACTATGTAATAAAAGCATTACTAGCTGCATTTATCTATGCTTTGCCCATTTTCTAATTATGTAGCAACTATGCTATGTCATTTGTTCTATCAGGTGAATAACATTGTAAAACTTTCTATTACTTCCATTAGGTAAAAATCATAATTCTAAACATCTTCAACTTCAGCCTGCATGTACAAGAATCTATTTTTGAAAAATCAGCTAAAATGCTTTACCTTCCAAGAGCTATTGATTGTGCACAAATGAAAAGTTTAATGGGACACACTGGAAAGTGACTTCAAAACTTGCAAGATGTAAACAAGAATAGAGCAATCATCGACCTGATAAAAACAACACATTCATTCTACTTTGTAACAAAAATTGATTCCACTTACCACTATTCTTTCTTGATATCACGAAATAGAAGAGATCCATGCAGATCTGATATGTCAGCGGTGTGTTAGATTGAATGTTCAGAATGGCCAGTTATCTTTCTCTTGGAGTCACGCTTCTGAAATAAAAAGAAAATCAAATCAGAAATTTTGTACCCTAAGAGCTAATTCTGATAATAGCGCACTTTGTGATACTCTTATTTCCCACATGTTAAATCATTATATCATTTTTAAATTTAATTTCTTTAAAATATCATGATACCCTTTCATTGGAAGGTTTTCAAAGATGAAATGGGTAAAATTATTTTTTGTAAATGTATTAACCATCATGTCTAAGCTTCTCAGTTAAATTGTAGCTTTTACTTAAAAACACTGAATATGTACCGTATATACAGTGAGACCTCTCTAAAGCGGTCACTCACGGGACGGGAAAAAAATGACCGTTTGGAGGGGTGACCGCTGAATAGAGGTCGGCAAAGGTTGGGAATGGCAGTTCGGAGTACAGAAATAAATACATACCTAAGTCATTAGAATCGACTATATTGCACTATTTATTAGCAAAATTACAGATATAGTGCATAATTAATGACTTTCACCGTTTAATGCGTGAAAAACAATGTTATTCCTTGTTCGAAATCGATCCAACCATCCATTACTAGCAACAAACCCTTCAATTTTAAGTTCTTCAGCAAAATCTAGAGCTTTTCTTTGAATAATTGGTCCACTGCATATGCGCTGAAATTCCTTTTTTAGTTTCTAGTAGCTCATTTCTCCTATCCTCTAATGACAGAACAACTTTACTCTTGCTATTCAAGTTAACCCTTCACTGACTCAAAAACCCTCTCACCCACAACCGAAGAATGCTGTCACCAGAATTAAGAAGCAAATAAAAATGACGTGTTTGCCACCTACAGTGTTTTTTTTAGAAAGTTCAGAACACACAGGTGATCATGGAATGCATGTTTAAGGAAAATTATGACCTTGAATGAATGAGTTGCACGGATTTGCCTGCCTGCCTGCAGCGGGACGTCCACTTATCTCGATTTCTCTGAGTGAGAGAGACAAAAGTGTATGGGTTGGGAGGAATAAATGTACGTACATATGTACGAAAGACTACAAAATGGCCGCTTAAGAGAGGTAAAATTGACATTTGAAGGATGGCCGCTGACCGGGAAGAGGGGTGGCCGTTGAACAGGGGGTCACTTAGCATGTATCCTAAAGGAAAATAAAATTGGGACCGGTAAAAAGTGACCGTTTGGAGGGGTGACCGCTGAATAGGGATGGCCGTTAAGAGGGGTTTCACTGTACCTGAATATAAGACGACTCTGACTATAAGACGACCTCCCATTTTTAACTCCTAATGAAAGGAAAAACCGACAACATTACTGTTACCCTTAGTTTTTCATTTCCAGCAGTTTAACTATCACTGACTTTTCCCCTTTGTTATCAAATGTAGTGTTAGTTGGCATATCAAACAACACAGCTGTTTCATCTGCATTCCCAATTTGGCCTACAAGATGTTCATGCTGTAAACGAATAATATAACATTATGTTCCCGAAAACACCGTGAATTTGGAATCCGCAAAAATAGAAGCAACAGCCTTACGAGAAAATGGAGGTTAGGTTCGTGGCTCATGTTTTCCTTTTATGAGGTCTCAGTAAGCTCCTCATAAAACCATTTCTCTGAAGGTAGATATTGGCACATATCTAATAAATCTTTCTTCTTTTCTGGTTTTATTGGGAGAGGTCCATCATAAATAGCCTTCAGCCCCGAAATGTGTGGAATCGATGGTGGTTCATTCCTCCGTCCTCGCCCAAGTTGAGGTTTAGTTAGAGGGAAGGTTATCCATGGCTGCAAAATATTGTGTTACTTCCTCACTTTTATAGTTGTTGGATCGTCTGCGTCAATCCGTAACCACATGGACTCGGTGATTTTTAAGCTACCAGTTTTCTTAATATTTTTTTCAGCTTCAGTGAAGTCTTTAAAATCCTCCTGATCCATCCAGATGACAGCAAATGGATTGCTAGGCCTAGCTGAAACTATAACGTCCTCCCAGTCAGTAGGAATATGCACTGTAGCAGTCTTCTTTTCTTCTCAATTAGTGCAAAATCTCGGTCACATGGTAAAAAGCTGTGACCGCTGACCAAAAACTTTTGATGTACTTCAGTAAAATACTTAGAAACAATCAGCAGTTGAAACATAGTGACCATTCTCCAGTTATTATTCTGGCCGACGCATCGATCCGACCACACGATGAGCTTACGGTCTTCGCCATTTTCGAGAGGCTTGTAAATCTTAGTAATGTATCTAAGAAAGCACGATGCAATTTCAGTAGAACCTCGATGCCCTACAGATTCATGCCATACTGTCATGCATGCATTTCTCACCATCATGCACTGCATAGTTGTATGTTGCATACTGCCTTTGATAGAACATGGAAGAATGTTTAATGACAGGGAAAAACAAAACTTGCTGCAAATCAGTAAATAACACTACAGTATTTGGATTTACTTTAGCTTTCTCTTGATCTTCCTTAAGATGTGAATACGCCGCATCTGCTCTCATGTGGTGTAAATCACTCTCTAACTGCAGTGATTTCATCTCATTATCATTTTGTGCAGCACACATCTTTACAAAATACGCATCACAGGTCTTACATGTGTCACTTCTAGGTAGGCCAAATTTTAGTTTGAAATCCGAGTAAAAAAGATCTGAATACACACGGTATGAAATAGCAATATCAGGGTATTTCTCCCTAAATAAGTCAAACATCTTAGTCAAATTTAGTTCAGGCGATAGGTATTCATTAGTAGTTTTACCACGACTGTAGTGACTTTCTTGCTTAGGAAAATATTTTATATGTTCATGGATTTTAGCTTTAGTTTCGTCGTGTACTGCATGCGGCCTGTTTTTATGTAAGCCTCTCTGATCTGAAAGGTCACGATTGTCCTTAAGTTTTTCAACTAAAATTTGCAGCCGCCGTGATGTGATCCTGAATGTGTTGCAAACAGTTTTCATACAAACTTTGACCCGCTCCCTACTTTGTTCTGCAGGTAGGTAATATTTAACAGTATACTGCCTTCTAGACACAGCTTCGTCCTGCACTCTCCTTCGTGGCTCCTCCAGAAAGGAGGATAGAAACTGGGACGGCTCATTGTAGCTCAAGCCTCGAAATTGATGAAAAAGTACCAGTGTACGTTCATGCGAAAGTTTTTCAGCGTAGCAGTTCCCTTTGCATTTGCAGACAGGACCGTAACAAGGAAAAAGTTAAAAAAAGGCATTTGAATTTGTGTGCGCGCGCATTCGTGTGTATGTGTGTGCATGTAAGAAGAGAAAGATTCTTACTCCTTTTTCGATGTACCCCCCACCTCCCCCATACCCCCAATAAAAGGTAAATACAACCTAAAATCCGCATATTTTAACACACAGATTTCTATAATATATGCGCTAAACGTCTTACAAATAAAAAATTTATTTAAACATTTTCCCGAGATAAACCGGTAAATACAATCAGTCTGGGGTGTATAGAGGATGGGGGTATAACAAAAAAGACTCAATAGTAGGAATAATATTATTGTGGCAAAAGGTTATATAGCCTATGAAGTTACAACGTTGTTCCACTCACCTAAATTGGTGGTTGTAGGGCTGGTAATTGCTTTTTTCTTGAGGATGTGTAAGGTTCTCCACGATCTCTCTTCATTTTACGAACATTACACTTCCACTTTCCGAAATGTATGTTCTTTTTTTTACCTCTATTTAAATGGGAAATGGTATTTGCACTCAGATTCACACTGTTAGACGCCGCCATGTTTGTAAGTTACAACGTTGTTCCGTGTAAATATGCGATTGAATCAATTGTTGGACTAAAATATAACAGTTGAAAATCAATATTTCCCTACATTGTTGCTATGAGGGTATTCTACATTATATGTACAACGTTGTTCCATTGGAAACTCATTTCATGAAAATTTGTAAGTTACAACGTTGTTCCGGCCGACTCTTCAATTATCTTGGGTTAATAGCTGTGTATAATCAAATCTTTTTTTCCAAAAGTTAAGAACTAGACCGTGAACGTACAGTGGAATCCCCATATAACATTTGCCTGGGGGACAAGTTTTTCGTACCTTAAATCGAGTAATACCTTAAATGGGGGTAGTCTAAGATTGAAAGACTAAATGGCAGTTTATTAATATCAAATTATTATTAATTGAAACACAAATTTAAGAGTACAGATTAATTGAAAGGTAAGCTTCCTGTCAAGTTACAGGTTTTTTATATGGAATAAAAAAATGGAAATCTCAGATACACATTGTAGTTTCCAGTTAGCAAATCTAAAAAAAAGAAGAATGAGCCATTTATTAAAAACTGCTCTACATTACATCTCCCACACAAATACCTAAATGTGAAAGGTATGCAAATGTACCATGTAAGTTGCTTCTTGAAATAATCTAAGAGGGATGTCTATTTTTTTGGACAATTTCGACAAAGTTAAAGTAGATCCCTCTCTACCTGGGCAAGTCGTATAATGCTGTCATTGTTAAGTTTTAATGAACACATGTACCTCCTCATCACCTCAAACCCAGTAATTGCATCTCCAAATGATGGAATTGGTTGTTCCTCTTCATCCTCTTTCTCACTTCCTACATCTTCGTGTTCACCTTTCTCAACTATTTCACACAACAGTTGAACAGATAACAGTGCTGAAGTCACAACATCGTCATCACATTTTACATATTCATTGAACTCTGTCTGAATTTCCTGTCAGCTGTCTCCATTCTATTCTTCTTCATTTTATTCCTCCTCATCTGTTGTCTCAGGTGCACAATCAAAGTTGAATCATACTTTTTTGAAGCAGTTAGCAACTGTTGCAGGTCAGAAGTGAGTCGATCGTCAAGGTCAACAAATTGAAGATATTCAACTATGCCTATAGACTTTTATAAATTTCACTACAGAGTATGACATAAGAGGAAATTCAGAAAAATTAATCGCAGAGAAAAAATTAGTCCACGCTGAAAAAAAACGATGCTGAAAAAAAATGGCCGCAGCAGAGGGAAAAAAATTCAATTGTAAATAATAATTGCAATCTGAAAAAAATATTAATCATCGGAAAAATTGAGCCATGGGGAAAAATATTAGTAGCTACCAGAAAAAAGATAGCCTCCGAAAAACAAAAAAATTCGTCATAGAAAAATTAGCCATTGGAAAATAATATTAATCATCGGAAAAGAATATTCGCAATCAGAAAAAATCTTAGCCATCAGAAAAAAATATTAATCTTCAGAAAAAATTGAGCCATGGAAAAAAATATTAGCTACCAAAGAAAAAATTAGCAATTGGAAAAAATATTAACTGCCGGAGAAAAGGAGTCGCAGAATAAAATAACCGCAGAGAAAAAAAGTAGGAGGAAAAAATCAAAATCGAAGAATATTTCAAATCGGAGAAAATACAAAATCTAACAACATTCACCACAGGAAAACACCGACACATTAAAAAGTTTCGATACCGGAAAAAATTGCCATAGGAAAATGTTATCCCTTGCAATAAAAAAAGTCATTATTGGAAAAATAATTCTTCACCGGAAAAACAGCTATTACAAAACAATTCTCCTTTGGGAAAGAATTTGGAATTGGAAAGAAAATAAAACGCCTTCGGGGAAAAATTCACCTTTGAAATAAAAAATTTGCCTACTGAAAAATTGTTCTTCTTCAGAAAAACTCCAAAATTTAGCCATCTAAAAGAAGTGTTAGTATGCGAAAAAAATTGCTATCTGAAAAAATTTTCTTCCGAAAAACCAGTTGCTTATGTGCTCTATATGTAAATCTCAATTGAATCAAATTTATCAATGATCCTGAGATTTCCTAATTTGACAATTGCGACTGTAATTAACATTTGTTGTTCATTTGATAAGCTTCATATTTCTGAGAATCCTACAACAGCATGGTTTGAAAATGGCTAAGAAACAGGACTGTCCCGGCAAATATGAGACATATGGCCACCCCTATTATTAAATAAGTAAAATATGAGAAAGTAAAAGGGGGCACTATATGTAATTCGTAATCAAGAAATATGGAACAAAAACGTGATGTGATGGCACGCACAAACCTTCCACTTACATATACATTAAGGATAAGAGGTTTCGAATCAAACGAACTGTTCGTGAGTCACTGGACCAGATCATGACTTCGAATTTCATTGCAGACATATTTTGAATAATCCGTACAGAAGCATATGCAAAATCCTATGGTATTGGCCAGGGACTAATCTTAGCTTCGAATTACACCATACTTTGAATTATCCGGGATCGAAATAACAGTGTTTTACTCTATCCCATTCCATTTATCTAGGAGAGATGAAAACTTGTTTGTAACTTTTTGTTAAAGTGGGATCATTTCATTAAACTCTTCATACATTACATTACTAATTGCTTGAAATGGAAAATATTACGAAATGAAGTGCTCAGGAGGAAAATATTACAATTCAGAACCGTTGATATTTTCGATGCATATGAGGTCTGGGTTCGTTCAGACTCATTCCGAGCACTGCATTTATTACGTTATAATAAAGTACATGTGGTTACCCTAATTGTATCTGAAATCAATATATCTATTTTAAAAAATTCCCGTATTGATTTCACATGGGACGCGGGATATTTAAGGAAAAATTGGCCAAAAAACGGGACCTCCCTTAAAATGTGGTCACCCCTAGGAGTGTCACTCTGATCCATGTATTTTGTTGACCCGGAGAATGTTACCCTTAACCCGGAGACTAGTAACAAAACCTGGAGATTCTGGGTCAAACCCGGAGAGGTGGCAACCCAGGATGCAGGGAATCTAAAGGCACAAACCTTTGTTGATATATTTTGCGAGCAATTTAATTACTCTTTTCCTAAAAGGGTTGTCTCCACTAAGTTTAACGGCAGTCACTTTGCCTTATCTCTTTATTTAACCACTGAGTCAATTTTCAAGGGACTGTCATGGCAAATGTAAAAGGAGCAATACTGAGCTATCTGCTGAGAATAAAGCTCTTAAAAAATATTTTAATGAGTGAGTTACATTAGATAAAATTGCATGAAATGATATGCTTATCACAAACTCACACAATAAATCAAAATGTGCATGATGGTTGGTGCATAAAAATCTTTGCAATGAGAACATTCCTTTAATTGTAGATAATTTAAAACTATCTAATCTATTAGATACAGCTAACATTTTTTAGATACTTTCATAATCATCCTATTTTCCCTGATATACTGAAGATAAAGAAAATAATTCCCTTACACAAGCCCAGTCCAGTTGTTAAACAAAAGGATTCAATAATCCAAACTGTTGCCATCATAGAAATAGAAAAACTTCCAAATATTATTCAAAACTTTGCCATAAATAGGGTCCCATGTTCTCTAAAAAATAAATCTAATTGATTTTATTTGCAAACTCCAGTAGGATGCAATGAGCATCGTACGATGCAGTTTGTAAATGGAGTGTTGATAGCTGGACTGAAATCGCACCTAATTGCAGCACGAGGGTTTCCATACATCAGGGATTTATTCATTCAGTAATAGATGACCAATGAATCCAATGAAAATAAAAAGATTCATTTGCTGATGGAATCAATTAACTTGATTTGGATAGTGTAACTGAATCTGAGATATTTACTGGATTTTATGGATAATTTTCTTTCATTGATAAAATATTTAAACAACATTTTTATTAAACTGGCTATGTCTGTTTGTTTTTAAGATTTAATAACCTTATACCCCGTGTCCTGAAGTAGTTATGTTAATCAAGTTTAATGTGTCAATTTATGTGGATAAATGTATAATTTAACCAGCAGAGTTTGAATTCTGGATTGCTTTGTTTTCCAGTTTTTTCTAAAATTGTTGAACTACAGTAACATTAGAATATTTGAATGTTGTTCCAATGTTATTTTTGGTTACACAATGATCAGAACTTCAAAAACATTTAGTTATTTTTGCCTTTAGTCAAAGATTAAAAATTACTCACTATCACAGAAAATGTCCTCAAAGACCTTAAATAATTCAGTTATGTTAATTTCTCTTTCTGGCTTCATTAATACCATTAATGAATAATCAAATATTTATTTGTATTGTTACTGTTGCATTATCTACCATACCCAAGGTATAATGTAAATTTCAAAACAGCCTTGAAATTTCTCAAATATGTGGCCAGTTGTAATGTGACTTTATAATTCCAGACAATCATATGAAATTAAATGAAATCAACAAAATGCAAATCATTTTTATGACAAAAGATTTTCTTGTATAAATAGGTGAAATTTAGGTGCTACAAACTAATTTGTGCACCAATTTTACACGTATTGAAAATTGAATTAATTTGCAATTAATATCCTATTTTGTATTGCTCACTTACACATTCATGATTGCAACATTATATTGCAACTGACATCTTGAAAGCAACTCTTTGTTCAAAAATGAGTAATATGTTGCATTTTTATGCATCGGAAATATCATTAGCTGCATTAATCAATTATTTGCCTAACTTTTTATTAAATAGCATAAATTTATATGCTATTTATTGTATCAGATGACCAAAATAATTAAATTTTCTATTATTTTTGTTAGTTAAAACTCTTACTTCTAAACATCTACAACTTCTGTTTGTGCATGAAAAATCTATTTTAGAAAAAATCACTAAAATGCTTTACATTCCATAAAGTATTGATTCTGAGTGAATAAAGAGATCAAAAGAATGCAATAGAATGTGAACTTACACTTTTGCAAGATGGAAAAAGGAAAATCACATACAACAACCAAACTGATTTATACGTGTAAAGTGGGAAGCTCATTCGTTCTACTTTATAACAAAACTGATCACACACACACACCTATTTTTTCTTGGTATCACAAAAGAGGTCCAGGCAGATTCAGGATGTCAGATGTTTGGTAGACTGCATGTTCAGGATGCCACAGTAGCTATCTCTTGGGTCCACACTTCTGGAACAACAAGAGAATCAAATAAGAAAACTTGTAGCACATGATGCCATCCTAACATAAGCATACTTTGAGATATTCCTACTTCTCTCATGTTAAATCATTCTATCATTTTTCAAAATTAAATTTCTATAAAAAACTCATGTTACACCCATCTTTGTAATTAGAATGAATTTTCTTTTGTCTTTCTATATAAAGGGTGATCAAAAGGTCACCATGCACTAGATTATTAAATTATCCATAATAACTGAATGCATTGCACATGAGCCAAGTAAACAGTGAAAGCAATACTACGTTATTTAATTGCTTGATCATTTCACCTAACCCCTTCTCAGGTAATATTACTTGTAAGGACAACTTCTATGAATGAGGGAATATGAAAACTTCAAGCTTAAAACAACATAAGAAAAGTCAAGAAATCTTTAATCAAACAAAGTGCAGAAGGATCGTTTAATGTTTGGAAGATATTAAAGTAAGTCAAGCTTTAACTCTAAGTCTGCATTAACACAATGGATTAAAAAGGCTGTTCCTCATACCCATAAAAAGCTTCGAAAACCTTATATACATTTTAGCTACAAAGCAGCTGTTATCTAAACCGATTTATTCCAGGAAATATACTTTTCAAACTGTAATTACGGTTATTGGAGAAACGTCATTTTCCAATTTAGATTTTAGCCATGACTTGTGTTTGATAAAACAACGGGAGATAATGGCTGTAACTCAATTCAGTTTTGGAGGATATTACATTTCATTATTGGTAATTAAAAATAATAACTAAGTATGGTTCTTAGAAATATATTAGAAAAGCCAAAGACCTTAAATTACGGTGATAGGGGTTTCAGCTTTGGAAATAAAATGGATATCTTAGACAACGTTGAATAGTCAAATGAAAGCGAAGTTTCGTACCATTATGCCAAATTTTTAAGAAACTACTGTTCAGAATACTGAATGATTATTATCTGAAACCCAAGTATTACCTCAAAAACCAAAGGTTTTGATTAAATAACAATAGACTTGGCGGTAATTGACACGCCAAACAAAAATATTCTGAATGAATTACAATCATGTTGGAGAAAATAATTCTAAAATTTAATTAAAATTTTCCCACAGCGATACTTGAACTAAGAAAATGGCACCAAATAGACTTGTCGAAATGAAATTTAGAGAGCCTTGCTGAGATTCATTTATTTTAACTTTCGCACATAAAGCAACAAATACGGTGAATAACCAGTTTTTAAAGTTAACCCGTTGCAAAAAATATTACTGACCAGGTTAATAAATTCTCCATCGTCGCTATGCCTCTATTCCAGATAAAAACGTGTCTTAAACTGCTAATAAATACTTTCTATTACACCTCCATTTTGGTTTTCAAACTTCACGAGTATTATTCTTGAACAAATGACGACCGATTATGCAGACACTTTTTTCACATCGAGGGCAGCATAATCGTTTTGCTGGGCGGCAAACCTAAAAAGTTACTTGTTGAGGCTGGTAATGCAGTTTCTTTGGTATTTTTTACGCTAGAAAACACTTATTACATGGCTTACTTTCCTTAACGAAGACATTATATTTTGCGATTAACTTCATTTACATTAGAAGAGAGAGAGTTTTGGAAAACGTTAAAAAATGTTTTCTAGTCATATTATATAACGTCGAAATAATAAATTTATTAGTAAAAAATGTGGGTATTATCTCTTTCACATTCAGGACAATGTGCCGTCTGCCTGGGCATCAAACAATAACCTCCCGCCCAACCTCCACACCGGAAAAAGAGAAAGAAATCCCAAATATTCAGATTGCTATAGCGACAAAAATTTTCACCGAAAAATATTATAATTTTATTAAAATTTTATAAGTAAAAGTTTAACGATACAACATTTTTCACACTCTATTCTCTTTCCGCGACTCAAATTAAATTTTATTTAACTCTTTGAAAAAAGTAAAATATCACGTATTTTTCGCGTGGCGATAAAACGACATTTTCTTTATTCACCTTGAAAATTTTCACTGCATATAATGTGCAGTAGAGGGAAATAACAGTATTTACAGAGATTCTTAAACTTTTTTGTTTCGCGTCCTCTTCCTCTCCACAGAAAAAAATTTCTTTTATAAAATAAGGTCAAAGTGCAATATATATCCCCCCCCTCCCCGATAGTAGCTCCACTAACGGCAACTTTGAGACTTATTTATTCAGACGAGCTCAATGTCCAATTTTACGTTAAAGAATACAAACATAAATATAAAGAAATATATTTGAATAGCAAAATATGGAGAGAAAAAAAGTAAAAGAAAATGCATTATGAAAGCAAGGAAACCTCTTAATTTGTATCCGGTAACGAAAGGAAATTAGAAAAGCTGCGCGTCATCTCAGCGAAAGTTTTTTTGTTTAAATGTTGCCCTGTCGGTAAATATCGACAAAATGGATCAGAATATATTATTAGGATAAATAAAAGAATGAAAAAGATGGAACATAGGACGCGATTTCACTATCCAGCTCAAGCGACGAAATCGATGTAGGAGTCGCCTAACTACTGTCACATTTTCCTCTCATATTTCAGAGGAAAAGAATAACTATGTCAACTTCCACAATTTTTTATTTCACGACCGGTTTCGCTAAATAACTAGCATCATCACCTGACATCACGTAGACTTTTTTCTGGTTTTGAGGTTTTGAGGAGTTCACCTGCGAAATTTGTCGGTAGAGTTTTGTTTTACCCTGTATAATATGACGGGTATGCGGGAATTAAGTATTACCTTAAAATATAGTTGAAATTAAAGAAACCAACTTTTATATGCACCAAAAAGTAAACAATAAATACAAAATCCTCATAACTGAATGTTCCTGAAAGTAAAAATACTAATGGGCATACAAAAGTAGTGTAATTTTAATATGCAAATGATTAATGCGCTACAGTTATCCACGTGTCAATCAAATGTAGAAAATGACGCTCCTAGAATCGAACCCATGACTTCAATATAAACGATGTGTAGTTAAAAATTAAAAGGTGTAAGGCCAAGTAAATCCAGAAAGTATGAGTCGAATGAGATTTAACACGCCCCTGGATCTTATGCCGCCGGTGGTACTCTGAGCGTCTTAAAATACACGTCACCAAGCAAATTATACATAGGGATTACCTAAATTATTTAATCTGTCGTTTAATATCAGATAATACCTATTGCACTTGTAAAATAACATTAAAAAATCACTGTTGGCCATATAGCGGAATTTTTAAAGGACGTCGATCATTCCCTTCCTAAGAAAGATGTGGAAATAACCTAATAAACGATATTTAGGTCATTCCTAAGGCCTGGCAGTGCTTTGGAAACCCTAATATATTGAAATTAAAGCAATTTTCTCGTCATTTTCGGACTAAACCGACGTAAGTTCATCCGCAAATTTTATTTTTTTTTAAACTTCGTAGTTTCTACATCAAAAAGAATGTCGCTCTCTTAAGATGGCAGGCAGAGAGATCTTTCCGAATTTCTATCTCTCTCTCTTTTATCCGCTCTCCTCTTTCAAGAACCCGGTTAAAATCCGACTCGACCCCATTCCTAACAGCTCCGATATTTCACTTTCCACCCCCCTCTCTCTCTCATTCTATTCCCTCTCTTTCTTCCTCTTGAGTGCCTCTCCGTGTTTATTCCCCTTAAATCGCTTGCAGGGAGGTAGCGTTCGTACGTCGTTTCCGCACGGCATGCTGGGAGGTTTTCGCGAAGAGTTTGTGGACCCCCCCCCTCCTCTTAGAGAGGAGGACGAGGGAGATAAATAAACTCCTTCTTAAGAGGAAGAGTTCATCTGGTTAACGCCGCTCCAATTCCCACAAGAAATGCCTTCAAAACATTTCAACCGGAGTTCGGTGCGCCGAAGTTGGTAATGAAATAAAATTTAAAAATTATTAGAATCGCAGCTTTAGAATCTAACTTTTTTCGGTACTGGTCTGTTATCCCTCAGCCATGTTTTCATTAATCTAGTGACCGAGGATACGTACAATGTAGCATCATAACATGCATGGACAATGCATTTACAATGTAACAAGTATCTTGCATTCTCTTAAACAAAAGTGCGGTTCATGTTCCGGAAAAAAACATCGCACTATATTTGGGTAAATACGGTACACTGGGATAATGAAATACACGTAATAACATATCAACCATGTTTTTTTTTACAAGACTTAACTGACCGGTTTGACATGGTAAATTTTCGTAACCTCTCTATAACGCGACCCCGCATTTATAGCGGTCGAATTTTTTGGACCCCAATCTCCGCGTTATAGCGGGGCTCCACTGTATTTCAATTAAAATCAACAAACATTTGGTTGTCATGTAAGCAAAGCAAAATCGCACGCAGACCTTGAAAAACGATTTTACGTTAAAAATATTCCCACATAAATGCATTGGACTCTCAACTTCGGAGACAATTGGAGTTGTCATGGTAGCTTATGATTGGTATTTTCATGAAACTGATAAAATCACGTATTTTTCTGATTCTAAACGCATTTTTACTCTAATTAGATCAGGATTCGGATTCTGTATTCAATAAAAATAAACTTTGTTCTTTCCTGCATAGAACCGTCCAAGTCTCAAGTTCGTACCATGTTTCTAAGTAATTTTAAAATGCAAATTAAAAATAAACTGCACCCCTCCCTATGTAATTCAAATTAAGAAAATGAAAAAGAAAATATTTAAAAAATAAGAAAGGCCAATCAAATCGATATAAAAACCTGACTACACCACTTAACCTTTTATTCCGGTTAAAATGATACCTTCCTCTTGTTTCTACGTGCTGTCGTTGGGAAAAAAATATAAGGAAGACACCGAATCCAATCTTCCCGCTTTAGTCAAACTCGTAAACACCCTAAATCTCTCTCTCTCTCTCTGTCTCTCTCTTTCTCGACCTCCCTTAAAAAGGATAATTCCGCATCCCTTTCTTCCTCTGCAAAGTGATTCTCTCGGCGGGGGTCTCACATGGCTGGCCACTGCGGGATATCTGACCGAATTCCTCTCTTTCTCTCTCTCTCTCTCTGTCTCTCCAAGAATCTCCGCCTCCTCCTAATCCACGCCTTCAATTACCCAGAAGACCACGGAGGAATTACGGGTTCGTTATTTTCCTCCGTACATCGGAATAACACAGTCCGTTATTCGAAGCTCTCTTTGTAGTTGTTGGGCGTCGAAATTACTCAGCGTTTAACGTTCTTCTGTAGGATTCGGTCACCTTTAACACTCCATTTTTGTAAATGGTTGTTATCATAAAAATTATAGATAATGTAATTTCCTACAAGTTTCGTTTGAAACAATCGACTTATATATTAATTGAGTAATGTGTGTCACAACCTCCAAAGTGCGAGGTTTTTTTCTTTCATTCATAAAAATACGTAAATATGGACCGATTGTCTTCGTTTTTGCTTTATTCGACGGATAAAGCTCTACACTATCTTATTCCTGCGAGGTTTAAATGTCACATGGTAGAAGTTTTCAGAAATACGCATTCTTTTTCGAAATTTTGCGGTTTTTTCGTACTCTTTCTTAGTGTTGCCAAGGCGACTCTCATGGTTGCCTCCGATTCAATTATCGTCGATTAAGCCTTCAAATAGACGGAAGAATAGCATTACTCACTTTGCACTTTTGTTTATACATCGAAATTATTCTTGCAGTAACGTCAATGTTTATACATATCAACGCAAATACTTATTAGAATCGTCTTTCATCATGTGAATATTGAAGCCTTACCTATTTCGTAAGTAAAATAATTATGTTCTACAATTTTCGTGTTTATTAACGGAAATAGGTCCACGGATCTGGTTTACGTTTACCAATTCAAAATGTTATAAACGATAACTTCTTTGCTTGGTGCGAGCGTCAGTGCGCGGCGTCGGAAGCGCAGGGCGGCGGGTGTCGGGGGCGCGCGGGTTGGGCCTGCTTACTATACTCGCACAGCTCCAGTCTTAAGAGCTCTATAGGCAGCTAAAACTGCGACGCGGTCCCAACAGAGCTCCGATTTCGGAACTGAATGGGCAGCTAATCAATTAAATTAAAAAAGCAAGTAAACGGTAAGAGGTAGAATACAAATTTGTAGGGTGTACTATATGATCTATGATACCATGTATTACGCTGCCAAAGAACAATTTGGAGATATCTGTGGGCGTCTAGGGTAGGGTGCTCAGATGCCGAGGAAGAAAAACCGGGATATTTTATGTTCTGAGAAAGAAAAAACCGGGACACGTTTATTTTTATTTATTTGCGCACTTCAATATTACGTAAATGCATTCTGCGTGATTCGAGCGTAATAATAATCAACGTGCGTATATATTAAGAGAAGGCCAATGTCAGTCACAACCCGAAGAGAAGTTTCCCCTCCACTTTCACCCAGTCACGCTTGAGGGGTAGGAGATGCGCGGGGCGCGAGGGGGGCACGCGGGTTGCTGGAATAGGGCTTCGAGCCTCGGTGCTCGGCAGCGTAAGGCGGCGGGCGTCGGGGGCGCGCGGGTCGAGTGCACGCGGGTTGGGCAGCGAAGGGTCTTACCATAATACTCCAACAGAGCTAGTTTGTCATAAAATCGATAGTTTAAGAGATATATTGATTTTCTGTAAATTTATGTTAAATACTTCGCTAAGTGATATCATTGTTTCCGCTGCTATGATACAGTTTTCTAATTTCTGATAGCGTAGCGTACGCTGCCAAGGGTCATTTTAATTGCGCATCGGAATTTTTTATCCATAGAAAAAGTTAAAAATTTTATTTAATTATTGTTGTTTTAAAATGAAGACCACTGAAAATGTTTAAAAATTATTCACGAGTGTAATCTCTGATAAATATTTCTAAGAACGCTGATATCGAGAGCAATCATATTAATTGCTCTGTATGGAGAAAGTCATGTGTTGGCCACATCAGATTTTTTTACAGGTAGTATCTACGGACTTGGTCACCTTTTCAGGTTAAAGACAACGCCAGTGGGCGTTACTTAAACATATAAAACCAATTTTGCAATTTTTGCACTTAGGCACTTTGTCTTGTATAGCTAATTGTAAGATATAGACATTCCGCCGATCGTTGGTTCCAAAACGTTCGTTCAATTCCTTGAAATACGCGCATAATTAACTCTACTCAACCGTTCAATGGCAATGTGAATTACGTCTACCAGTCACCCTGCTACCTAATTTAAGTTGGTCTCGATCGGCCGAAGATTCGCTGAGTATGAACTGTCGCCATACAAAATTGATTTCCGTTTTGACCCAGATCTATAAAAAAAATGCCTATTTTGAGCGCGGAAATAAATAGCGAAAAAACGAAGAATGAGAAATGGGTTCGCATTAGCATATATTTGAGTTAAAGAGACGAGGGAGGTGACTTCATATTCCCCCGTCGCGTCTCCTCCCTCTTCCACTTCGCGGGTTTTTCACACCCCTCTTCCCTATAGGTTTTTTACTGCGTGGGTTCTTAACCTAGGTTTTCCCCACAAATATAAATGTTTCCTAGATTATTTCCAATTGTATTTCATCATTTAAATGGTTTTTTATGTAATGTAACGCAAAGCGATGCGGTGTGATGCGTTGTGATGTGATGTAATGTAACGTAACGTAACGTAAAGAAATGTGATGTAATGTGATATAATGTAATGTAATCTAATGTAATGTAATATAACGTAACGTAAAGAAATGAGATGTAATGTGACGTAACGTAATGTAATGTGATGTAATGTAATGTAACGTAATGTTACGTAACGTAAAGAAATGTGATGTAATGTGATGTACTGTGATGTAATGTAATGTGATGTATCCTTGATGAAGAGTTAAATGTGTGGACCTCATGGTCTAAATATCGCCTGAATAAAAACGATTACCAATCTCTCCCTACCTCACTCCTCTTCTCCCTCCCTCTCTCTATCGACAAGCGAAGCCGAGGGAAACGGGTAAGAAGTCTTCCTTTTAACGTCTCACTAGGGGATTTTATCTCCATGAATAGCACAGCGGGCGGAGGGAGGAACAGAAAGAGTCGAGAGGAGCGAGAATATTCAAGCGGAATGGGTTAGGAGATGGAACGGACGGTTGAAGAAGGGGCGAAGAGGGGAGTGAATAAAAGAGTGAAAGCTTAACGAGCCGTACGGAATACTTAAAAAAAAAAGAAAAACGAAAAAATACACGAATTCATTTTTACCTCCCAAAAAAGGATCCTGAAATATTCAACGGAGGATTTAAGCGCTGATCCAAGAAGAGGCGTCCTCCTCGCGGCGTAGATCTCTCCGGATATGCTAATCAATCACTGTTTTATGGCGCCCTGAAAGTTCCTGTTTAATACAAAATTCCGTTTCAGTCGTCCTCTCATATAATTATTTCTGCGTGAATAAAGCTTTCCAATTAGTTCTGTGGTATAAGAAAAGCTATAGTAGTCATAGAGTTACGCGAATGTATTTTAATATGCCTGTGATAAATTGCATATGGATCTTTTAGCATCTGAGACATTCGGAGGGCTTAATTTTGTGGAAACATTTAAAAATTTTAAAATCAATTTATCTAAAAAAAAACGCAGTTCACTGGAAAAGTTTTGTTTTATCGGAATATCTGTGAATCAGATATCCAAAGAGTGCGATTCTCGATTAATCTGTTCGGTACGGACGAAATTAAAAAAAAATTGTCCTAAATAACCGCGTAGATCTAATCAAAGAGAAAGAACAGTGAATATATTTACCGTTCGTATAAAATGTAGTTTTAATCGACGCTAAACCTAAAAATCACTCGTAAAACATTTATTTCTAACCGAAATTTTAAGGTATTCCCAAAAAATCAGGCAAGTAACTCCACGAATCTCTTATCTTTATTTCAAGATTTGAATTGCAAAAATTTCCCCCTTTTTGCGTGTTTTTAAGCGAGAGAAGCGGAGAGCTTAAAACAACATCCTCAATTGACTTACAATGAAACAATAATATCGATTTTCAGATTTGCGAAACGTTTTTCGACCTAATCATCGATTCCAATTTTTTTTACCGCTTCGATGGCCGCTTAATGGCGCATTCGAAAAAAAAGACGATTCGACCCCGTGTGCGAAATCCACTTCCGTCCAATTAAAACGGATCATCCGCGCGCGTCGATGATTCCAAAAAGAAAATCGGAACAGTTTCGTCCAATTACCGAAAACCCTAACAATTCGCTGTCAGTTGCACGAATTGGAATTCTCCCGTAAACAAACATGACTCGCATATTTACTCCCCTTCCTTGTAAATATATATCTGCCTCGTTCTGTCATTAAAATAGTTGAAGGGCGAATTGTGAATTTCTGGACCCTGGACTACTTTTCTATAAGGGGACGAAAATATACGAAAATTATGCGTACATAACGCGTGTGTTTGTGTTGGCGCGCGTGAATTAAATTTAGTTTGTGTTTATATTTCATTATGTTAAGCTCAAAGGACCCAAACTCAGGAAAAGTGGGAAATTATGTAGTTCGGATTTCCTTTGCTGAAGCAAGCCTAAAATCCACACTCCCCTGAATTATCGGCCCTACTACTGACAAAGATAGAAAAAGCTAATCTCTTACCGGTAAATTTCATTGTAGTTTCCCAAATGAAGGCGTAGCTTTATCTTTTGGCAGAACACCGTCGCAGGAATTTAAATGAATATCTGAGCCAAACAATATAAGAATTTATGGATTTCCATTGACAAAAAGAGCACGGGGAATCGTTTATTATAAACAATTATAAACGAATACATATCAGGCAGCTGTAACGTTTGAAAACCACATATAAACAACCGGTTTAAAAATTATATATAAAAATTTTCATGAATATATTTCCTAAGACTTCTTATCAAGATAGGAGGTTCTTAATTAACATATTCCCGATTTGTAAAAAAACTATAATTCTTTTATATATTTTTTTTACAATCTGTACAGTAAATTTGTCGTTTTAATAGGTCCAATGTCCCACTGTGCTATTCATAAATCTTATATTCGTTGAATATTTACATTTGGAGGAGCATGATGCTATTAAGCTTGCCAAATGCCGCGTATCCGGCGGGAGCATGATTCTATCATGGTTGAATGAACAAATAAATCAATAATCGCGCAGATAAAACATCAACAGATGAACAAACAGACGACTGAGCGTCAATAAAAAATAAAGAAAATATATATAAAACGTATGACCACCATGCTAAATAAATAAACCACGACGAAATTAACCATATATCCTTAAACGAAAGAAATATTACATTTACGTAAATGTTTCGAGTGGTATGTAAAAAAAAACCAATAAAACAAATGAAGTTAAGAGAAAAAATAAACGAATTATATCTCGAACGAGATGTTTCGACAGATGTCATACCTCCTTCACCTCTTCTTTTTCCGCTCGAGAAATTACCCGAGCACGGCGCCACTCGTTCTATTCTCGTTTTTCACTCAGTCGGGGATAAAACATCCACGAAACGTGACGCGGCACGGAAACAGGCGACGAAATGTAGAGCGGGATGCGTGGGACGGCAAACACGCGATCGGCTGTCTCTAACAGTTTAGCGGATGAGTTGAACAGGATGAAGCAATCACACGATAAAAAGAAGAAAACAGAAATGTGTAGAGATAGGGAATGAGGGAGAGAGGGAGAGAGAAAGAGGAAGAGAGAAAGATGACAATCATAATATAATTTGTCGATTGATGTCCGAAGCCAAATAGCAACCAGAAGCATGGTGACAGAATAAATAAATAAATAAATAAACAATTCACTAGCAACACTGAATAACAAATAGGTAAATCAAAACAGCATATCAAAGTGGACACGTGTAACAGATTAGATGATTGTTATTGGTTCAGTCAAAGTATTTAAGAGCGCGATTTGGAAAAGAGTATTCAAGATACACACAGGCATAATAAAACATATTTTATTTCTAATAATTATAATAGTAATGCCCGTGAGCGCGGTATTAAAATTCTTTTGTTTTGATTTAAAATTTAAATTTTAGATACTTTCGATATTTAATACTTTTAGAGGAGAGATGGATAATACTGGATCTTCTACGTCAACGGGAAAAAGACAAACTTTGTCTAAAGTTGGTTTGATGTCGGATGAATCAGTGTTTCCCCATGGCCAGTCGTAGTACGTGGCCATGTCTAGAACAGGAGATGATAGAAATATCAAAATAAAAACAAAACATTCTGACGTAATAGACAATGTACTTTATAAAGAAATATTTGAAAATTAACAAAGAAAATTCGTGATTTTAGAAAATGGCTTTTGATTTAAAGTTACGTAGCAACGGGTATTTGACTAGTAATAATTATAATCCGTCTTTTATTGATGGTGGTATTTAGACAATCACGTCCACTCTTATGTACTATATAAGCCTGACAACACAAATATCCATAATATATGTACTAGATGGAGTGTGTGAGATTGCGTGTGTGTTTGGTCCCTGGCGTGGAGTAAATTCCCCTCAACTAGTTTGTGATTATTTTCCTTTTTTAAAAAACATTTGTATGGTTATAAGGAGGTTCCTCCATTCTTCTTCACTGATTAATCATAGGGCTCATTACTAATATTTTTTTCTATAATATTACACGGTTGTAAAATACAGTTAAGGCGAAGAGAAATTGATGCATAATACTATTAAAATGAATACGATGTAAAATGAAAGTGAATAATGCGAAAACCAGCTAATAATTACAATTTAACACGGTATAAGTGGATGTAAGAGATGTAAGAGTAAGTATAGAGATTATAATTCAGAAAGAGGAAGATAGATAAGGAGAGAAGAAGACAGGCAGACAAACGACTTTATTAGGGCGAAATGGAGACTATATGTATAGTCCCTTCTTACATTTAACCCTGCGTCAACAATTACAATTGCGAATAAAATAGAAATAATAATTTCACAGAAAAGAACCAGAAAATAAAATAAATAGAAAAACATACAAGCGAAACACCAAATAAAAAATTCCGGAAATTTCTATAAATAGACCGAGTAATTGTGATAAAAACCTAGGACAGACAGACAGACAGACAAACGACTTTATTTATGGCGAAATTGAAACTACATATTCCCTTCTTACATGGAATGAGAGGGGGGAGGGAGAGAGAGGAAAAGAGGGAGAGAGAGGAAGAGAGGGAGAGGAAGAGTGAGAGAGAGAGAGGAAAGGAGAGGGAGGTAGGGAATGAGAGGGAGCATGAGGGAATGAGAGGAAGGGAGAGAGAGAGTGTGTTGGAGATATAAGCAAATAAGGAGAGGAAAGGAGAAGGAAGGGGAGAGAGGAGGAGAGAGAGATAGGCTATAAGAGATAAGGAGATGAGGGAGAAAGAGAGAATCGCGGGGGCTGTACCGGCGTAATAACACCTCCACGAGCGTGGGCGGGCGTGCGAGGGCGTTCTCGGGAAATCGACAGCGCGGGTGGTAATTTAATGAGCTGACGTTGGCGACCGTGTTGTTTACCAGAGTACGCGGCCACTCTGGTTAAAATCTCGGGTGAGGTTTATGTAACTACGATAGGGAGATTAAAAGGACGTCATCACGACTTAGGATTGCGCTTTGTATAAAGTATCCCGGTAAAAAAAAAAAGCACGGTAAAGAATTGATTAGCATCAATATGGTTCCGATAAGGTGGCCAACTACAGGGGCTCACTGGTGTTTAAACTTTAGCCTATCGCTTGCCATTTTTCCAGGGCCACGGTCGATGCTCCACCGAATCTCACGAGCACAAACTTCTCGGTCTACATTTTCTAACCTGCACGCATAAAAGATACAGCGATGTAAAGCAAAAGAAAATTTTTACGTATTTTTATTGCAGAAATGTTTACCGTATATCGCGGTGTATAAATCCATTCGACATATTAGTCGACCTCATCTTTAAAGTTTAGGCACATGCTCGTCGTATAATCCGACCAATCCATTTCACTTAATAAAATAACCAAGTTGAATATTTTTTTAAGGGAAAATAGAGGTATGAAGCTTTGAATGGAAATTAGCATCTGAATAATAAATGGGAAACGAGCGGAAAATTCCAATTCGGAAAAATTTTCTATGCATAAAAATACACAATTTTTATAACCTAAAAATCTTTTACACTTTTTCGAAATAGTGATAATTACCGGTCTTGTTTCGACAAGTATTTCGGAAATTGCGAGTTTTTTTTGGTTATGCAAATTTTAGAAAATACAAATTGCCACGTTAGTTCGGTGGTAGAATGTCCACTCGACAAGTGGGAGACCAGGGTTCGCCTTCCGGTAGCGACAGAAATTTTATCCAGTTTCTAAATTACTCCCAACCTTTCTGCTTATGCTATGTCTGCATAGGTTCTTACGATCAATTTATTCCATCGATTTTTAACCTTATCGAGTAATTAAATCAACGATCTGGAAAAGTTGATTAGGGGAATAATCTTTCCTCTAACGAATCGACAGTGTATTGTTAACGAATAAATACGAACAAATGTTGCGCCGCATTTATGTACTAAATTACAACAGGGGCTTTCAACTGGTGGTAAGCGTACCCCTAACGGTACGTTCAGAGTTTTAAAGGGGTACGCGAAAATGTTTAAAGATTTTTCTACTTTCGTCATCTTTCATTCATGACTACGGAATAAAAAAATAATGTGCAGTTACGATCATGAATGACGTCATAAAACGAAAATACGCAATAATCTTCGAATTATGGCGTTGTAAAAGTTAGTTATATATTTTAACACAAGAGTTTTCCATTTACTTACCACTTTAAAACGTTCTTGGCGGTATGCGACCGTTAAAAAGAAACCCTGAGAGGGATAGGTAAGCAAAAGCAAAAAAAAACGTCCACTGTTATACTTTCAAGATGCGGGTGCGACGAAATTCTATTTATCTTCGGAAGTGCGTCGCGCCTGCAAAAAATTTCGGGAACAATTTTCTTAAACCAGCGGTGGCCAAGGTGCGGCACTTCTGGCACGGCACAAACTCTGTGAAGTTTATGTATGCGAACAAACTTTTTCAGCAATGAACCTTACATATAAAAAACAAACAGCGTACTCGACTTAGAAATATTCTAAGATTGGAAGCTACAAGTTTAAAAAATGAATAAATTAAACATTTAATCAACTGAAATTTCGTATCTTTTTGTAATAATAAAAACCAAGTTAGCGCCGCAACCGATACGGTGTTTCATTTGCGAGAAATCCAATTTTTACTTTCTCCATATACGTAGTATAGAGAAAGTATTGTTTTCATGAAAAAATCGAATTCGAAATTTCAACGGAAATACACGTTCTGAGGTCACCTGAACACGTTTTGACCGTTTTATCGATGATGTCTGTGTGTGTATGCCCGTATGCGTGACAAATTTTGCGTGCACTCTAATTCAAAAACTATTTTTCAGATCAGCATGAAATTCTATATTTGTGATTTTATGTATACTTTTAAGATTTTAAAAGATTTTGATAACAATCGGTCAACCGGAAGTAGCGGTTTACTCTTATAAAAATTTAGTTTTTCTTAAATATTTCGCTTAAAACTGAATTATTGTTAACATACACACATATAAAAGTTGTAGATATTATTTTTTTCTACAACTTTTGTTTGAACTAAATTTTCATATGAGGAATATTTCAAGAGATATTCAACTTTATTCGAAATTGACGGTTAGTAGGCAAGTCGCGCGCGTGGTATTGAATAGCTAGCGCTGAAGCGTGTAAGTTGATTTGATTTTAGTTGACAACTTACGTATGGAGAAATTCATGTGTTGGACACATCAATTTATTTAATGTAACTTTTGGTCGCTACCGTATTTTAATGGAATTATAGAGAATTCTTTCTATTCACAATTACTCGTGGCACGCTATTACCTTTCCGATTTGAGATTGGCACTGCACAGAAAAAAGTTTGGCCTCCAATGCTTTAAAGTATCTAAAAATATTTCGTGTTCCTCCAGAAACAAATGACGGCCCTTCAGGTGGTCGCCGATAAACATTCATCCTATCTCAGACGATCGGATGAGCTAAGCGGATTAGAATCGCTAAAGTCTTCCCCCTTGCGTGTTCGCGTGCGTTCGCAAAAGTGCCCGCGATGTCACTGTGTGAGATAGACCTCCTGTGAGGTATGGATTTCCGCGAGCGATTTTTATGGCCACTCAAAGCTCCGCCGCCATCGATTTTCGGTCAACTCCTGACGTTTTATAAGCGTCACGTGGCTACGGCGAATTTTCCGTTGAAAATATCGACGCGTTATTTCCGAGTGCGTTTTTCTTTTTCTTTTTGCCCGTCCATAACGGAGTTAAGAGGTTTTTTTTAATGTGTAATCGCTGAAGTGAAATTTATAACGCGCTTTATAGCAATTTCGCGTTAAATAAATAAATAAATTATATGTATATATATTTTGGGCAACTAGTTGTGTCTCTCTTGTGCTGATGAAGGGATCATCCCGAAAGCTCTAACCTCTACAAATGTGTCTCTCCAACACCCCAGCGGCTCTACTTCCGGTAAGTGTTCACTGGGTTTCCTTCAACACCTAGTTGCCCAAAATATCCTTACTTACCTTTCCTCTTCCTTAGTATTTATATATATATATATATATATATATATATATATACACACACATACACACTTGGGGAAGAGGAAAGGTAAATAAAGATATTGAGATCAACTAGGTGTTGAAGGCAACCCAGTGGACACTTACCAAAAGGAGAGCCGCTGGGGTGTCGGAGAGACACATTTGTAGACGTTGATGGAGGTTTCGGGATGATCCCTTCGTAGGCACAAGAGAGATACATGTTTCCTTCAACACCTAGTTGCCCTATATATATACTTGCGAAAGAGGAAAGGAACAGACAATTTCCCATAAATTTTATCATCCAAGGAATTTATCCTGAAACTACGAGAGGAAATGATAGACCTTAGCAACAACCGCACAACTTAAAATTGGTACGCTACCTTTAGGTGTATTTTGTCTAAAAGCTAAAGCTGAATATCCTTCAATATCTGAATACGCCATCGATATGACGTTCCAAATTCAAAAACGTATTTATGCGAATTTAGTTGTTCGTCAAAAATATTAAAAGGGTATGTATAAAGATCCTAGATGAATAAGTTCTAGTAGCTCTTTTTATTATTGAGCCAAATATAAAGCGTCTTTGCACCAAAAAGGCAAACCAAAATTTTCCGTCGAAGAATATAAAATTTTTACACGTTGAATTATTTATGTACTTAATTTACAAAAATATTATACAATTGTCTGAATATTACTTTATCAAATATAAAAATATAATATAATCGCGACTTTTGCTTGTTATATGCTAGTTTTGTCTTTAAAGATGTTTATTTACACAGTGAAATTAATTATGGGTGGTTTGGCGTGCCGCGATGTTTTTAAGCGTGCTTGAAGGTGTACCGTGGTTGGGGAGCACTGGGTTAGAGTATACTGAGCGAGCGCCTTTCGACAGAGTTGTATGTTTCTAGGTATATGTTTCATTTCGACTTTGATCCTGCGAAGCTGTTACCAGCGACCTGCAGCGTGAATACGAGTATTCTCTTCTTTTTTACGTCGAAGGAGTTTTTGTTTATTTACTATTGTATTGTTTTCATCCTGTCTCCCACCTCCCTTTTTCACAGTTCGAAAAAAGCACTTAGGTGATTTTGAAGAAAATTAGGCCGACCGTTCATAAAGTTTAGGAGAAATGATTCTAAGCCGAAACTATGAATAATTTACTAGTTCATTGAGGATGTTGGTAGCGCAGTTGTATGTACCAACTTAAACTATAGAGCAGCATCTCCCAATATTTATTTTAGGCGCGGCATCTTCTCCAAGTCAAAAAGAACTTCGCTGGACCACATCTTCAAGAAAATCTGTAAATGAAAGCCCCGCAAACCACTGCCCGCAGGCCACACCATGCCCGCGCAACGATTTCATCCGGGCAGCCTTACCTCAACTCCTAAACCATATTCGCATAATTCCCATCAGGAAGTGTCGTTCGATATATTTAGCGAAACGTAAACGATAATTTTCGAGTATGTGTATGCTTTAATACAGGCGTATGCTTTAATATAGGCGTACGACACATTATACACAATAAAAAAACTTCTAAAAAAATAGCTCTTTGAAATTCACACACATTTGAAAATTCGTATACGGCCATCAAAGTGGTATATAAAAGACTCATGTGGCAGTTTTAGCAAAACGTTTGGCGACCTTCCTCCACCCCCCCTTTATGAATTATTAATCCATTAGGTTATGACAACTTTTAGAAGCGTTCAGTTTTCGGTAGTACATCATCATCGATTCGTTAGACGTTAAAAATTACTGCCCTAACGACATAAAAATATTTCCAAATCGTCGATTTGTATAACATTATTTATTTTATTAACATTTTTTACGTAGGAACCCAGGTAATCGGCTGCGGCACCATAGGGTGCCGTGACACTCAGTTTGGGAACCACTGGAATAAAGCGTATGGGTCGACCACGGTGTAAGAGAAAATTCCTTGAAGTAATCTTTAGAAATGAAGAGAAACTGCAGGTATTATCAGAGTCGGCAAGAAATGCTAACGGGAAATTTTATTCGAGAACAAAGTGGAGTGCTATGACGCCCCCTACGACCTTCCGGAAGCTTGGAGAGTAATCTTATATATACTCGTATTTCCGAATGTTTGTTTGTGTGTCTCATTATGAATGCCCTAAATATAACACATATTACAATAAAATTTGGCACGGTCCTTATTTTATATATCTTAACTTAGTGAATGGTCAAGGTTTGATCAACCGAGATTAGTCAGTGCTGTCAATATAACATTTTTCCACAAGATAACACGTAAAATCTATTGCTTGACGTGCAGGCTTTCATTCTTTTGCAAATTTAAATTACTTGAAATAAAGATACGTACTCGGAACAAAAACATGTATTAAGCTGAAATAATCACCTTTATATTTTTTAAAGACAGTTCTAATCTAAGCCGATTTAGCGTAAAATTTAGTTTTTAATAACGAAAAAAGGCATTTTTATAGGTTTTTAAAAAAGGAAAATGCTAAATACTGTGGCATATCGTGGTTTTTGTAATTTCGGCGCACAAAAAACAATGAAATAAAACCATCCATTTCCTATTTGGCACACGTGCCGCTTTTCCTCCATCTTCTTGCTCATGGAATCGTATTTACTCTCCGTATGTATTTAGTATCGAGACACGTCCGCTAACTCTTTGCGTTAATGAAGTCCTTGAAGTTGGGATGGGTCGTTACTCGGCAAATATTTTTAAAAAATAGTGCTCTGTTCATTAGATTCGAGGAAAGGATTTGATTTTTTTTTCAGAAGAGAGAAATAAGAAAAAATCGAAGAAATATTTGATTACGCGAAGAATTTAGCCGCTCTAAGGTTAAAAAGTTAAAACTAACAATAAGTCTCCTTTACTGCATCTTTGCATCGCTTAACGAAGTGCATATATCGCGACCTTTTATTTTCTCGACCTTTTGGATGGCGTAAGTCGTGAGAGAGGCGGATTCGCAGCACGTTTAATAATGCCTTGGATCCATAATTGGGCCTCCGAGGGTATCCAAGGGCAAAGGGATTACTGCATTAATGATGGAGGGGGAGAGGGAGGGACAGGATTTCGCCGTCCACGTGACGCGTTCGATTCGCTGTAGCAGGTGACCCTTCAAAGAAAATTAAAAATGTTTTTTTTACAGGGAAGTTTTTACGAATAATAGCTAAAATAAACTCTTCCATACCGAAAAATCTTTTTAAAATTTATCTTTAAAGCTGCAACGAGCAGCCTGCTATTTATCGTTAGCTGTATATAATCCGATAGGATTTACGCAATCTCGCTAAATCGGTAGACAAAAAAATATTTTTAATTAGTTTAAGCGTTGGTATTAGTTACAAGTCTAAAAAGATGCGCGGTTATTTTAATTAACTTTTAAATTCAAATAAAAAAATACGCTTCTGCCAATCCAACGTTATTCAAGACGTGAAAAGTAACGGACCCGAAATCGAACTTTGGGTGAGGGAAAAATACGTGTAGAGGGTGACGTTGAATAGATATATAGATTTCCGCGAAAAAGGAGAGAAAGATATAATAATATCTTTCCTCTCCTATAAACAACTTGAAATGCCGCTAATGAAAGAACGTCACGTTTCCCTTCCTTGAGACCTTTCTCCTTCGGAAAAGAATTCGGAATCGAAGAGAAAACAAAATTGAACACCGTGAATAAAAAAACGCCTTCGAGAAAAAATTCACCTTTGAAATAAAAAATTCGCCTTCTGAAAAATTATTCTTCTTCAGAAAAAACTCCAAAAATTAGCCACCTAAAAGAAGTGTTAGTACGCGAAAAAATCTGATGTGGCCAACACATGACTTTCTCCATATTTGGAGTATAGAATATTATTATAGAGTATTATTATGAATAGCATTATGAGGAAAAATTATTATTTCGTATCGTAAAAGAATGTAGTCGTCCTTATTGCCGTAAATTATTTTGAATATGTTTACAGAATCCACCGCTACATGGTGGTGGCGATGAATACTAGAAATTACGAAAAAAGTTGAATATCTCCGAAATGGATGGTTCTACGAAAATTCGTTTCAAACAAAACCTGGACGAAATATTATTCTCTACAACTTTGGTCCTCACGAAGATTACCAATAACGACGTTTTTAAGGAGATATTTGACGGAAACCGAAAAAACCGATTATTTATAAATAATTCCTAAACAATAACTGCTATGGAAAACTTTCACATGAAAGTTGTAGGAAATTACATTCTCTATAACATTCGTATAGAATTGTATATAAAATACTGATGTTTTAACGGAGAAATATCGCAAAAACCGAATCGGGTTTCGAATAAACCTCGACTTCCGGTTAACCGGTATTGTCCAAAAATTAATCATTTCTTTGTGCTCATGCTAAACTGTGTTATATGAAGTTTGGTAACGATATGACAAGTACTTTTTGAGTTAGAGCGCCCACAATCACATACACACAGACATCATTCCGAAAATAGTCTAAACATGTTCTAGGGACCTCAAAACGTGTATTTCCGTTGAAATCTCGTAGTCGTTTTTTTTCGTGATCACAATACTTTCCCATTACTACGTATGGAGAAAGTAAAAAGAAAACGGGCGAAAATGAAACTGGCAAATTTAAAATGATGATGCGCTACGCTCAAGACGTTTCTCTCTCTCTCTCCCTCTCTCCAGTTTTGCGAGAGCTTCGCGGCTAAGAAGGCGCCATCATCCAAGTCGACAGGCTTGGAAAGTTCCTCTTCGGATTCGCTGTGTTTAACGCGTTGGATGCTTCGTTCGCTTTTCGTCACCAAATCCCTATTAATTATTTGGGCGTTAAGACTGTGAACGGACCGCAGTTTCCAACTTTGTTCAGGAGGGAAAGGGCTTCTTCCGAGCGCGACAAAACCCCGCCTCTCCTGTACTTCGTCCAACTTCACCAAGGATATTTTCTGCGATTTCGAAGATTCATTACACAGCCCGGCGTGGAAAGACGGATTGACCGTCAGAGAACTCGCGTTTAACGTCCCAGGAATACGACCTTGACCGCATCGTGGTGTGCAAACCGGTCAACGAGGATGCGCAGAGACACCTGGTGTACGACCACCACGACTGTCCGTCTCCTTTGGAGGTTCTGGAATGGGAAAAAACGGAAGAGGTCGCGAATCAGTTCGGACGGTGCAAGGATCGTGTTCGGTAACTCGGGAAAATCCAGTAAGGGTGAGGTCAACGGCGAGGGGAAGTTCACGACGATCAATTTCCGCTTCGTGTACGAGTAGGGTGTCCAGACGTCCCGGTTTTCCGGGATTTGTCCCGGTTTTCTGTGCAGTGTCCCGGTGTCCCGAAAGATGTTTTCGGGACGCACGGTTGTCCCGGTTTTTTTTGTTGGGTTGCTGTCATTACGTTAAGTAGTTGGTTCCAAAAATCGAATTATTGTAAGGAAAATTAGCGCAGATACAAAGAGATGGAGGGATTGTTCAGTGATCTGTTATCATTAGTAGGATTTTTCTTTGCTAAACATCTCCGATGTGATAGAGCATAGAATAAGTAATAAGTGTTTAGAATGTCAAAATTAATACCAATATTCCCCGCTCGATAACTCTAGCGTGCATTGGCGGATCAATGGGATTAGAAGGAGGGAGGGGGGAGGGGGGGGGGGGGAGGACCACCCCATTGTCCTATTTTTTCAAATTTTCATTTGGTAACGTTTTATATTTTCGTGTGATAAAAATTTATAATTTCCCAGTTGTAATGAGCTTAATCTTTTGTTTAGAAATAAGATTTAAAAAAAAACTCGCATTCATTCTCATTTACGTAATATTTAAGTGCACATAACTACTGCAAATAAATAAAAACAAATATGTCCCGGTCATGTCCCGGTTTTTTCTTCCTCAGAACATAAAATTGTTTTTTGCATTTTCGATATCTGGAAACCCTATGTAGGAGGTGGTTTACGAATATAATAAAAAGGAGGATGAAGGTAACGCGCCGAACACGATGACCGCTAAGCCGCTTAACTTACAAGACGGAAGAAGGTACGGACACAGAGGTGATAACGACACGGGCGCGATCGCAGAGCCGGCGAAAAACGATCCGAAAGAAGGTTGCGCAGGAGAATCGCGTGGAGACAAGTCTACGAGCGGTTATTCGCGGTCCGGGGACGCGGCGACGGGAAGTGTTTGCTCGGGAAATGCGTGCGATGACGAGGCGAATGCGAGCACGCCTAAAATGACGGCTCCCTCGAGAGGAATACGGGAAAATCCGTGGAAAGGTTTGTCGCTCATCAGCCAATCGCTTGTCTTCTTATTTCGACATCCAGTAAAACCTACTTGTGGTCCATGTAGGTAAAGCGTTATCGAAAGTGGTTTGTTTCTGTGGTTGAGAATCCATTACCTAGGCTTTTCGTTTAAAAAGTCATCATATATTTGGATATTTTATAGTTTGCTGGAACTCATTCTTACTATAAATGTATCAATAAATACTGTATTTTTGTGAAAAATTGTACATATTATATATTTTTTGAATAAAGAAATGGAATGGTTAATCTATGAATCAGGAAAAAAACGGCTTCGCTATTCAAAAAATAGTATCACAAAAATCCGGGAATTACGTTACAAATTATATTTAAATAAATTTTTGGCTAGAGTAAAGATTTTTGTTTACATGCACGAAATTGAAAGTTTAATTGATCCGGGTTTGTTTGTGCTGTGGGTTACCAAATAGTACGACAAAAATTCGGGACTTTTGTTATAAATAACATTGAAATGTGAAAATTTTTGTTTACGTGTACGAAATTGACAACGTAATTGATGCGTGTTTGTTCGTGTTTACAGGCATTCCTCCATTTATGCGACAGATAATTTAACGAATTTTCATATCCGAAACAGCGAGAGGTAATTACACACTCACGCTTATCATTTTACGGGAAATACTACGGGGCAATCCCCCTGCTCGCTGGCGCTCGCCAACCCCCCCCCCCCCCCCCACTTTGCTCGCTGTTACTTTGTTCCTACCATTTACCTATTGGATTTAGATTAGTTTAACGGGAATGTGTTTTGAATATGAGTTTAATGAATATATTTGTTTGGTTTTTAATAACAAATTGAGAAAATTAGTTGAATAACTCGATAAAAAATAAACTTAGAGGGCTGAAATTCCCGGAGATTGAAATGCATTTTGAATATAAAGTTAATAGCAAAATATTTTTTAATGAAGCTCAACCTCGGAAACCTATCAAAGCGAAATTATTACGTAAATGGTATGTAAAGCAACAGTAATGAAAAGAATGTGACACCAAAATATTTTATAACGGACAAATGATCTGAAAATTTTCTTGTTTTATCCTTTTAAGACCGCCTATTTTAAAAAGCGAAAAGGTTTTATTTTTTAATTCTTTTTAATTCTTACTTGTTATTTCTTGAACATTCTATGCGTGATGTTAAATGCCAAGTTCATCGCGAAAATTCAGTTGATTACATGATTCGTCAAACGGCGGCGCTTTATCCAAAGGGAAACATTCTGACCGTGGAGTATAATACCTTTGGAGATCGTTTCGGAGGAGTATTCTCTCTTAGACGACCGTCTCCAAGGCTAACCGCCTGCTGGGAGTGGGTCATCCGAAGAGAGAGAGAGAGAGTAAGGAAGCGGGCAATGAGTCCCAGTGTTTCCTTCCCAAAGTCTCAACGTCACGAGTCGCGACACTGCTTCCTCTTCGTTCTATTTCCTATTACAGATAAAATGCGCGAAGCGTTAGTGCTCTTGGGCAGTGCCCCGCAACCGGTGTGCCACGGCACGCTACTGCGCCGCGAGGAAGTACTCGGTGTGTCGCGGTAAATTTTGAAATCATAGGCAAGGAAAAACATTACATAACCCCGATTATCCGAAGTACATAATTGGGACTAAGAGAGGTTCGGATAATCGAAAATTCGGATAATTTGGACAAAATAAAAAAAGACGTGTAGTGGAAGAGCGCCTGTATTTTGAACGTTTATTTCGAAATACACTTAATTTTACGTTAACCAAAAAAAATACAGGACAGTAATACAGCTAATTAATTTGAGTTGGGTCGGTGGGACGCGTTCCACGGTGGGACTTGAAAGCCGTCTAGAGTTGGGAGCAGGAACGAAGGCGGGTGAGTCATATTTCCTGCGCAGAGAGAGAGGGAATATGCACTACATTGCTGCCAAACCGCCAGTTAATATACGTTCGGAACACAACATACGAATCAAACCAATATAAAATGTAAATTAGAATACAACATGCTAGAAATGACTATTCTGTACACAATACCTGAGTATTCAATCTGAGTTGTCTTCATCGGTGTCGCTGGAGTTTGATTCTTCCGAATCGGATTCCTGTAGGTTTATAATGATTGGTTCCAACATGTCGTCTCTGGCTATCTCCCTCTGAAAATCTTCTTCCTGAAATTTCTCTGCATGTTTCACACAACTCCCCCATGCGGAAACCTGTATACTTTCTATAGCCTCGTGAGTCAATCGCTCAACGTCGGCAATTTTGAAAGTATTATTCCTCTCAGCTACAAATGATTTTACTTGCGCCCAAATTAACTCAATTGCATTGTAACGGCAATGGTAGGGCGGTAGGTGCACCACTCCGTGGCCGTGTTTTCTTGCAATGCAATCCAATTCGTACGATTTTTGGTGTGGCTTATTCATATTCACCAACTGCAATAACTCCGCACGTGTTTGTGAAGCAGTGTGAGGAATGTTTTTAGAAGCTAACCATGCCATTATATCACCTTTCCTGGTATTTGTGCATGGAGTCTTTTCCGTCATAACCGAATGGATACTTGCATTGTCCATTACAATGATTGATTGTGGAGCAAGGTAGGGCAGAAACAGTTCTTCAAACCACTTTTTAAAAGTATTTGCATTCATTTCAGAATGATAATCTGTCGTAGTTTTAGATTTTGATCGGAAAATTAATTTACTTTCCCGAATGAATCCCGTGGCAGCTGAACCGGCATGGCATACAATGAGACGACCACCTTTACCGATAGGAACCTTTAGTCCACCAGAACCATCGCTCATCTTCCAGCAACTCTTTTTCGTGTGGTTTTGATTAACCCAGGTTTCGTCTAAATAGTATACCTGAGCTGTGCCTGCTTTTCTAATTTCATGCATCGTCCTCAGAAACATCATCCTTTCAGCTACAATATCACTCCGTTCCATTAAAAACTTTCTTCCGTCATTGGATCTTTTGTATTTGAAGCCAATTGACTTTAATATTCTAAGCATTGACAATTTGCTTCCAGGGTATCCAACAGAATCTTTCATTTTTACTACAAGTTTTTCTGCTGTAGGGAATTCTCCATCGGCGTACATATCAAAGATAATTCGTCATAACACATTTTTATCGAAGTCATCCAAGTCTGAGCTTACTTTTTCACGGTTATGATGTTTCCCGGGCGACCGAAACACCACAGTTCCACTGTGATTAATGAAGATTTTGCTTCACTTGTAATTCTTTGTACAGTTCGTAGTCCAACGCCACAAGCACTCGCCGTTCGCTCTTGAAACCTGGCAACATTGCAACCAGCTACGCCCTTTGCTTCACTCGCTTCCTCGGATTCTTTTTTAAAGTACTGATACACTTTATATACCATCTCTCTTGCTTGTTTATGCAAAACCTTGCGTTTACTACCTTCCCCCTCCATTCTTGATCACAAAAAGCAGGTAGTATTTAACCCACAATAGAACATACACAAATTCATACGGAAGCCACGCCGCAAACGTACGAACCGCACACCGTGAACTACTGAAACTGACTGACGCGGATTGGTTAAGTGAGAAATCACGTGACACTCCCTCATGCTGCGCATAGACTTTCCACCCGCCTTCGTTCGTGCTCTCTACTCTAGTTGGGACCAAAGCCGACTGAAGACATTTTGTCTCCCCAATCGGTTAGAATTTCTGGCACCTTCTCTCTTATATAGTTAACAGTCTCAGGGGTAATTTGATGGAATTTCTTCATATTGTCGAAATGAAAAAGATTTACTTGGTAGTTCCACAAAAATTATTTTTTAAAAATAAATAAATAAATTTTTGTGGATTTACCATGTAAATCTTTTTTACTTCGATCTTCTCATTTGAGTCTAAAAATTATTAATGTACTAGTTATACGCTTATAAACGTAGAAATACATTTATTAGAAAAAGTGAGGTTTTACTTTATATCATGGTGGGACGAGGGTTTCTTGAAAATGTGGTAGGTGGGACGCAAGAGGCAAAAGATTGAGAACCACTGGGTTAGACGACATAAAATTTTGTGAAAATCTACGCAAAACTTTTTCTCGCGCATTCGAACAAGTCATTGTAGCCGTTAAATAGGTAGAATTATTTATTTAAGAGAAGCAAATGGACTACGTAGTCATCAGAGGCACTCTAGTCCAGAAATATTTTTGTTACGATAAAGATTAGTGCTGAAATTAAAGAAACATGCAGGAATTTAAAATTTAGTTCGGATAATTGGATGTTCGTATAATAGGAGTTTTGTATTTTATTCTTCTTTTGGTAAGACCACAAAGACCAAATATCTCTTATGGTACGATTTCTTAGGCTGTCTCCGCTATTTGAAACCGAAGACAAGTTGCTTTGTAGGAATGGAATTTTTCATCATTTTGTAATCTGGGCTAAACGATTTTAAGTGTACATTTCAGCAATAATTTTCTTCCTCTGTGTGAAAAAGGCGATTGTGTATTTTTTTGTTCTCTACAGGGTGGTATATACAAACGTTCTACAAAGACTAGAGAAATTTGGTCCAGTGTGCCGCGAAGCTGGAGAGAATCCGAAAGTGTGCCGTGAAATTTAAATGGTTGCGGGGAATTGCTCTAGGGCAGTGGTTCCCAACCTGGTGCTCGCGAGCACCGCCGTGCTCTTTGGAAGCCTGATAGTGCTATTTAACAGGTTGACTGTGCTCTTCCACGGTGCTTAAAATCCCCTTTCTTAGAACCAATAATTTAATTTGATCGGCTGTTTTATTTCTAAACGTATTCAAGAACATTGAGAATAATTTTGATGTCTTAATTTTATTCATTATAATTTCTTGCGGAAGTACTCGTATAGTGGTGTTCGCTTGATATTTCAAGTTACATCTAGGTGATCGCCACATCTAAAAGGTTGGGAACCCCTGCTCTCCCAAACGGTGCGCAGACAGATGTGAACTGGTTCGCCGCGGAATTTTTGAGAGAAGCGGGAGTACTAACTACAATGGAAATTGGAGGTGGTGTGTAGCCAAACTAGGTTTTCATTTGTGTGTCGCGGAATTAAAACGGTTGGGAAGCGCTGCTCTAAGGAGCGACCAATTATAACGTTTACCCAAAAATCGCGACCCGAATAATGCCCCAAAAAATCGAATTCCGTATTGAGACGTTTCGCTGCCTGTTCAATGGGGGCGAAGGACATGCGAAATGAACCACGACCTATGGACCTATGGAAAAAGGTCACGATCTAATGGCGATATGTCTATAAGAAGCGATCAAACACTTGCCGATATCCGGTGATGGAACGTCGAGTGAGATGGGAATGGGTGTGGTGATTTAACACCAAATATGTGTATACCAGTGTTCGGAAGTTCTCGAAATGTTTCAAGGGGTTCTAAAAAAAAACGATGTCAGATGTAGGATTATTTATTTACTCTGTCTCAAAAGCATATGGAAGGGCATAAAATGTTGTTTGATGGATTAAAGGTATACTGTCTATTCGACAGTCTAATAATAACAAATCAATGCATTGCGCATGCGTTTATGGTTATTTGCAATTATAAAAGTGACACATCTTCTTTATCTATAATAATTTTAAAATGCCATTATTTTATAAAGACGTAGGGAAGGTTAAGGTTAATTACTAGCGTACCCTGTTTTAAAGAAATGCGCAAATTTAAAATTGCTAAGGAGTTCGATACTTTTTAGAATGTCGTTAAGTTATAAGAAAATTAGTAACACTAAAAAATTTAATTAACTTTACCTCAAGTCACGAATTTGATAAAAAATTTCATCAAATTTATTTTTTAAGAGCGCATTAGAAGTTCAATAAAAAATACAATTCCAAAAAATCGGTACGATACATGGCACAAACTTTATCACATATACCTATGCGTCATTTCTCACCATATTCTTTCCTGAACGGAAGGAACTCCCACTGCTACAAAAAACAGCGGAAAATGTTTTCTGCACGTAAATTTTATTAGTATATTGATAATCTCGTATACGTGGAAATCAAACATGATATACCATACTCACATATTAAGTATTATGTGGATTGACGAAGTCATAGGAGCGCTGAACCTTCATTTCTGGATGAAGTGACGTCAGAAGACAAAACTCAAACGTCGCTGGACATCATATAGCTATTGAGAAATGTGACTAATGCATTATTGTTCCTGACACTAAGCTGTATAACTGAATGATTTTTAATCAAAACCCTTTATAATTATGCTGTCGTTCATCTCTTCCTTGATTCTAATCCGAATAATAATTTGTCTAAATATGAGATATCATTCGATTTCGTTTAAATGTTTAGACCTTAGAGCCACGCACAGACAAACGACATGGCGAAAATCACTTTTTTAAAACAAGTAATGAAAAAGCTACTGAAGTAGATGACTGTTTTCTCGAAATGTTTTTAAACAGACGGACAAACCGAACGCATTAGCGGATTTTTTTTTAAACCGTTAAAAATAAATGTCGACCTTTCTAATAAGTAACCGTCGAAGAAACTAAACTTTAACAAGCGGAAAAAAATGTAGTGCGAGTATTATGCCAGGATTAATATTTTCAACTTTTATCATCTAAAAATTAGGATGCACTATGCCTGCAAATACGGAACTTTTTATAAACACAGCTATATTGATTTATATAACATTACGGTGCGAAAAAACACGTAACCTTCTCCCGAAATGCTTAGAAATCGTGATATTATGATTCAATATATAATAGGATGTAAAACATAAGAAGCTAATACTTTCCCCGTTAATTTAAACGACGCTAATGAAAAAACTTCACATTCTGCTTAAGACCTCCTTGAGACATTCGATCCGACACGTAAAAGGGACGCGAGGCTCAAAAAGCCTCGGAATTCCTGCATATGAAAAAAACGAGGTGAAAATGAAGCAAGTAATTTCGAATGGACATAAACCACGCTCAAAAAATTTCGCCCTCTAGTTTGACGAGATCTTTCTGGCTGAGAAGGTCTCCTCATCCAAGACACCATGGCAGAAAAGTTCCTCTTTGGATTCATTGTGTTTATAGTGTTAGATGTTTCGTTTGGTTTTCGAGACCAAATCCCTAGTAATTATTTGGGCGTTAAGGCCGTGAATGGACCGTCATTTCTTAGTTTGTTCAGAAGAGAAAGGTCTACCATCGAACCCGACGAGACCGGCTTCTCCTGCAACTTGGCTAATTTCACCAAAGATATATTCTGCGATTTCGACGACTTATCGCACAGTGAAGTGTTGAAAGACTTAGACGAACTGATCATCAAAGAACTCACGTTCAACGTCCCGGATTACGAAATGGACTGCAGCGTAGTGTACAAACCGGTCAACGAGGATACGCCGACACGCTTCGTTTACGATCACTACGACTGTTCATCTCCTTTGCAGGATCTTGAATTGGAACAAACGTATAAAGCGGTGATCACGTCGGACGAAGCCAACATTATATTCGACAATGCGGGGATAACCGGCGTGGATTATATTGAAAACACTGTCCAGAATAAAGACAAGACCATGAAATTCCGTTATCTGTACAAAGAATTTCACGAATACGAGGAGGAGGACGTTTTGGACGAAGATAGCACGAAATCCGCGCCTCTGTTTCACTTCGACGGAAGACCTTACGACGATGAGATAACAAGCGCAGATCCAACATCCACCGAATTTGGCGACACGAGCACAAGCATTCATACGTCGTCACACGTTGAATCGGTCGACGGAAGTGATTGCGAGGGGAATACGTGCGGCCATCCGACTACGACCGCCACGCCATCATCCGGATGGTCTTCCGAAGAAGAATTAAATTGCGAAGGCGGTGACTGCGATGATATAAGTACCGATGCGTCACCCGACGTCACGGTTGGGACGTGCGAAGGTAAAACGTGCGTCGACACGACTACTGGTAGGTCAACCTCGACAGTTTCCCCTAAAAGTGTAGAAACGTGTTCGGAGAAACGAGTTGTAGTACGCATTGAAGTGTGTGTCGTTCGTCCTTTCAAGGTAGATGAGGATCTACCTTGAAAGGACGAACATGGTGGCTTTTTATGCATTCGGTGTTGTTTCTCTGCCAAGGTTTTTCTTCTCTTGTATTTCATAAAAGAAAACCACATGCAACCATCGAGGAGATCGTTAAACGTATGGAGCACGAACATGTACGAGCTGGTGGGATTGCAAATGATAAATGTGAAACACGACTTAATTAGTCTTTAAGCTGTGGATAGAATCAGTGATATATATTGTCATCCGTGTTGGATATGTTTTTTTTTCTGACTGCTTCTTCTGGGGATAAAGTTAAAATGATGTATGAGTAAATAAATCTGACTTTAGCAGTAAACGTGCACTGTCGTTGGTTTTTTTATTTTTGGCGATGAAGCTGAGATGCTTATCACTGCAAGGCTTAGGGTTTTTCCGTCTTAAAATATAACAGACCTTTTAATTCGAGAAGAAAATACGTACTTAAAAATACTCAATATTCAAGAAATTTTTTTCAAGCATAAGACGGATTCAATAATTCTCCGTTGAATATCTCGATGAATTAATGAAAATATATATTAGTATTATATGGATAATAATTTTGCAATTTTCTGATAAAATTTTCACCGAATAAATATTCAATGCAGGACATTCATTTTATTTTCGCAACATAAAAAATTCATGTATTTCGTAAAGTAAATGTTTATGAAGAAATTGTGTATCTTGAAATCGGAATATCTTGCCATCTATCTACGTGATTTGCCAGTTGTCTATGGCGTTTTACGACGAAAATCCGCTCATAAACGTTTTGATCCTAATCCATTTGAGACTGTTTTATACATAAGAGAATGTTATATACCTATAGAAAATACACCAACTTTAAAAAATTTATCGTTGAATTTAAGTTTCTAGAATTCACAAAAAAACCTATAAAAAAATAAGACTAAACTAAAAGTGTGATCATGTTGAAGTTTGATGTCTGTTAAGGTAACCGAAGAGATAAAATGATATTTGAAACCTAGGGATGAAAATCAAAAAATTAAAAAGTATAGATAATATTACACATCAGTGCGTGATATATGACGTGAACTCATCCTTATTAATTTATCGGACGGAATTAACCAATCCTTAAATCTGAAAAAACCTGTTTATGAATATGACCATTAATTTAAACCGAGATTTCCTCTGCTAGTTAAAATTTCATAACCGACTCTGACTTGCTCTACCTTAACATTTCTTAATCCTTACTTATTAACCAAAAAAACGTCGCATGTGTTTTAACAAAATGAACATTATTTCTCGATAAATTTTTTATTCGAAATAGGTAGGCCTTAGACTCCCGTAATTAAATATGGAACAATTCATAGCAGGGATGGAAAACGTAACGATACCCGGTAACGTTATAATAACAATTAAATTGCCTTTTTATGAAAAATAATAACGTAACGATAAGTACATATCGTTATAATAACAATAACGTTTAATGTAACGTTATCAAAACTTTAATTGCAATAAAGCCATTATAATGTTTTCAAAATAAAATTTATTAGGCAGATAACTTTGAGCCGGGGGTTATCTCCATGATAAATATAACATTGTAGGCTGTTTTGCTTCATGAAAAAGCTTCTCAACATTCTCAACGGACTAATATTGAGAGCAAGTATAGGATTTAGAGAGAGCGAGCGAAGTTGAACATAGTGTAGGTAACTTCAGTGCGTTTCGTTACGTGCTCAGTTTCAGCTGTCATGTTGTGAATAATGGATGGTATAAGGTTAAAAGGATTACTTTTCGCTACATAACGTTAAAAACGTCCGATAAAATTGGGATTATATCAATATCGGATTTCTTTCATTGGCCATAGTTTAATATTAATGGCATTTTATACTATAATAGCCCAGGTCTGTTGGTTGGTTGGTCACGCTTTCACGATGGCCGATATAGAGCGTTTTAACAAACTTCCCTAATAGGTAGAAGATTGAAATTTGGCAAGGATGCTTGATTAACATATTTTAAGGTAATGATGAAAATAATTCTCCAAAAAAGTCCTGAGTTCGACTCCAAGGAAGACATTTCTATTTTCCGTAAGGTAACACGTAAAAATCCATTTTTGATGTGCAGGCTTTTATTGTTTTGGAAATTAAAATTAGTAGGAATTAACCTACGATCTTCGGATCTGAACCATTTTGAAGAAAAAATTACAAAGTTTCTTTTTCTGCTCATCTTTTTCCGCATACAATTCGAAATCGCTCATGTTATACGTTTAATTCACATATTTTGTGGAAATATTGCCATTTTAACGGAATGTTGCCTTGGCTACAAATTCCATTGTTAGACCTCTATATCATATGTTAATTCAATCCTTATGGGTATAAACGTGCTTTGAATGCTTTTAATACGAGAGGGGGGGAGAGAGGTAGAGGGGGGAGCGAGAGGGTGGGGCAGAGAGGGAAGTAGAGGGGGGAGGGAGAAAGAGGGGGAGGGGAGAGAGGGGGAGGGAGAGGGGGAGGGAGAGGGTGTGAGAGGGTGTAAGATAGGGAGAGGGGGGAAGGAGAAGGGGGGAGAGGGAGGGAAAGAGAAGCAACTATTTTAAGTTTAACTACAGAGTCAACACGAGAGTATTCACTAGAAATGTTGTATACCTATGACAAAATATTTCATATGTAAAAGTGTGATATTAATTATTTTAAATGAAAATAATAACAATAATCTATCTATCTATAATTCTTCCTTTGATATTTCAACGGGCATTACACTAGTTAATATATAAACGTCTGATTCCCATTAAAAGCTTACACATACAAAAAACATTGAGCTCCTTGCCATGGCATCAGGTTGCTCGGACCCAGAAAAATAACCACTTTTTCCGATAAAACTGTACATTTACGCTAATTCTACTCGGATTTTAATTACACCTACAAAAATAAGGAACTACAATTTCTACACCTTTCGATAGATTGTCCAGTGATCGAATCTTGAAAAAAAAATTAAAAAGGCAAATAGAAACACCTCTATACAGATTTACGTCCTTACCTTACCGAGCAATGATGGAGTCAAAATGTCGAGTTTCTTCTGCCCCACCCCCTTTTCCCTCCCCCCTCTATTTTCATTCTTCTGCTGCATATCTGTAATTGTTATAACATTCCTAGTCGATCGATACCAATGTCGACTGTTTCTCCTTAGTTTTTCTTCTGTCCCGCCCCCTTTTCCCTCCCCCTCCTTCTACCCTCACATTTTCATTTTTCGCTGCATATTTTGATTAAAAGCCATTAACTTTTTGAGTTGTTGGGAGTTTTCAACATTATACTAAATTTTCATGCGAAAGATCGGGTTCTTAAAATTAAAAGCTTATCCAAAAAAAAATAATAATTTTGTACAAGTGTATTTATTACTGAATGATTGCAACATCCTTAAAGAAACGTATTTCTTGAGTTGTTTAGAGTTCTCAACATTTAATTAAATTTCTATGCGAAAAATTGGGTTTTTAATGTTAAAAAGGTCGATAATAACTGCTTTCAACAAATTCACATTAAAGACGTTGATTAGTATTAACGCCTATCTAAACTATTTTAAAATAAATGTTACATTTACTGCTTATTTAAAAAATAAGGAAGTCAGTGGGAGTGAAATTACTGGGGGCGAAATTGAACGGGAATTAAATTACCGGAACTGAAATTACCGGAACCGAGATTACCGGCCACTGTTTTCTCTTTGAAAAAAAAAAACCGCATTAATTATCGTGTTTTCGCGAACGAAAAAACCTCGTAACTCTTGAAAGATTAGTATGTAATTAAAGAGTGAAGACTTAAGACGCCATCAGAGTATTTGAAACATCTGAAAATAAAATAATTGTGTATAAATCATCATGCATAGGACACTCCACGCACGCTCTCTCTCTCTTCCTAGTTTCGTGTAAATTTCTTGGTTAAGAATCGACGTACTTCTAAGTAAGACATCATGGACATCTTCACTGAAATCCATTTTCTACTACTGAGATAACACGCCTATCACATAACTTAGAAAATGCTAAATCATTTCAAACTTGGGATATTTTTATCGCACATTACAATGTGTTCATTAAAAATCAGTTTAACCCTGTTTTTGCAGTACACCGTAAATTAAATTTTGAATAGATATGGGAGGATTTATTATACGATGACACATACGGAAAATCAGCTGATTTCCATTTATTAGGGGGTGGCCTGGCGCAGTGACGCTAAACATACCCGATGCGAACTGGGTACGGTTCCAGCGAAAGCAGAATTTTTCCAGAGGTTTAGTGACCCCCTATTTGCGTGTTTATACGAGAACACGTAAGTCAGCGCTCCGTCTTTCGGAAGGGACGTAAAGCCGTTGGCCCCCTTGGTGCTTCTCGATAAGAGTAGGTTAAAGCCGGCACTGGATATCTCTCCTCCCTTGCTTTGTGATTTAGACTGAAAATCCTACTAGCGCTGCAGTCGTTTGAAGTCACAAGGTCTCACAAATAATGTCTTTAGCATGAGAACAAATAATAACGTTGGTTGAACTCTTCACCAAGCCGGTAATCCTAAAGCAGTGGTCTTCAAGGTGGGCGATAGCGCCCACCAGTGGGCGTTTTTGGATTTTTAGTGGGCGTTAAAGAACTCACCAAATGCTATTCTAATTTTTACACTGAAAATAAAATTCTATAAAAAAGCTTAATGATACGCACACATTCTGTACAACTATTTTATGTTACAGTTCGTTTGTCGTTAACTATAGTATCATAGGATTTGGATCTCTTTTGACGCCCCCCCCCCCCCCACCTTTCGAGGGACGCGATTTTTCATCTAATATCCGCCGACTTTCTATGGGAGCTAGTGGTGTAATTTTCCAGTACCCTTTATACATTAAGAGGGGATCATTGATATGTTCTGCTGAGAGTCATTTTATTTTGAACTAGCTGCAGTACCCGGCGTTGCCCGGGTCAATTTGTCTAAGGATTGGGTAAATTTAAATCAAAATTATGGGGGATCGGGGAGACATAGGCCCTCCAAATTTTGTATACACATTGTAGAAGAGATAATGTACGACTTGAGTAAAAAAATTGAAAAAATATGAATAGTTTAAAAAATTTCCAAGAGAGTGAGGCATTATAGGGGAGATGTGGGAGAAACAAAGTTGCCTTAAATCTTTTCAGGGATATATAAAATCATGTGCAAGGTTTGAAAGTTGTGGAACTTTTGGTTCTTAAGTTATAAACGGACATACGTACAAACACACTAAATTATATATTAAGATTTTGGGTTTTGGTTCGTAGATGTCGCTCCAGATAATTTTTGCCTGCGGAAACGACTTCTGCTTGCCGGGTTGGGTCGGACAATTTATTCGTGCGGGTTGGATCGGGTCGGGTAATAACATTTTTACGGGTACGGATCGGATAGGGATATGTAGGCTGCGGGTACAGGTCGGGCGCGGATACGGACATCTGTATCCGTGTGTTCTCGGACTTTGGTGTGTATGTATGTCTGTCTGAGTCATAGAGGAGGAGGGTGTGTGTGTGAGAGAGAGAGAGACGAGGAATATTATGGGCGCGCTACCTCAAAAAATCCGACTAGCACAAAGCTTTATATTTAAGATTTTAATTAGTAATTCAAGGTCTAAAACGTATGGGCTGAAACTGGTCAACCGGAAGGGTTTCTCCTAGTGATTTCTTCGTTTTTCTATATATCTTATTTATAACTCAGTTTATGTAAGTAACTGTTATTTTTAAAGTTGTTAACAACGTAATTTTCTGCAAGTTTTATTTAAAAGATTTTTTCATAAAACTGATCGTTTAAGCGATATGTCGATTATACGCCTGAATTTGTTAAGTACCTCCATAAGAGATATTTTAGTTTCCGTAGATACGATAATATTTTATAACTGTTGATAGCGATGTGTACGCTGCCAAGGGTGATTTTAATTGCGCATCGAAATTTTCTTATCCATAGTAACAATTAACAATTTTGTTTTTTTTTCTATCGGAAAAGTCATTCAAAGTACAGATTTTCAGTGTGAAAAATATTCAGTTTCAAACTATTCACGAGCATAATTGTTAATAATTACCTCAGGATGATGATGTCGAGAGAGAAATCAAGTTAATTACTCTGAATGGAGAAATTCATGTGCCGGACACATCAGATTTTCATTTTAATGGACTAAAGAAACTGCAGCCACATAGTGAAGGTGCGGGATGCTTCTGTATCCTATCATAGAAAAGTTGAAAGTAATAAGCATTGTTAACTTGTCACACGGATTACTCTCCAGACTACCTGTAATTAAATTTTTATATACCGGCGAAAGAATTTTTATGGTGCATTTACCGTCCATAAAGATACGATTACCAGAATGTATACCCAATATGAAATAGTAATTCTGTCTGATGAAAAAAATACCTTCAAGTTCAGTAAAAAAGACAAGCTCGTCCTATTGGCTTAAAAATGTGAAATGATGATGTAATGGTTGCAGCAAAGAGGACGTGAAAAATAGAAGCTAATGGAATTACCGTTCGTTTGATTGTTGCTAATGAAAAAAAACGACACCTTCTGATAAAGGTCTCCTTGAAACATGCGAATCACCGATTGAGCATGGAAGGTTCAAGAAGTCTCCTATTTGTTGCATAAAAATTAGGTGAAAATTAAGCTTGCATGTCCAACAGGACATATAAACTGCATCCCATACGCTCTTCCTCTGCAGTTAAAGTGAAAGCTTCGCGGCTAAGAAGTCGACCTCACCTAAGTCAGCATGGCGCGAGTTGCCCTGTTTGGTTTCATAGTGTGTTTGGTTGTTCAATTTTCACCGGCGTTTCAAGACCCTGTCAACATTGATTTGAGCGTCGAGGATTTTCACGGAAGAGAATTGCGGAGTTTGTCCGAATATAGCGACATGAGCTTCTCTTGCACTTTCACCAATTTCACCAGTGATATTTCCTGCAACTTCACCGAGATTCTAGACAACTTCATAGGGGAATACATAAAACCATACCTTACATTTAGAGTCGAGCAAAATGAAACAAAATGCTTGGTGTTTTACAAACCTGTCGACTTGGAGAAGCTGAGTCACTTTGTGTACGATAAGGTAAATTGTCCGATTCCTGCAGAGGATTTGAATGTGAACAAAACGTTAGAGGCTACATTTAAAGGTGGTTGCTTAGAAGTCTTTGACAAAGCGAATGCAGAAGAGGTGATTAACGCCGACTCGGATTTCGCGGTTGCAGTCGAATTCCGGTACAAGTGGACCATATGCTACGACCCCGAGATTTCACACGTTACAACCAATCAGCCGTGGTATTACGTCGACGGGAGAAGGTTATGGCCCACCGACGATGTTACCGTGAGCAGCGACCTTTTAACATTTCAAATTACGCGAAAAGAAGGATGCGTGGGGCAGGCATGCGGCGATACAACCACAAGCGGTTATTCAACATCCGTTGCCCCTGTCGAGGATCGTGAGTGCGAGGGGAATGCGTGCGGAGACCAGACCACAGATGTCTCTCCATCACCTATGAGCCGCTGAACTTAGAATAAGCAGGCAAAACAACGCTTTAGGGTCCCAAGAACTTAGTGGCCCTCAGATGGTGCACGAAAAAAGATCATTTGATCTCATATATTTCATTAAGGATCACAATTACCCTAACGAAATTCAGGAACCAGGTAGTACATACAAAACACACAAATGGTTTTTAAACGACTATTAAAAAACAATAAAAATTGAAAGTATTGAAATATACTACGACCAACTACGACTGAGTGGTACACGTGATAGTTACGGCTCTAATGGAACAAAAGTATGAGTATACCGGTGCTAATCATGGCACCTAAAGTGTTAAAGACTTTTTTAAGGAAACTGAGTGGGGAGGGGCCCAAAAAGTTTTTACTTAGGGGTATTATGATAATAAACCCAATTTATTTCACACTAAACTGCTTGTACTTTTATTTATTTCAACACATAGTGCAGCTCAGGAAGGCGCTCAACCAGGGGAGGGAGGCTGACGGACTTAACCCCCCCCCCCCCTCTCCCTCCCCAGAAAACGCTAAATTTTCTGACTTAACAACCTTAAACTCTAAGAATTTGTAAGATATGTAGGTACTCAGGAGGAGCCTCTGCACTTGCCTTTAGTTGAGGGGACCCCAAATTGTCCAAATGTTTGGTGGAATATTTTTTAAATAATTGAGCCGCCCCCCCCCCCCCTCCAAGGGAACAAGGGAATATCCTGGGTGTGCGCCTGGACTCAGGTAGGTATTGTTATATACACAGTAAATATATGTCCTACATAACGAACGTAGATAACGGGAAAATATGTGAGGAGAAGTTGAGAGAGAATATCGTGGTAAGTACGTGACTGTTAATAACTTGTTGGCAACGAGGTGGAGAGTGAAAATGTGGCTTACGGTTTTGAGATTGGAAAAGAGGGTTGATCGGGTAGAGAAGACTTGCTCATTAAGAAGTTCTCACCATGTTTCAACTATGTCTCCAATTGCTATTTATTAATATGAAACGATGATAGCCTTTCATGACTTGCTAGTCTTTACATACACAGCAGAGTTTCGATTATTCGAAGTCGACGGGACCTATTCATATTAAGCACATCGAATAGCCACTGACTCGGGTGGGGAAGGCGAGTGGCAGGGTAAAGTGTGAGTCCACCAGAATAACAAATCGTCTCAATCGCCATCTTTCTCCGAAGAAGAAGATGGAGTGAGTGAATGGAAAGGATGTTTTTGTGGATTTTCAAATTTGAGGATAGGAGGATGTATAATAATATTCAGGCGCATAACTAAATATAATGTATATTGTAAATAAAATATACTGTGTCTTTATGGTTAAACATGTTATTCTTGCTTTGAAAAAGTTTATGTCATGGGAATAAAATTTTAGATTTTTGGAATTACTTGTTTTACTATGATTTTCTTTTAGCGAAGTTCTTAAACGGATACAATCCCTATTCTTCGTATAAGTCAATCTTTTCTTCCAACAACCAGCATTCACTAAAAATGTTTGTTATGAATTCCAAAAATATTCATGTCGATGTCACGCAGACAAAGCCTTGATATTCACTCAGTGAATATAAGCATAGGAATTTATCTATCCGCAAGATTCATTATCTGTTTGAATAAAACTATTAAGGACAGAGTGAATCTTTCAAAGCACAATTATTCTAAAAGAGACTTTCATTTGAACCAATGATTATTAAAATATTTGCATTTTTTGACTTCGGTGAACGTAAGAAAAAATTGCCTTTTAAATTTCTTTCGGTATTATAGAGAACTTCGTAGCTAAATTTTTTAATGAAACCTCCGGAAATCCTTAAAAAGATACGTAATTCCCGACGGAATGGGAAATAACACGATTGTCAACGAGCCGAATTTATTTTCTACCTATATATTTACGGTTTCATTTAATAGAGACGAGGCCTTACTTGAGTGCCTATTATCTCTCAATGATGACACCAGGGCCTCTTTAAGGCGATGGTGGGCACTGGGCAAAGTATGATCTTAGCCCTCCCCTATATTTACTTAAAAAAGGAACTATTTCCTTGTTTAATTTATTAAACGATTTTAAACAAAAACTTGTCACACACATACGGACATACAGACACACAGACATAATCGAGAAAACGGTCAAAACGTGATCAGGGGACCTCAAAACGTGTATTACCGTTGAAATCTCGAATTAGAATTTTTTCACGAAAACAATACTTTCTCTATACTACGTATGTGATGAAAGTAAAAAAAAAGAATGAGAAGAGGAAGAGAGAGAGAGAGCGATCAGTGGTAGGAGAAAGTCCCCGGCTGTAAATGAACAACGAGTAATATTCGCTGATGATGTTGAACTAATTTTGGACACTGATCTCGTCAACAGAGCTTTTAAATCGCTACTTTTACTCAATTTTACCGAGTTGGAATATTTCCGTTCAGTGACAAAGGGAAGCACAAAAGAATAGATTGTGGTTGTTTCAGGGCGTAGAAACATTTCCTCTGACATTCGACAAGTTTTGAAACACGGGAAATCCTGAAAAATGGAGGTGTTCCCGTCTTGATGGGAAATATCACGACAACTAATTCGCCGCCATTCATTCTCTACTCCTTTTAATACGGCCTGCATGGATTTGGATTTTTTTCCGTTCTTTAGTTTGTTTAATTAACGTGTTTGAGTTTACACTTATTGTTAGTCCTAAGAGGTTCGCGAGAAATATTAGTTTGTGTCATCTTTTTCACTTTTATAATATTCCTACTGAGATCGTCTACCATTTCCCTTTCAATTTGGGACTTTTCGAAGCCACGTTGATGCTAAATTTCTCATTAATATCTGTGCTACGGAAATCCAGCCGAAAAAGTGCCTCATTAGTTCCGCGTTGAATCGTTCAAATTTTGAGGTATTTAATTCACGTTAGCGAGATTCTCACGTCTTCTTTCTTAAAAGGCGGCAGTGAAAAACAGTTGAATATGAACAGGATGCTTCAAAACCACGCTCAAAACGCGTTTCAAAAAATTCAACTCCCTAGTGCCGAGAAAGCTTCGTGGCTGAGAACGTCCCTTCTCCTGAGCAAGCATGGCGGAACGGATCTTATTTGCAGTACGTATTGCGTTAGACTTCATCTTAGCCTTTCATGCGCAGAATCACCGTGGTTACGGCTATGTAACTACGCGAGAACTAGAACCTCCGAGGGGATATATATATATATGTATTATAAAAGATTTCACCAGCGATACCTTCTGCGATTCTGACAAGGATTTAGAAAGAACAGTGAGTGTGATTCACTGCCGGAAAGCCGACACCTGTCATTTCTCGTCAAAAAAAAAATGACAGCTACTGCCGGGTTATATACACGTAAAACATTCGGTGCAGAGATGCTGAGTCACTTTTTATATGATCAAATAAACCGTCCATATTCTGCACGTAAATTCGAAGTTGGCTTAATCGTGTATGCAGAAATTCCGTGGGGACGTTGCTATCATCCCTATAATGTTTCGAAAAAATACGAGACCAAAGATGCTAATTCGATTTATGGCATAAATATCGAAATCAGTTTCAAGTTTGGCGGTTGTGCACGTATGGTGTTTGGTAGGCTCATAACTCCTACGCCTGTGTATGTACCATTTCGTAGGAAATATATTCCGGCCTTATGGAGAAGGGGGAATACGTGCGCTGATCCCACAACTTCTCCATCGTTCTCTACCTCCAAAGAAGAAGAAGCTTGTTGTGAGGAAAAAATTGGGTAAATTTGGGTAAAGTGTGGATAACGTTGCTATTTCATAACCCGGTTGGTTCTCCTCTTTTTCCAAAACTTATTTTAAACACTCTTTTGGTACTCAAACAGCAGGAAAGCGGCACTAGGTAAGTTAATGTCACTGATTGTTATTATTAGTTCGTATTTTATTCATGTATTGGCGAAAATTTTTATTATTGCTAACATGCAACTGTTATTACTTCAAATATCTTGAAAGATTCTTATGGAAACCTAAACACTCAATCCGTCGATTATTTGAGGATATTATGACAAGAAATTTAGATTGTTTTATAGATGAATTATTCCACCTTTACTTTGCAGTTCCAGAAGGTGAGATGATCATTCATCATCAACCACCTTCACAGAAGTATCAGAGTGTGTTTTACAGTGCCAGTGGAAAGCGGGAGAACGTGTGGAAACTGTTGTTATTTATAAATATGTTTCATCTCTTTCTTTTCCAAATTATTTTTTAGAATACTGTTTATGACTCAAAAGGGCAGGTGTAAAATTTTTATGGATTGTTCTTAGGATGTTTACATATTTACTTGATATGATTTACAGCAATTCCTTGATTAACGAAGTACAATCGTTCTAAGATGTCGATTCCTTATCAGAAACTTCGTTAATAGACATAGAAATAATATAGGAGGTATAGGAATGCATTCCAGGTATTCAGAAATATACACTGAAATATCATTAAGCAATGACAAAAATATGTAATATCACATGTGCCTTAAAATAATAAACATGGAAATTAGTTTTAGAGGAAAGTAAAGTAGGTAATAAATCAATAAGTTTTAATGAAGTTTTGTGCATTCGAATTGGCAAGGGTAGGAATAGAGGTGGCAGGAACTACAAGGGGGAAAACCTGTTAGTGTCATTGGAAGCTATGCAGCAGTAATTGCGCTTTCTTGATATCCATTTCCTCGGATATTCATGTGAAGTCAGTGATAATAAAATTTTACACTTTTCAGTTGCTTTGTATGGAGTTGTTTTTGTTTAATTTCTCAATTTTTTAAAAAATAATGTCTACTTTGTTATAAATGGGCTTTGTTCCAAGAGGTTTTGTTAACTGATGTATTGCTGTAATCTAATTTTATAAAATTCATCGTTCATGGAATGGTATATGCAACAAGTTGCATTTAATTTAGTTATTTTTAATGCAGATGTTAAACAGCAAATATTGTTATGCTTCAGATTAATCCTTGTTATATTGGACTGCAACTATATTAAAATAATTTTCATGCATACTAAGGTCAGATTTAAACCTTTACAATTAGAAATGTTTTTACTTTCCATATAATATACTATATACAGTAAAACCTGGTTAATTCGAACCTCTATATTTCGAAATTCGACGTAATTCGAAATTTTTTAACATGTGAAAGACCGAAAAAGCCAATTTCATACAAATGTGTTTCAATAATTCGAAAATCTCTATAATTCATAATTCGAAAAAAAATTTTGCCCGATTCTCGGAATATCAACGCATTTTTGTCGACATAATTCGAAATAAAACTTACCAAAAAGAAACTAAATGAAATTTACTAAAATATTTCTGGCACTATGTCGGCTGGTTTACAAATACTGTGCGATCGTGATCATACCGACTGGGCCTTGGGTATTGTCACAAGTTACGGTTCATCCTCTCAATTTCTCTACTGTTTTGCGAGTTTGAGTTCCAATATTCCTTTGGTTCGTTGTTTATTTTGTATTAGATTGTATTTTTCATCATTGTTAGTTACTTGTTTAAATAATATTCTTAGTTTAATAACTGCAAGAGAGACTATATTTAAATTTATTGCTATAAAATATTTTTTAAATATACCCTCCAATGGCTCCGGTTCGTGGTGCATATAAGACTCTTACTCTTGCTGAAAAAATGTCTTTGCTGCAAGACATTGACAAGAAGTTAGAATCGAAAGTAAAGCTGGCCTCAAAGTATGGGATTCCGAACTCGTCTTTATCTACAATTTTAAATAATCGGGCGAAGATTGAAGAAAGTTTTTATAAATTTAAAGGGAGCGTTCACGGCCTGCGAAAAACGAAGACCTCGAAGAAGAACTGTCCGATTTTTTTTCACAAGTACGAGCGGCGAATTTACCTGTGACAAGCCCGATGCTCATTGAAAAATCAAGAAGTCTTGCGAACGCTTTGAACATTGAAGATTTTAAAGGGTCCAATGGGTGGTTGGATGATTTTAAAGACGCCACAATATTTTTTGTCTAGCAGTATATGGTGATGCCCAAAAAATTAACGAAGAGGAAGTGACGACCTTGCTGCAAAGTAACAAACATGTTTTGGAGAAGTACGCGCTCAAGGACATTTTTAATATGGATGAAACGCATTTTTTTTCAATATGTTGCCCGATCGTACTTTGGCCCTCCGAGGCGAAAAATGTCACGGCAGCAAACGTAGTAAGGAGTGTCTCACCGCCGCGCCGTGCTCTGCACAAATATGGATGGGTCGAATAAAGAAAAACTTGTAATCATAGTAAAATATGGCTGTTTCAAAGATATTAATCGTGATTATTTGCCGATAATTTACGAGCATAACAAAAAGGTGTGGATGACAACAGGCATATTCAAAAGTTTTTTAATAAGAATGCAAAAACGTGTGGCGGTGTAAATCGTAAAATTTTATTGACACTAGACAACTGTTCTGCTCACCATGTGGCTCAGATAAATACGCCCAATGTTGAGTTGCTGTATTTTCCGCCGAACACAACCAGTGTTCTGCGGCCACTCGACCAGGGCATCATTCAAAATTTAAAAGTCATTACAGAAAAAAAACTATTGTCGTCATACTTGCTGCAAATTACAAATGGATGTTCGCAGGATAATTTACGAAAATGGACGATTTTAGACGCGTGCCGGGCCTTGTCAAACCATCGCCAACTGTTTTATGAAACAGCCGGCAGAAGTGTTCCAAGGTACAGAAGTGGAGGAAGTAACCGACAGTAATGTATTGGGGCCTGTCAGTTTCGGAAACTTTGTTTCCTTTGATAATGAATTGGCTACGTCGGTTGTGTATGACCCCACGTCGACGAATCGAAAACCGTTGCGAGTGATAGCGAGGAAGAAGACGATGTGGATAACGTCGATGCTAGGTTGGATGTGCCATTGCCATCTAAGGAGGATATTTCAAAAGCTTAAGATGCCCTTCAAAGGTACGTGTCCGGGATGCCAGAATATGCCGATGAATATCTGTGAAAAAGTTGATGCCATTACGCAACACATTGCGCTAGGGAGTGCCATGAAATTGAAACGGGAAAATAACCAACGTTTTAAAATAAATTTAAATTAATATTTTATTACACACTTTTATTTATTTACTTTTAAGTTGAAATAAGTGAAAGACATTAACATTTTAGTGGTTTAATTATAGCTCCATATATGTTTCAATGTTTAAATGAGTAATCCTAAATTTGACTTTTATTCATCGACATCATATTTTGTGGTATGCATGTGTAGTACATCCTTTTTTTCTGTGTTTATATATGGTGTCATATTCTTTTCTTTTTCTGTAATTTATATTTGAATTTTTTAAATTTGGTAAATCACGCTTTTTTGTAAATTTCGAATTATAGAGGTTCTTCGTAATTCGAAATGCTCTTCTTTGGTCCGGGAATTTCGAATTAACCAGGTTTTACTGTATATGTATTATAAGATTACTGTGTGTATTAAGGTGAGATGAAATGTTTGCAGTTACTACTGAATGAAAATAAAAGCACAAATCTACCGTCCCTTAACACTAGAACGACGGTTGGGTCATTTTGATCCAATTTGTTGTTCATTCTGCTGCCTTTCTTGTGTTTATGTTCGGAAGGATCTGAAATTTTTTGACATTTATTATTTTAAGTTTGCCAACATCCTCCCGAGTTTCACGAGCAGAGAGATGAGAGAGAGGAGAGCGGCGATCAGAGAGCAGAGCGGAGAGCAGAGCGGAGAGCAGAGCGACGAGCAGAGAGACGAGCGGAGAGCAGAGCGGAAGCAGAGTGGAGGAAAGAGAGGGTAAGAGCATAGCGGCGAGCAAAGCGGAGAGCAAAGCGGAGAGCAAAGCGGGGAGCACTGCGGCGAGCAGAGCAGAGAGCAAAGCGTTGAGCGAAACGGCGAGCAAAGCGGCGAGCAATGCGGCGAGCAATGCGGGGAACAATGCGGCGAGCAAAGCGACGAGCAGAGCGGAGAGTAGATCGGAGATCAGAGAGGAGAGAAGAGAGCAAAGCGGCGAGCAAAGCGGAGAGCAAAGCGACGAGCAGAGCGGAGAGCAAAGCGGCGAGCGAAGCGGCGAGCAGGGCGGCGAGCAGGGCGGCGAGCAGGGCGACGAGCAAAGCGGCGAGCGAAGCGGCGAGCGAAGCGACGAGCAAAGAGGCGAGCAGAGCGGAGAAGAGAGCGGAGAGCAAAGCGGCGAGTAAAGCGGCGAGCAAAGCGGAGAGAAAAACGGCGAGCAAAGCGGCGAGCGAAGCGACGAGCGAAGCGGAGAGCAAAGCGGCGAGCAGAGCGGAGAGCAAAGCGGCGAGCGAAGCGGAGAGCAAAGCGGAGAGCAGAGCGGAGAGCAAAGCGGCGAGGAAAGCGGCGAGCAGAGCGGAGAGCAAAGCGGCGAGCAAAGCGGAGAGCAAAGCGACGAGCAGAGCGGAGAGCAAAGCGGCGAGCGAAGCGGCGAGCAGGGCGGCGAGCAGGGCGGCGAGCAGGGCGACGAGCAAAGCGGCGAGCGAAGCGGCGAGCGAAGCGACGAGCAAAGAGGCGAGCAGAGCGGAGAAGAGAGCGGAGAGCAAAGCGGCGAGTAAAGCGGCGAGCAAAGCGGAGAGAAAAACGGCGAGCAAAGCGGCGAGCGAAGCGACGAGCGAAGCGGAGAGCAAAGCGGCGAGCAGAGCGGAGAGCAAAGCGGCGAGCGAAGCGGAGAGCAAAGCGGAGAGCAGAGCGGAGAGCAAAGCGGCGAGGAAAGCGGCGAGCAGAGCGGAGAGCAAAGCGGCGAGCAAAGCGGAGAGCAAAGCGGCGAGCAGAGCGGAGAGCAAAGCGGCGAGCAAAGCGGAGAGCAAAGCGGCGAGCAGAGCGGAGAGCAGAGCGGCGAGCAAAGCGGAGAGCAAAGCGGCGAGCAAAGCGGCGAGCAAAGCGGAGAGCAAAGCGGCGAGCAGAGCGGAGAGCAGAGCGGCGAGCAAAGCGGAGAGCAAAGCGGCGAGCAAAGCGGCGAGCGAAGCGGCGAGCGAAGCGGCGAGCGAAGCGGAGAGCAAAGCGGCGAGCAGAGCGGAGAGCAAAGCGGCGAGCAAAGCGGCGAGCAGAGCGGAGAGCAGAGCGGAGAGCAAAGCGGAGAGCAGAGCGGAGAGCAAAGCGGCGAGCAGAGCGGAGAGCAAAGCGGAGAGCAAAGCGGCGAGCAGAGCGAAGAGCAGAGCGGAGAGCAAAACGGCGAGCAAAGCGGCGAGCGAAGCGGCGAGCGAAGCGGAGAGCAAAGCGGCGAGCAGAGCGGCGAGCAGAGCGGAGAGCAAAGCGGCGAGCGAAGCGGGGAGCAAAGCGGCGAGCAGAGCGGAGAGTGAGCGGAGAGCAGAGCGGAGAGCAAAGCGGCGAGGAAAGCGGCGAGCAGAGCGGAGAGCAAAGCGGCGAGCAAAGCGTAGAGCAAAGCGGCGAGCAGAGCGGAGAGCAAAGCGGCGAGCAAAGCGGAGAGCAAAGCGGCGAGCAGAGCGGAGAGCAGAGCGGATAGCAGAGCGGAGAGCAAAGCGGCGAGCGAAGCGGCGAGCAAAGCGGCGAGCAGAGCGGCGAGCAGAGCGGTGAGCAGAGCGGCGAGCAGAGCGGCGAGCAGAGCGGAGAGCAGAGCGGCGAGCAGAGCGGAGAGCAAAGCGGCGAGCAGAGCGGCGAGTAGAGCGGCGAGCAGAGCGGAGAGCAAAGCGGCGAGCAAAGCGGCGAGCAGAGCGGCGAGCAGAGCGGAGAGCAAAGCGGCGAGCAGAGCGGAGAGCAAAGCGGCGACCAAAGCGGCGAGCAGAGCAGCGAGCAGAGCGGAGAGCAAAGCGGCGAGCAAAGCGGCGAGCAATGCGGCGAGCAAAGCGGCGAGCAGAGCGGAGAGCAAAGCGGCGAGCGAAGCGGCGAGCAAAGCGGCGAGCGAAGCGGCGAGCAGAGCGGAGAGCAAAGCGGCAAGCGACGCGGAGAGCAAAGAGGCGAGTAGAGCGGAGAAGAGAGCGGAGAGCAAAGCGGCGAGTAAAGCGGCGAGCAGAACGGAGAGCAAAGCGGCGAGAAAAGCGGCGAGCAAAGCGGAGAGCAAAACGGCGAGCAAAGCGGGGAGCGAAGCGGAGAGCAAAGCGGCGAGCAGAGCGGCGAGCAGAGCGGCGAGCAGAGCGGAGAGCAAAGCGGCGAGAAGAGCGGAGAGCAGAGCGGAGAGCAAAGCGGCGAGCAAAGCGGCGAGCGAAGCGGAGAGCAACGCGGCGAGCAGAGCAGAGAGCAAAGCGACGAGCGAAGCGGCGAGCAAAGCGGCGAGCAGAGCGGAGAGCAAAGCGGCGAGCAGAGCGGAGAGCAAAGCGGCGAGCAGAGCGGAGAGCAGAGCGGAGAGCAAAGCGGCGAGCAAAGCGGAGAGCAAAGCGGCGAGCAGAGCGGAGAGCAAAGCGGCGAGCAAAGCGGAGAGCAAAGCGGCGAGCAGAGCGGAGAGCAGAGCGGAGAGCAGAGCGGAGAGCAAAGCGGCGAGCGAAGCGGCGAGCGAAGCGGCGAGCAAAGCGGCGAGCAGAGCGGCGAGCAGAGCGGAGAGCAGAGCGGCGAGCAGAGCGGAGAGCAAAGCGGCAAGTAGAGCGGAGAGCAAAGCGGCGATAAACCGGCGAGCAGAGCGGCGAGCAGAGCGGAGAGCAAAGCGGCGAGCAGAGCGGAGAGCAAAGCGGCGAGCAAAGCGGCGAGCACAGCGGCGAGCAGAGCGGAGAGCAAAGCGGAGAGTAGAGTGGCGAGCAGAGCGGAGAGCAAAGCGGCGAGCAGAGCGGCGAGCGAAGCGGCGAGCAAAGCGGCGAGCAAAGCGGCGAGCGAAGCGGCGAGCAGAGCGGAGAGCAAAGCGGCAAGCGACGCGGAGAGCAAAGAGGCGAGCAGAGCGGAGAAGAGAGCTGAGAGCAAAGCGGCGAGTAATGCGGCGAGTAAAGCGGCGAGCAGAACGGAGAGCAAAGCGGCGAGTAAAGCGGCGAGCAAAGCGGAGAGCAAAACGGCGAGCAAAGCGGCGAGCGAAGCGGAGAGCAAAGCGGCAAGCAGAGCGGCGAGCAGAGCGGAGAGCAAAGCGGCGAGCAGAGCGGAGAGCAGAGCGGAGAGCAAAGCGGCGAGCAAAGCGGCGAGCGAAGCGGCGAGCGAAGCGGAGAGCAACGCGGCGAGCAGAGCGGAGAGCAAAGCGACGAGCGAAGCGGCGAGCAAAGCGGCGAGCAGAGCGGAGAGCAAAGCGGCGAGCAGAGCGGAGAGCAAAGCGGCGAGCAGAGCGGAGAGCAGAGCGGAGAGCAAAGCGGCGAGCAAAGCGGAGAGCAAAGCGGCGAGCAAAGCTGCGAGGAAAGCGGAGAGCAGAGCGGAGAGCAAAGCGGCGAGCGAAGCGGAGAGCAAAGCGGCGAGGAAAGCGGCGAGCATAGCGGAGAGCAAAGCGGCGAGCAAAGCGGAGAGCAAAGCGGCGAGCAGAGCGGAGAGCAGAGCGGCGAGCAAAGCGGAGAGCAAAGCGGCGAGCAAAGCGGCGAGCAAAGCGGCGAGCGAAGCGGAGAGCAAAGCGGCGAGCAGAGCGGCGAGCAGAGAGGAGGGCAAAGCGGCGAGCGAAGCGGCGAGCAAAGCGGCGAGCAGAGCGGAGAGCAGAGCGGAGAGCAAAGCGGCGAGCAGAGCGGAGAGCAAAGCGGCGAGCGAAGCGGCGAGCAGAGCGGAGAGCAAAGCGGAGAGCAAAGCGGCGAGCAGAGCATGGAGCAAAACGGCGAGCAAAGCGGCGAGCAAAGCGGCGAGCGAAGCGGCGAGCGAAGCGGAGAGCAAAGCGGCGAGCAGAGCGGCGAGCAGAGCGGAGAGCAAAGCGGCGAGCAAAGCGGCGAGCAGAGCGGCGAGCAGAGCGGAGAGCAAAGCGGCGAGCAAAGCGGCGAGCAAAGCGGCGAGCAGAGCGGCGAGCAGAGCGGAGAGCAAAGCGGCGAGCAAAGCGGCGAGCAATGCGGCGAGCAAAGCGACGAGCAGAGCGGAGAGCAAAGCGGCGAGCGAAGCGGCGAGCAAAGCGGCGAGCAAAGCGGCGAGCGAAGCGGCGAGCAGAGCGGAGAGCAAAGCGGCAAGCGACGCGGAGAGCAAAGAGGCGAGCAGAGCGGAGAAGAGAGCGGAGAGCAAAGCGGCGAGTAAAGCGGCGAGCAGAACGGAGAGCAAAGCGGCGAGTAAAGCGGCGAGCAAAGCGGAGAGCAAAACGGCGAGCAAAGCGGCGAGCAAAGCGGCGAGCGGAGCGGAGAGCAAAGCGGCAAGCAGAGCGGCGAGCAGAGCGGAGAGCAAAGCGGCGAGCAGAGCGGAGAGCAGAGCGGAGAGCAAAGCGGCGAGCGAAGCGGAGAGCAACGCGGCGAGCAGAGCGGAGAGCAAAGCGACGAGCAAAGCGGCGAGCAGAGCGGAGAGCAAAGCGGCGAGCAGAGCGGAGAGCAAAGCGGCGAGCAGAGCGGAGAGCAGAGCGGAGATCAAAGCGGCGAGCAAAGCGGAGAGCAAAGCGGCGAGCAAAGCGGCGAGGAAAGCGGAGAGCAGAGCGGAGAGCAAAGCGGCGAGCGAAGCGGAGAGCAAAGCGGCGAGGAAAGCGGAGAGCAAAGCGGCGAGCAGAGCGGAGAGCAGAGCGGCGAGCAAAGCGGAGAGCAAAGCGGCGAGCAAAGCGGCGAGCGAAGCGGAGAGCAAAGCGGCGAGCAGAGCGGCGAGCAGAGCGGAGAGCAAAGCGGCGAGCGAAGCGGCGAGCAAAGCGGCGAGCAGAGCGGAGAGGAGAGCGGAGAGCAAAGCGGCGAGCTAAGCGGAGAGCGAAGCGGAGAGCAAAGCGGCGAGCAGAGCGGCGAGCAGAGCGGAGAGCAAAGCGGCGAGCGAAGCGGCGAGCAAAGCGGCGAGCAGAGCGGAGATCAAAGCGGCAAGCGACGCGGAGAGCAAAGAGGCGAGCAGAGCGGAGAAGAGAGCGGAGAGCAAAGCGGCGAGTAAAGCGGCGAGCAAAGCGGAGAGCAAAACGGCGAGCAAAGCGGCGAGCAAAGCGGCGAGCGAAGCGGCGAGCAGAGCGGCGAGCAGAGCGGAGAGCAAGGCGGCGAGCAGAGCGGAGAGCAGAGCGGAGAGCAAAGCGGCGAGCAAAGCGGCGAGCGAAGCGGAGAGCAAAGCGGCGAGCAGAGCGGAGAGCAAAGCGACGAGCGAAGCGGCGAGCAAAGCGGCGAGCAGAGCGGAGAGCAAAGCGGCGAGCAAAGCGGAGAGCGAAGCGGCGAGCAGAGCGGAGAGCAAAGCGGCGAGCAGAGCGGCGAGCAGAGCGGAGAGTAGAGCGGCGAGCAGAGCGGAGAGCAAAGCGGCGAGCAGAGCGGCGAGCAGAGCGGCGAGCAGAGCGGCGAGCAGAGCGGCGAGCAGAGCGGCGAGCAGAGCGGCAAGCAGAGCGCCGAGCAGAGCGGAGAGCAGAGCGGAGAGCAGAGCGGCGAGAAAAGCGGCGAGCAAAGCGGCGAGCAGAGCGGAAAGCAGAGCGGCGAGCAGAGCGGAGAGCAAAGCGGCGAGCAGAGCGGAGAGCAAAGCGGCGAGCGAAGCGGAGAGCAAACCGGCGAGCAAAGCGGCGAGCGAAGCGGAGAGCAAAGCGGCGAGCAGAGCGGAGAGCAAAGCGGCGAGCGAAGCGGCGAGCAAAGCGGCGAGCAGAGCGGAGAGCAAAGCGGCGAGCGAAGCGACGAGCAGAGCGGAGAGCAAAGCGGCGAGCAAAGCGGCGAGCAGAGCGGCGAGCAGAGCGGAGAGCAGAGCGGCGAGAAAAGCGGCGAGCAAAGCGGCGAGCAGAGCGGCGAGCAGAGCGGAGAGCATAGAGGCGAGCAGAGCGGAGAGCAAAGCGGCGAGCAAAGCGGCGAGCAGAGCGGCGAGCAGAGCGGAGAGCAAAGCGGCGAGCAAGGCGGAGAGCAAAGCGGCGAGCAAGGCGGAGAGCAAAGCGGCGAGAAGAGCGGCGAGCAAAGCAGCGAGCAGAGCGGCGAGCAGAGCGGAGAGCAAAGCCGCGAGCAAAGCGGCGAGCAAAGCGGCGAGCAGAGCGGCGGGCAGAGCGGAGAGCAAAGCGGCGAGCAAAGCTGCGAGCAGAGCGGAGAGCAATGCGGCGAGCAGAGCGGAGAGCAAAGCGGCGAGCGAAGCGGCGAGCAAAGCGGCGAGCAAAGCGGCGAGCAAAGCGGCGAGCGAAGCGGAGAGCGAAGCGAAGAGCGTAGCGGCGAACAAAGCGGAGAGCAAAGCGGGGAACAAAGCGCAGAGCAAAGCGGCAAGCAGAGCGGAGAGCAGAGCGGCGAGCAGAGCGGAGAGCAGAGCGGAGAGCAAAGCGGCGAGCGAAGCGGCGAGCAGAGCGGAGAGCAAAGCGGCGAGCAGAGCGGAGAGCAGAGCGGAGAGCAAAGCGGCGAGCGAAGCGGCGAGCAGAGCGGAGAGCAAAGCGGCGAGCAAGGCGGAGAGCAAAGCGGCGAGCAGAGCGGAGAGCAGAGCGGAGAGCAAAACGGCGAGCAAAGCGGCGAGCAAAGCGGCGAGCGAAGCGGCGAGCGAAGCGGAGAGCAAAGCGGCGAGCAGAGCGGCGAGCAGAGCGGAGAGCAAAGCGGCGAGCGAAGCGGCGAGCGAAGCGGCGAGCAAAGCGGGGAGCAAAGCGGAGAGCAAAGCGGCGAGCAGAGCGGCGAGCAGAGCGGCGAGCAGAGCGGAGAGCAAAGCGGCGAGCAAAGCGGAGAGCAAAGCGGCGAGCAGAGCGGAGAGCAGAACAGAGAGCAAAGCGGCGAGCGAAGCGGCGAGCAAAGCGGCGAGTAGAGCGGCGAGCAGAGCGGAGAGCAGATCGGCGAGCAGAGCAGAGAGCAAAGCGGCGAGCAGAGCGGCGAGCAGAGCGGCGAGCAGAGCGGCGAGCAGAGCGGCGAGCAGAGCGGCGAGCAGAGCGGCGAGCAGAGCGGAGAGCAAAGCGGCGAGCAAAGCGGCGAGCAGAGCGGAGAGCAAAGCGGCGAGCAGAGCGGCGAGCAGAGCGGAGAGCAAAGCGGCGAGAAGAGCGGCGAGCAGAGCGGAGAGCAAAGCGGCGAGCAATGCGGCGAGCAAAGCGGCGAGCAGAGCGGAGAGCAAAGCGGCGAGCGAAGCGGCGAGCAAAGCGGCGAGCAAAGCGGCGAGCAGAGCGGAGAGCAGAGCGGAGAGCAGAGCGGAGAGCAAAGCGGCGAGCGAAGCGGCGAGCAGAGCGGAGAGCAAAGCGGCGAGCAGAGCGGAGAGCAGAGCGGAGAGCAAAGCGGCGAGCGAAGCGGCGAGCAGAGCGGAGAGCAAAGCGGCGAGCAAAGCGGAGAGCAAAGCGGCGAGCAGAGCGGAGAGCAGAGCGGAGAGGAAACGGCGTGCAAAGCGGCGAGCGAAGCGGCGAGAGAAGCGGCGAGCGAAGCGGAGAGCAAAGCGGCGAGCAGAGCGGCGAGCAGAGCGGAGAGGAAACGGCGAGCAAAGCGGCGAGCAAAGCGGCGAGCGAAGCGGCGAGAGAAGCGGCGAGCGAAGCGGAGAGCAAAGCGGCGAGCAGAGCGGCGAGCAGAGCGGAGAGCAAAGCGGCGAGCGAAGCGGCGAGCAAAGCGGCGAGCAGAGCGGCGAGCAGAGCAGCGAGCAGAGCGGAGAGCAAAGCGGCGAGCAAAGCGGAGAGCAAAGCGGCGAGCAGAGCGGAGAACAGAGCGGAGAGCAAAGCGGCGAGCAAAGCGGAGAGCAAAGCGGCGAGCAGAGCGGAGAGCAGAGCGGAGAGGAAACGGCGAGCAAAGCGGCGAGCAAAGCGGCGAGCGAAGCGGCGAGAGAAGCGGCGAGCGAAGCGGAGAGCAAAGCGGCGAGCAGAGCGGCGAGCAGAGCGGAGAGCAAAGCGGCGAGCGAAGCGGCGAGCAAAGCGGCGAGCAGAGCGGCGAGCAGAGCAGCGAGCAGAGCGGAGAGCAAAGCGGCGAGCAAAGCGGAGAGCAAAGCGGCGAGCAGAGCGGAGAACAGAGCGGAGAGCAAAGCGGCGAGCGAAGCGGCGAGCAAAGCGGCGAGCAGAGCGGCGAGCAGAGCGGATAGCAGAGCGGCGAGTAGAGCGGAGAGCAAAGCGGCGAGCAGAGCGGCGAGCAGAGCGGAGAGCAAAGCGGCGAGCAGAGCGGAGAGCAGAGCGGAGAGCAAAGCGGCGAGCGAAGCGGCGAGCAGAGCGGAGGGCAAAGCGGCGAGCAAAGCGGAGAGCAAAGCGGCGAGCAGAGCGGAGAGCAACGCGGCGAGCAGAGCGGAGAGCAAAGCGGCGAGCGAAGCGGCGAGCAGAGCGGAGAGCAAAGCGGCGAGCAGAGCGGAGAGCAAAGCGGCGAGCGAAGCGGCGAGCAGAGCGGAGAGCAAAGCGGCGAGCAAGGCGGAGAGCAAAGCGGCGAGCAGAGCGAAGAGCAGAGCGGAGAGCAAAACGGCGAGCAAAGCGGCGAGCAAAGCGGCTAGCGAAGCGGCGAGCGAAGCGGCGAGCAGAGCGGCGAGCAGAGCGGAGAGCGAAGCGGCGAGCGAAGCGGCGAGCGAAGCGGAGGGGAAAGAGGAGAGCAAAGCGGAGAGCAAAGCGGCGAGCAGAGCGGCGACAGAGCGGCGAGCAGAGCGGAGAGCAAAGCGGCGAGCAAAGCGGCGAGCAGAGCGGCGAGCAGAGCGGAGAGCAGAGCGGAGAGCAAAGCGGCGAGCGAAGCGGCGAGCAAAGCGGCGAGCAGAGCGGCGAGCAGAGCGGAGAGCAGAGCGGCGAGCAGAGCGGAGAGCAAAGCGGCGAACAGAGCGGCGAGCAGAGCGGCGAGCAGAGCGGCGAGCAGAGCGGCGAGCAGAGCGGCGAGCAGAGCGGCGAGCAGAGCGGAGAGCAAAGCGGCGAGCAGAGCGGCGAGCAGAGCGGAGAGCAAAGCGGCGAGCAGAGCGTCGAGCAGAGCGGAGAGCAAAGCGGCGAGAAGAGCGGCGAGCAGAGCGGAGAGCAAAGCGGCGAGCAAAGCGGCGAGCAGAGCGGAGAGCAAAGCGGCGAGCAGAGCGGAGAGCAAAGCGGCGAGCGAAGCGGCGAGCAAAGCGGCGAGCAAAGCGGCGAGCAAAGCGGCGAGCAGAGCGGAGAGCAGTGCGGAGAGCAAAGCGGCGAGCGAAGCGGCGAGCAGAGCGGAGAGCAAAGCGGCGAGCAGAGCGGAGAGCAGAGCGGAGAGCGAAGCGGCGAGCGAAGCGGCGAGCAGAGCGGGGAGCAAAGCGGCGAGCAGAGCGGAGAGCAGAGCGGAGAGCAAAGCGGCGAGCGAAGCGGCGAGCAGAGCGGAGAGCAAAGCGGCGAGCAAAGCGGAGAGCAAAGCGGCGAGCAGAGCGGAGAGCAGAGCGGAGAGCAAAACGGCGAGCAAAGCGGCGAGCAAAGCGGCGAGCAAAGCGGCGAGCGAAGCGGCGAGAGAAGTGGCGAGCGAAGCGGAGAGCAAAGCGGCGAGCAGAGCGGCGAGCAGAGCGGAGAGCAAAGCGGCGAGCGAAGCGGCGAGCAAAGCGGAGAGCAAAGCGGCGAGCAGAGCGGCGAGCGGAGCAGCGAGCAGAGCGGAGAGCAAAGCGGCGAGCAAAGCGGAGAGCAAAGCGGCGAGCAGAGCGGAGAGCAGAGCGGAGAGCAAAGCGGCGAGCGAAGCGGCGAGCAGAGCGGCGAGCAGAGCGGAGAGCAGAGCGGCGAGAAGAGCGGCGAGCAGAGCGGCGAGCAGAGCGGAGAGCAAAGCGGCGAGCAGAGCGGCGAGCAGAGCGGCGAGCAGAGCGGCGAGCAGAGCGGAGAGCAAAGCGGCGAGCAGAGCAGAGAGCAGAGCGGAGAGCAAAGCGGCGAGCGAAGCGGCGAGCAGAGCGGAGAGCAAAGCGGCGAGCAAAGCGGCGAGCAGAGCGGAGAGCAGAGCGGAGAGCAAAGCGGCGAGCGAAGCGGCGAGCAGAGCGGAGAGCAAAGCGGCGAGCAGAGTGGAGAGCAGACCGGAGAGCAAAGCGGCGAGCGAAGCGGCGAGCAGTGCGGAGAGCAAAGCGGCGAGCAAAGCGGAGAGCAAAGCGGCGAGCAGAGCGGAGAGCAGAGCGGAGAGCAAAACGGCGAGCAAAGCGGCGAGCGACGCGGCGAGCGAAGCGGAGAGCAAAGCGGCGAGCAGAGCGGCGAGCAGAGCGGAGAGCAAAGCGGCGAGCGAAGCGGCGAGCGAAGCGGCGAGCAAAGCGGCGAGCAGAGCGGAGAGCAGAGCGGAAGGAAAGCGGCGAGCGAAGCGGCGAGCAAAGCGGAGAGCAGAGCGGCGAGCAGAGCGGAGAGCAAAGCGGCGAGCAAAGCGGCGAGCAAAGCGGAGCAAAGCGGAGAGCAAAGCGGCGAGCAGACCGGAGAGCAGAGCTGAGAGCAAAGCGGCGAGCGATGCGGCCAGCAAAGCGGCGAGAAGAGCGGCGAGCAGAGCGGAGAGCAGAGCGGCGAGCAGAGCGGAGAGCAAAGCGGCGAGCAGAGCGGCGAGCAGAGCGGAGAGCAAAGCGGCGAGCAGAGCGGCGAGCAGAGCGGCGAGCATAGCGGCGAGCAGAGCGGCGAGCAGAGCGGCGAGCAGAGCGGAGAGCAAAGCGGCGAGCAGAGCGGAGAGCAAAGCGGCGAGCAAAGCGGCGATCAGAGCGGCGAGCAGAGCGGAGAGCAAAGCGGCGAGCAAAGCTGCGAGCAGAGCGGAGAACAGAGCGGAGAGCAAAGCGGCGAGCGAAGCGGCGAGCAAAGCGGCGAGCAGAGCGGCGAGCAGAGCGGAGAGCAGAGCGGCGAGCAGAGCGGAGAGCAAAGCGGCGAGCAGAGCGGCGAGCAGAGCGGCGAGCAGAGCGGCGAGCAGAGCGGCGAGCAGAGCGGAGAGCAAAGCGGCGAGCAGAGCGGAGAGCAGAGCGGAGAGCAAAGCGGCGAGCGAAGCGGCGAGCAGAGCTGAGGGCAAAGCGGCGAGCAAAGCGGAGAGCAAAGCGGCGAGCTGAGCGGAGAGCAAAGCGGCGAGCAGAGCGGAGAGCAAAGCGGCGAGCGAAGCGGCGAGCAGAGCGGAGAGCAAAGCGGCGAGCAGAGCGGAGAGCAAAGCGGCGAGCGAAGCGGCGAGCAGAGCGGAGAGCAAAGCGGCGAGCAAGGCGGAGAGCAAAGCGGCGAGCAGAGCGGAGAGCAGAGCGGAGAGCAAAACGGCGAGCAAAGCGGCGAGCGAAGCGGCGAGCGAAGCGGAGAGCAAAGCGGCGAGCAGAGCGGCGAGCAGAGCGGAGAGCAAAGTGGCGAGCGAAGCGGCGAGCGAAGCGGCGAGCAAAGCGGAGAGCAAAGCGGAGAGCAAAGCGGCGAGCAGAGATGCGAGCAGAGCGGCGAGCAGAGCGGAGAGCAAAGCGGCGAGCAGAGCGGAGAGCAGAACGGAGAGCAAAGCGGCGAGCGAAGCGGCGAGCAAAGCGGCGAGCAGAGCGGAGAGCAGAGCGGAGAGCAGAGCGGCGAGCAGAGCGGAGAGCAAAGCGGCGAGCAGAGCGGCGAGCAGAGCGGCGAGCAGAGCGGCGAGCAGAGCGGCGAGCAGAGCGGCGAGCAGAGCGGCGAGCAGAGGGGCGAGCAGAGCGGAGAGCAAAGTGGCGAGCAGAGCGGCGAGCAGAGCGGAGAGCAAAGCGGCGAGCAGAGCGGCGAGCAGAGCGGCGAGCAGAGCGGCGAGCAGAGCGGAGAGCAAAGCGGCGAGAAGAGCGGCGAGCAGAGCGGAGAGCAAAGCGGCGAGCAGAGCGGAGAGCAAAGCGGCGAGCAGAGCGGAGAGCAAAGCGGCGAGCGAAGCGGCGAGCAAAGCGGCGAGCAAAGCGGCGAGCAGAGCGGAGAGCAGAGCGGAGAGCAAAGCGGCGAGCGAAGCGGCGAGCAGAGCGAAGAGCAAAGCGGCGAGCAGAGCGGAGAGCAGTGCGGAGAGCAAAGCGGCGAGCGAAGCGGCGAGCAGAGCGGAGAGCAAAGCGGCGAGCAAAGCGGAGAGCAAAGCGGCGAGCAGAGCGGAGAGCAGAGCGGAGAGCAAAACGGCGAGCAAAGCGGCGAGCAAAGCGGCGAGCGAAGCGGCGAGAGAAGCGGCGAGCGAAGCGGAGAGCAAAGCGGCGAGCAGAGCGGCGAGCAGAGCGGAGAGCAAAGCGGCGAGCGAAGCGGCGAGCAAAGCGGAGAGCAAAGTGGCGAGCAGAGCGGCGAGCAGAGCAGCGAGCAGAGCGGAGAGCAAAGCGGCGAGCAAAGCGGCGAGCAAAGCGGAGAGCAAAGCGTCGAGCAGAGCGGAGAGCAGAGCGGAGAGCAAAGCGGCGAGCGAAGCGGCGAGCAGAGCGGCGAGCAGAGCAAAGAGCAGAGCGGCGAGCAGAGCGGAGAGCAAAGCGGCGAGCAGAGCGGAGAGCAGAGCGGCGAGCAGAGCGGCGAGCAGAGCGGAGAGCAAAGCAGCGAGCAGAGCGGAGAGCAGAGCGGAGAATAAAGCGGCGAGCGAAGCGGCGAGCAGAGCGGAGAGCAAAGCGGCGAGCAAAGCCGAGAGCAAAGCGGCGAGCAGAGCGTAGAGCAGAGCGGAGAGCAAAGCGGCGAGCGAAGCGGCGAGCAGAGCGGAGAGCAAAGCGGCGAGCAGAGCGGAGAGCAGAGCGGAGAGCAAAGCGGCGAGCGAAGCGGCGAGCAGAGCGGAGAGCAAAGCGGCGAGCAAAGCGGAGAGCAAAGCGGCGAGCAGAGCGGAGAGCAGAGCGGAGAGCAAAACGGCGAGCAAAGCGGCGAGCGAAGCGGCGAGCGAAGCGGAGAGCAAAGCGGCGAGCAGAGCGTCGAGCAGAGCGGAGAGCAAAGCGGCGAGCGAAGCGGCGAGCAAAGCGGCGAGCAGAGCGGAGAGCAGAGCGGAGAGCAAAGCGCCGAGCGAAGCGGCGAGCAAAGCGGAGAGCAAAGTGGCGAGCAGAGCGGCGAGCAGAGCGGAGAGCAAAGCGGCGAGCAAAGCGGAGAGCAAAGCGGAGAGCAAAGCGGCGAGCAGACCGGAGAGCAGAGCTGAGAGCAAAGCGGCGAGCGAAGCGGCGAGCAAAGCGGCGAGCAGAGCGGCGAGCAGAGCGGAGAGAAGAGCGGCGAGCAGAGCGGAGAGCAAAGCGGCGAACAAAGCGGCGAGCAAAGCGGCGATCAGACCGGCGAGCAGAGCGGAGAGCAAAGCGGCGAGCGAAGCGGCGAGCAGAGCGGCGAGCAGAGCGGATAGCAGAGCGGCGAGCAGAGCGGAGAGCAAAGCGGTGAGCAGAGAGGCGAGCAGAGCGGCGAGCAGAGCGGCGAGCAGAGCGGAGAGCAAAGCGGCGAGCAGAGCGGAGAGCAGAGCGGAGAGCAAAGCGGCGAGCGAAGCGGCGAGCAGAGCGGAGAGCAAAGCGGCGAGCAAAGCGGAGAGCAAAGGGGCGAGCAGAGCGGAGAGCAGAGCGGAGAGCAAAGCGGCGAGCGAAGCGGCGAGCAGAGCGGAGAGCAAAGCGGCGAGCAGAGCGGAGAGCCGAGCGGAGAGCAAAGCGGCGAGCGAAGCGGCGAGCAGAGCGGAGAGCAAAGCGGAGAGCAAAGCGGCGAGCAAAGCGGAGAGCAAAGCGGCGAGCAGAGCGGAGAGCAGAGCGGAGAGCAAAACGGCGAGCAAAGCGGCGAGCGAAGCGGCGAGCGAAGCGGAGAGCGAAGCGGCGAGCAGAGCGGCGAGCAGAGCGGAGAGCAAAGCGGCGAGCGAAGCGGCGAGCAAAGCGGCGAGCAGAGCGGAGAGCAGAGCGGAGAGCAAAGCGGCGAGCGAAGCGGCGAGCAAAGCGGAGAGCAAAGCGGCGAGCAGAGCGGCGAGCAGAGCGGAGAGCAAAGCGGCGAGCAAAGCGGAGAGCAAAGCGGAGAGCAAAGCGGCGAGCAGACCGGAGAGCAGAGCTGAGAGCAAAGCGGCGAGCGAAGCGGCCAGCAAAGCGGCGAGCAGAGCGGCGAGCAGAGCGGAGAGCAGAGCGGGGAGCAGAGCGGAGAGCAAAGCGGCGAGCAGTGCGGCGAGCAGAGCGGAGAGCAAAGCGGCGAGCAAAGCGGCGAGCAGAGCGGCGAGCAGAGCGGCGAGCAGAGCGGCGAGCAGAGCGGCGAGCAGAGCGTCGAGCAGAGCGGCGAGCAGAGCGTAGAGCAAAGCGGCGAGCAGAGCGGAGAGCAAAGCGGCGAGCAAAGCGGCGATCAGAGCGGCGAGCAGAGCGGAGAGCAAAGCGGCGAGCAAAGCTGCGAGCAGAGCGAGGAGCAAAGCGGCTAGCAGAGCGGAGAGCAAAGCGGCGAGCTAAGCGGCGAGCAAAGCGGCGAACAAAGCGGCGAGCAAAGCGGCGAGCGAAGCGGAGAGCGAAGCGAAGAATGAAGCGGCGAGCAAAGCGGAGAGCAAAGCGGCGAGCAAAGCGCAGAGCAAAGCGGCAAGCAGAGCGGAGAGCAGAGCGGCGAGCAAAGCGGAGAGCAAAGCGGCGAGCAGAGCGGAGAGCAGAGCGGAGAGCAAAACGGCGAGCGAAGCGGCGAGCGAAGCGGCGAGCGAAGCGGCGAGCGAAGCGGAGAACAAAGCGGCGAGCAGAGCGGCGAGCAGAGCGGAGAGCAAAACGGCGAGCGAAGCGGCGAGCGAAGCGGCGAGCAAAGCGGCGAGCAGAGCGGAGAGCAGAGCGGAGAGCAAAGCGGCGAGCGAAGCGGCGAGCAGAGCGGAGAGCAAAGCGGCGAGCAAAGCGGAGAGGAATGCGGCGAGCAGAGCGGAGAGCAGAGCGGAGAGCAAAACGGCGAGCAATGCGGCGAGCAATGCGGCGAGCAAAGCGGCGAGCAGAGCGGAGAGCAAAGCGGCGAGCGAATCGGCGAGCAAAGCGGCGAGCAAAGCGGCGAGCAATGCGGCGAGCAGAGCGGAGAGCAGAGCGGAGAGCAAAGCGGCGAGCGAAGCGGCGAGCAGAGCGGAGAGCAAAGCGGCGAGCAGAGCGGAGAGCAGAGCGGAGAGCAAAGCGGCGAGCGAAGCGGCGAGCAGAGCGGAGAGCAAAGCGGCGAGTAAAGCGGAGAGCAAAGCGGCGAGCAGAGCGGAGAGCAGAGCGGAGAGCAAAACGGCGAGCAAAGCGGCGAGCGAAGCGGCGAGCGAAGCGGAGAGAGAAGCGGAGAGCAAAGCGGCGAGCACAGCGGCGAGCAGAGCGGAGAGCAAAGCGGCGAGCGAAGCGGCGAGCAAAGTGGAGAGCAAAGCGGCGAGCAGAGCGGCGAAAAGAGCGGAGAGCAAAGCGGCGGACAAAGCGGAGAGCAAAGCGGCGAGCAGAGCGGAGAGCAGAGCGGAGAGCAGAGCGGCGAGCAGAGCGGAGAGCAAAGCGGCGAGCAGAGCGGCGAGCAGAGCGGAGAGCAAAGCGGCGAGCGAAGCGGCGAGCAAAGCGGCGAGCAAAGCGGCGAGCGAAGCGGAGAGCGAAGCGAAGAGCGAAGCGGCGAGCAGAGCGGAGAGCAAAGCGGCAAGCGACGCGGAGAGCAAAGAGGCGAGCAGAGCGGAGAAGAGAGCGGAGAGCAAAGCGGCGAGTAAAGCGGCGAGCAGAACGGAGAGCAAAGCGGCGAGTAAAGCGGCGAGCAAAGCGGAGAGCGAAGCAGAGAGCAAAGCGGCGAGCAGAGCGGCGAGCAGAGCGGAGAGCAAAGCGGCGAGCAGAGCGGAGAGCAGAGCGGAGAGCAGAGCGGAGAGCAGAGCGGAGAGCAGAGCGGAGAGCAAAGCGGCGAGCAAAGCGGCGAGCGAAGCGGAGAGCAAAGCGGCGAGCAGAGCGGAGAGCAAAGCGGCTAGCGAAGCGGCGAGCGAAGCGGCGAGCAATGCGGCGAGCAAAGCGGCGAGCAAAGCGGCGAGCAGAGCGGCGAGCAGAGCGGAGAGCAGAGCGGCGAGCAGAGCGGAGAGCAAAGCGGCGAGCAGAGCGGAGAGCAGAGCGGCGAGCAAAGCGGCGAGCAAAGCGGCGAGCAGAGCGGAAAGCAGAGCGGCGAGCAGAGCGGAGAGCAATGCGGCGAGCAGAGCGGAGAGCAAAGCGGCGAGCAAAGCGGAGAGCAATGCGGCGAGCAAAGCGGAGAGCAAAGCGGCGAGCAGAGCGAAGAGCAGAGCGGAGAGCAAAACGGCGAGCAAAACGGCGAGCGAAGCGGCGAGCGAAGCGGAGAGCAAAGCGTCGAGCAGAGCGGAGAGCAAAGCGGCGAGCGAAGCGGCGAGTAAAGCGGAGAGCAAAGCGGCGAGCAGAGCGGAGAGCAGAGCGAAGAGCAAAGCGGCGAGCAAAGCGGCGAGCAGAGCGGCGAGCAGAGCGGAGAGTAGAGCGGCGAGCAGATCGGAGAGCAAAGCGGCGAGCAGAGCGGAGAGCAGAGCGGCGAGAAAAGCGGCGAGCAAAGCGGCGAGCGAAGCGAAGATCGAAGCGGCGAGCAGAGCGGAGAGCAAAGCGGCAAGCGACGCGGAGAGCAAAGCGGCGAGCAAAGCGGCGAGCAAAGCGGCGAGCAGAGCGGAGAGCAATGCGGCGAGCGAAGCGGAGAGCAAAACGGCGACGAAAGCGGAGAGCAAAGCGGCGAGCGAAGCGGCGAGCAAAGCGGCGAGCAATGCGGCGAGCAAAGCGGCGAGCGAAGCGGCGAGCAGAGCGGAGAGCGAAGCGGCGAGCAGAGCGGAGAGCAATGCGGCGAGCGAAGCGGCGAGCAAAGCGGCGAGCAGAGCGGCGAGCAGAGCGGAGAGCAAAGCGGAGAGCAGAGCGGAGAGTAAAGCGGAGAGCAAAACGGCGAGCAAAGCGGCGAGCAAACCGGCGAGCGAAGCGGATAGCAAAGCGACGAGCAGAGCGAAGAGCCAAGCGGCAAGCGACGCGGAAAGCAAAGCGGCGAGCAAAGCGGAGAGCAAAGCGGCGAGCAGAGCGGAGAGCAAAGCGGCGAGCGAAGCGGAGAGCAAAGCGGCGAGCAAAGCGGCGAGCAATGCGGCGAGCGAAGCGGCGAGCAAAGCGGCGAGCGAAGCGGCGAGCAGAGCGGAGAGCAAAGCGGCGAGCAAAGGGGAGAGCGATGCGGCAAGCAGAGCGGAGAGCTAAGCGGCGAGCGAAGCGGAGAGCGAAGCGGCGAGCAAAGCGGAGAGTAAAGCGGCGAGCAGAGCGGAGAGCAAAGCGGCGAGCGAAGCGGCGGGCAAGGCGGCGAGCAAAGCGGCGAGCGAAGTGGCGACCGAAGCGGCGAGCGAAGCGGCGAGCGAAGCGGCGAGCAAAGCGGCGAGCAGAGCGGAGAGCAAAGCGGCGAGCGAAGCGGCGAGCAATGCGGCGAGCAAAGCGGCGATCAGAGCGGAGAGCAGAGCGGAGAGCAAAGTGGCGAGCGAAGCGGCGAGCAAAGCGGCGAGCAAAGCGGCGAGCAGAGCGGAGAGCAGAGCGGCGAGCAAAGCGGAGAGCAAAGCGGCGAGCAGAGCGGAGAGCAAAGCGGCGAGCAGAGCGGAGAGCAAAGCGGCGAGCGAAGCGGCGAGCAAAGCGGCGAGCAAAGCGGCGAGCAAAGCGGCGAGCAGAGCGGTGAGCAAATGGACGATTTTAGACGCGTGCCGGGCTTTGTCAAACCATCGCCAACTGTTTTATGAAACAGCCGGCAGAAGTGTTCCAAGGTACAGAAGTGGAGGAAGTAACCGACAGTAATGTATTGGGGCCTGTCAGTTTCGGAAACTTTGTTTCCTTTGATAATGAATTGGCTACGTCGGTTGTGTATGACCCCACGTCGACGAATCGAAAACCGTTGCGAGTGATAGCGAGGAAGAAGACGATGTGGATAACGTCGATGCTAGGTTGGATGTGCCATTGCCATCTAAGGAGGATATTTCAAAAGCTTAAGATGCCCTTCAAAGGTACGTGTCCGGGATGCCAGAATATGCCGATGAATATCTGTGAAAAAGTTGATGCCATTACGCAACACATTGCGCTAGGGAGTGCCATGAAATTGAAACGGGAAAATAACCAACGTTTTAAAATAAATTTAAATTAATATTTTATTACACACTTTTATTTATTTACTTTTAAGTTGAAATAAGTGAAAGACATTAACATTTTAGTGGTTTAATTATAGCTCCATATATGTTTCAATGTTTAAATGAGTAATCCTAAATTTGACTTTTATTCATCGACATCATATTTTGTGGTATGCATGTGTAGTACATCCTTTTTTTCTGTGTTTATATATGGTGTCATATTCTTTTCTTTTTCTGTAATTTATATTTGAATTTTTTAAATTTGGTAAATCACGCTTTTTTGTAAATTTCGAATTATAGAGGTTCTTCGTAATTCGAAATGCTCTTCTTTGGTCCGGGAATTTCGAATTAACCAGGTTTTACTGTATTTGAATAAAATATGATTTTTAACATCTGGTTCCATTTCTCTAAGGGAATAATTATACCAAAAGAAAAGTTTGTTTCAAACTTAAGGAGTATATTTATCCTCATGAAAGAATTTCAACCTTTTTTTTACATAACCCCTTTTCACTATCTTGTTTTTGTAATAAATTTCATTTATAATTTTATGAAAGTTATATTTATATGAGAATATTTTTGGTTTACAAGTTATTAAATTTTTAATATCTAATGTAAATATTTGATGATTTACTTCAAAAGATGATGGAAGAAATACACATTCAGCAAACTGAAATGGATTTCACAACAAGCAACACCTGTAGTCTTTTATCACATGATTTCTCATCAAATAAGTTTTTAAAATCTATCATATTTCGTTATTCAAAAAATTATCACCTAAAAATCCATTTGAAAAAGAAGTGGTAATTCGACTTCCTTCAAAAACTTGTATCTTCCACAGAAAATTATTTAATCAAACACAATATATAAATAAATGTTCATTGAAGATACAGAGTTTATTTACTTTTTTCAAGAGTAAACACTCCAAAGTGGAGCCTGAACTCATTGATGGGCTATGAAAAGATTTAAAAAAAAGTATTTTCATATTTCTGTTACCATCATTAGAGGTAAGCTACGATATTAGTTTTGGAATCTACTTTTGGTGAATATCACTAATGACATGATTTTTCAATAGCCTATAATGTCAAATTCTCTATGGCATAAGATTATTATTCTCTGTTGAATATTGATAAGCAAATTTTTCCAGAAATAAAAAAAATATGCTAAACTGTAAAATATCTATTTTTGAAAGTTTATTCTTCTCTGGATTCGAAAAAAATATTTTGTTTCATTTTACACCTTTAATATTATCAGAGAGATTTCATAACATTTATAACTTAGAAATATTTTTTTATACTGAATCAATGCTTAAAAAAAATGTTCTTGATATATCAGCAATGAAATCACAACGAGAACAACTATAAGATGGTCTACTCAGTAATCTCTTGGGAGAAAAGTGGTTAAACTTTATATGCTTTTTGTATCCATTACTCTTTCTCAGTGTTTAAAAAAGTTGTTTCTTATCAGATTTTCCAGGAACAATATCTCTGCATATTCCACAAAAATTCAATCTTTGCAACTGACTTCTGGATTTAAAATGGCATAAAATAATTTATGTGTATGTGGTAATATATAGAAAATGTGCTCCAGTTGTTAAACCTCTACATTATCATCAAGGATTATTTACAAAAAAAGTGTACATATTTGTCTAACTCAGTATTGCTTTCCAAAAAGCTAATTTAAATCTACTTGGGATGTTATGGGTACAATGATGCTACTATCCATTTGATCATATTAATCCTTATAGTTTTATGTATTTAGATTAATGCATTTTATTTTTCTTAATTAGTCATTAATTATCTATTCTATCACATAAAAGTTTTTTGTTCTTTTTACACAAACGACATTTTCTATTTGATTCATATTTTATCTTTGACTAAATTTGCTTATAAAGTATTTATGCAATATTTATGCAATAACGTATTTGTGTTATTTTTTAAAATTAGATAATCAAGTTTTGAATGTCTTGTTTAAATGATTCCTAAGTAAAAAAATCATCGTTTTGTGGACCCTTTTTATAATAACTTTCATGTTTTCTTTAAACATTCGCTGGATTTATTTTCAAAATGCCAATCTTAATATACATATAATATCCCATACTAGTGTTACAGCACAAAATTATCTGTATCTATGTTTTTATTTTTGCTTTTAATTAGTTGCATTTCTTCTTCCTCCATAGGAAGATGTGTTCAGATTTTTCTGATAATTTATAATCTTCACTATCTGTCCAATCAGATTCACAAATTTCTAGTTGATTGTATCTAGTTTCTTATTGTTATTTTCTTCTTTGTAAGTTTTTCAAGTGTGTCTCAAACATTTTATTTCTGAAATTTATAGTTTCTTAAAATATTTGAGGAATTTATACAAAAACATCTCCGATACTGTTATAGAGCATTTGTTTCTCATCAAATCCTTTTGATGCACAAATAGTCACTCATTTAAAACCTGATGATATTTGAGTTTGTCTGACCAAGATATGGATTTTTGGTATAAATATATTTTTTGCAGCTATTGTATTGCTTTGAAGATATTTTGGTCTATATAAATAGCTATATTAACATGAGCAATTTTTTTAATAAGAAATGGGTCTGGGTTTGCTAAGTTTATAAATAAATTGGTTCATTCTCAAGTCAAAATAAAATATTATGTATACGTTACAGGAAGAATAGAAAAGCTTGAAATAACTTCAACAGCATTAGTCACTTCTCAATATTCTAGATATGAATCTTAGATTAATCTTAAATTAAATAGAAAAAAGCTGGGTAAACTGATTAAATTTAAATAAAGATACTTATGAAACAGGGGCGTCCGCAGAATTTTCCTAAGGAGGGGGGGGGTCTAAATTTTCTTTTTAACCGCTGAGTTCTTATGGTTACGATTACATTGTGTGTATTTCTGTGGTCTTTTAAATTGGACAATGCCATGTGATGCCAGTCGTTCGATCGTTGTGGTTACATTATAGGCGATTCACAGCCTATACTCGGTATAGAACTATAGATATAATATAATGTCCATGTATCAAAACAAAAGATGTTAGAATACTATCTAGACCAACACGCTAGCAAGCGGCTGCAAGGGAAAGTGTCACAAATTAAGCCACGACATGATTGTGACTAATAACGGGGCGATATTTGTATTTGGAATATCTGTTCGATTTCGTCAGTTCATTTGTTTTAGGTCTGTGTTATTTTCACAGGGAGAGTCCAGACCCCATGGACCCCTCCTGCATATGCCACGGTTATGAAAGATTATGTATTTGATGTATGCAATAAAAGTACATACTACGAAGAAATCACTTATTACGTCTTCCACTCTTTCGAGGAAAATCCTTGACTACCATTATCTATTTCATGAGAACTATTTCTATGCTAAATGTACTTAATGTTGACAAATGACTATATCACAGAACTATGAGCATTATGTTCTATCAATTTTAATTTAGAAAATTATCTCTTAGCGAGAAAAAAAGTGACCAGTCAAGTATAAAAATTGAAATTTGGAGAACACTGGGATATATGATATTGTATTCTATAATGATATTACTTAAATCCTACATTGATTCATTTTTAATTATTGACATATTTCTTTCTAGAACAGTATTTCTCAACCAGTGGGTTGAGAAGGTCATCTAGGTAAGATGCAAAGTTTCAAAGATAATTATCATAAAACTTTTTCTCAACAAAATTGCTGCAATATTTAACGTCTTTAAACAATTTTCCATTAATGATTAATATAATACTGAAATGCAGTTGTTGAATGAAAACAAAGGTCTAATTTTAAATGCTTGCAGTGAATTTTTTCTGTCAATTTTGATACTTTTCTTTCTAAACTTTCAAACTACCTTACGCAGCATGTAATATTTACATTATTTGGGAATAAATATGATTGAAAAAAATTTGTGTAATTTTTATCAACAAGCATGACAAACAATGCAAAATACTGCAAAATAGCAGCCATCGTGAAATGCGGTAGAGTTGTCGAGAGTGTACGACAGTAAAATAACAACGTGAGAGGTTATCTTGTTTAAAGAAAATATATTTTATATAAATAAAAATGATATGGAAAGAAGTTGAGTACCATCATACATGTAACAGGGCTGCCAAACTTTTAAGGTTTTAAGAAGAAAAATCCAAATTTAGGCTGCAAAGCGGCGAGCAAAGCGGAGAGCAAAGCGGCGAGCAGAGCGAAGAGCAGAGCGGAGAGCAAAACGGCGAGCAAAACGGCGAGCGAAGCGCAGAGCATAGCGGCAAGCAGAGCGGAGAGCAGAGCGGCGAGCAAAGCGGAGAGCAAAGCGGAGAGGAAAGCGGCGAGCAGAGCGGAGAGCAGAGCGGAGAGCAAAACGGCGAGCAAAGCGGCGAGCAAAGCGGCGAGCGAAGCGGCGAGCGAAGCGAAGAGCAAAGCGGCGAGCAGAGCGGAGAGCAAAGCGGCGAGCGAAGCGGCGAGCGAAGCGGCGAGCGAAGCGGCGAGCGAAGCGGCGAGCGAAGCGGCGAGCAAAGCGGCGAGCAGAGCGGAGAGCAGAGCGGAGAGCAACGCGGCGAGCGAAGCGGCGAGCAGAGCGGAGAGCAAAGCGGCGAGCAGAGCGGCGAGCAGAGCGGAGAGCAAAGCGGCGAGCAAAGCGGAGAGCAAAGCGGAGAGCAAAGCGGCGAGCAGACCGGAGAGCAGAGCTGAGAGCAAAGCGGCGAGCGAAGCGGCCAGCAAAGCGGCGAGCAGAGCGGCGAGCAGAGCGGAGAGCAGAGCGGGGAGCAGAGCGGAGAGCAAAGCGGCGAGCAGTGCGGCGAGCAGAGCGGAGAGCAAAGCGGCGAGCAAAGCGGCGAGCAGAGCGGCGAGCAGAGCGGCGAGCAGAGCGGCGAGCAGAGCGGCGAGCAGAGCGTCGAGCAGAGCGGCGAGCAGAGCGTAGAGCAAAGCGGCGAGCAGAGCGGAGAGCAAAGCGGCGAGCAAAGCGGCGATCAGAGCGGCGAGCAGAGCGGAGAGCAAAGCGGCGAGCAAAGCTGCGAGCAGAGCGAGGAGCAAAGCGGCTAGCAGAGCGGAGAGCAAAGCGGCGAGCTAAGCGGCGAGCAAAGCGGCGAACAAAGCGGCGAGCAAAGCGGCGAGCGAAGCGGAGAGCGAAGCGAAGAATGAAGCGGCGAGCAAAGCGGAGAGCAAAGCGGCGAGCAAAGCGCAGAGCAAAGCGGCAAGCAGAGCGGAGAGCAGAGCGGCGAGCAAAGCGGAGAGCAAAGCGGCGAGCAGAGCGGAGAGCAGAGCGGAGAGCAAAACGGCGAGCGAAGCGGCGAGCGAAGCGGAGAACAAAGCGGCGAGCAGAGCGGCGAGCAGAGCGGAGAGCAAAACGGCGAGCGAAGCGGCGAGCGAAGCGGCGAGCAAAGCGGCGAGCAGAGCGGAGAGCAGAGCGGAGAGCAAAGCGGCGAGCGAAGCGGCGAGCAGAGCGGAGAGCAAAGCGGCGAGCAAAGCGGAGAGGAATGCGGCGAGCAGAGCGGAGAGCAGAGCGGAGAGCAAAACGGCGAGCAATGCGGCGAGCAATGCGGCGAGCAAAGCGGCGAGCAGAGCGGAGAGCAAAGCGGCGAGCGAATCGGCGAGCAAAGCGGCGAGCAAAGCGGCGAGCAATGCGGCGAGCAGAGCGGAGAGCAGAGCGGAGAGCAAAGCGGCGAGCGAAGCGGCGAGCAGAGCGGAGAGCAAAGCGGCGAGCAGAGCGGAGAGCAGAGCGGAGAGCAAAGCGGCGAGCGAAGCGGCGAGCAGAGCGGAGAGCAAAGCGGCGAGTAAAGCGGAGAGCAAAGCGGCGAGCAGAGCGGAGAGCAGAGCGGAGAGCAAAACGGCGAGCAAAGCGGCGAGCGAAGCGGCGAGCGAAGCGGAGAGAGAAGCGGAGAGCAAAGCGGCGAGCACAGCGGCGAGCAGAGCGGAGAGCAAAGCGGCGAGCGAAGCGGCGAGCAAAGTGGAGAGCAAAGCGGCGAGCAGAGCGGCGAAAAGAGCGGAGAGCAAAGCGGCGGACAAAGCGGAGAGCAAAGCGGCGAGCAGAGCGGAGAGCAGAGCGGAGAGCAGAGCGGCGAGCAGAGCGGAGAGCAAAGCGGCGAGCAGAGCGGCGAGCAGAGCGGAGAGCAAAGCGGCGAGCGAAGCGGCGAGCAAAGCGGCGAGCAAAGCGGCGAGCGAAGCGGAGAGCGAAGCGAAGAGCGAAGCGGCGAGCAGAGCGGAGAGCAAAGCGGCAAGCGACGCGGAGAGCAAAGAGGCGAGCAGAGCGGAGAAGAGAGCGGAGAGCAAAGCGGCGAGTAAAGCGGCGAGCAGAACGGAGAGCAAAGCGGCGAGTAAAGCGGCGAGCAAAGCGGAGAGCGAAGCAGAGAGCAAAGCGGCGAGCAGAGCGGCGAGCAGAGCGGAGAGCAAAGCGGCGAGCAGAGCGGAGAGCAGAGCGGAGAGCAGAGCGGAGAGCAGAGCGGAGAGCAGAGCGGAGAGCAAAGCGGCGAGCAAAGCGGCGAGCGAAGCGGAGAGCAAAGCGGCGAGCAGAGCGGAGAGCAAAGCGGCTAGCGAAGCGGCGAGCGAAGCGGCGAGCAATGCGGCGAGCAAAGCGGCGAGCAAAGCGGCGAGCAGAGCGGCGAGCAGAGCGGAGAGCAGAGCGGCGAGCAGAGCGGAGAGCAAAGCGGCGAGCAGAGCGGAGAGCAGAGCGGCGAGCAAAGCGGCGAGCAAAGCGGCGAGCAGAGCGGAAAGCAGAGCGGCGAGCAGAGCGGAGAGCAATGCGGCGAGCAGAGCGGAGAGCAAAGCGGCGAGCAAAGCGGAGAGCAATGCGGCGAGCAAAGCGGAGAGCAAAGCGGCGAGCAGAGCGAAGAGCAGAGCGGAGAGCAAAACGGCGAGCAAAACGGCGAGCGAAGCGGCGAGCGAAGCGGAGAGCAAAGCGTCGAGCAGAGCGGAGAGCAAAGCGGCGAGCGAAGCGGCGAGTAAAGCGGAGAGCAAAGCGGCGAGCAGAGCGGAGAGCAGAGCGAAGAGCAAAGCGGCGAGCAAAGCGGCGAGCAGAGCGGCGAGCAGAGCGGAGAGTAGAGCGGCGAGCAGATCGGAGAGCAAAGCGGCGAGCAGAGCGGAGAGCAGAGCGGCGAGAAAAGCGGCGAGCAAAGCGGCGAGCGAAGCGAAGATCGAAGCGGCGAGCAGAGCGGAGAGCAAAGCGGCAAGCGACGCGGAGAGCAAAGCGGCGAGCAAAGCGGCGAGCAAAGCGGCGAGCAGAGCGGAGAGCAATGCGGCGAGCGAAGCGGAGAGCAAAACGGCGACGAAAGCGGAGAGCAAAGCGGCGAGCGAAGCGGCGAGCAAAGCGGCGAGCAATGCGGCGAGCAAAGCGGCGAGCGAAGCGGCGAGCAGAGCGGAGAGCGAAGCGGCGAGCAGAGCGGAGAGCAATGCGGCGAGCGAAGCGGCGAGCAAAGCGGCGAGCAGAGCGGCGAGCAGAGCGGAGAGCAAAGCGGAGAGCAGAGCGGAGAGTAAAGCGGAGAGCAAAACGGCGAGCAAAGCGGCGAGCAAACCGGCGAGCGAAGCGGATAGCAAAGCGACGAGCAGAGCGAAGAGCCAAGCGGCAAGCGACGCGGAAAGCAAAGCGGCGAGCAAAGCGGAGAGCAAAGCGGCGAGCAGAGCGGAGAGCAAAGCGGCGAGCGAAGCGGAGAGCAAAGCGGCGAGCAAAGCGGCGAGCAATGCGGCGAGCGAAGCGGCGAGCAAAGCGGCGAGCGAAGCGGCGAGCAGAGCGGAGAGCAAAGCGGCGAGCAAAGGGGAGAGCGATGCGGCAAGCAGAGCGGAGAGCTAAGCGGCGAGCGAAGCGGAGAGCGAAGCGGCGAGCAAAGCGGAGAGTAAAGCGGCGAGCAGAGCGGAGAGCAAAGCGGCGAGCGAAGCGGCGGGCAAGGCGGCGAGCAAAGCGGCGAGCGAAGTGGCGACCGAAGCGGCGAGCGAAGCGGCGAGCGAAGCGGCGAGCAAAGCGGCGAGCAGAGCGGAGAGCAAAGCGGCGAGCGAAGCGGCGAGCAATGCGGCGAGCAAAGCGGCGATCAGAGCGGAGAGCAGAGCGGAGAGCAAAGTGGCGAGCGAAGCGGCGAGCAAAGCGGCGAGCAAAGCGGCGAGCAGAGCGGAGAGCAGAGCGGCGAGCAAAGCGGAGAGCAAAGCGGCGAGCAGAGCGGAGAGCAAAGCGGCGAGCAGAGCGGAGAGCAAAGCGGCGAGCGAAGCGGCGAGCAAAGCGGCGAGCAAAGCGGCGAGCAAAGCGGCGAGCAGAGCGGTGAGCAAATGGACGATTTTAGACGCGTGCCGGGCTTTGTCAAACCATCGCCAACTGTTTTATGAAACAGCCGGCAGAAGTGTTCCAAGGTACAGAAGTGGAGGAAGTAACCGACAGTAATGTATTGGGGCCTGTCAGTTTCGGAAACTTTGTTTCCTTTGATAATGAATTGGCTACGTCGGTTGTGTATGACCCCACGTCGACGAATCGAAAACCGTTGCGAGTGATAGCGAGGAAGAAGACGATGTGGATAACGTCGATGCTAGGTTGGATGTGCCATTGCCATCTAAGGAGGATATTTCAAAAGCTTAAGATGCCCTTCAAAGGTACGTGTCCGGGATGCCAGAATATGCCGATGAATATCTGTGAAAAAGTTGATGCCATTACGCAACACATTGCGCTAGGGAGTGCCATGAAATTGAAACGGGAAAATAACCAACGTTTTAAAATAAATTTAAATTAATATTTTATTACACACTTTTATTTATTTACTTTTAAGTTGAAATAAGTGAAAGACATTAACATTTTAGTGGTTTAATTATAGCTCCATATATGTTTCAATGTTTAAATGAGTAATCCTAAATTTGACTTTTATTCATCGACATCATATTTTGTGGTATGCATGTGTAGTACATCCTTTTTTTCTGTGTTTATATATGGTGTCATATTCTTTTCTTTTTCTGTAATTTATATTTGAATTTTTTAAATTTGGTAAATCACGCTTTTTTGTAAATTTCGAATTATAGAGGTTCTTCGTAATTCGAAATGCTCTTCTTTGGTCCGGGAATTTCGAATTAACCAGGTTTTACTGTATTTGAATAAAATATGATTTTTAACATCTGGTTCCATTTCTCTAAGGGAATAATTATACCAAAAGAAAAGTTTGTTTCAAACTTAAGGAGTATATTTATCCTCATGAAAGAATTTCAACCTTTTTTTTACATAACCCCTTTTCACTATCTTGTTTTTGTAATAAATTTCATTTATAATTTTATGAAAGTTATATTTATATGAGAATATTTTTGGTTTACAAGTTATTAAATTTTTAATATCTAATGTAAATATTTGATGATTTACTTCAAAAGATGATGGAAGAAATACACATTCAGCAAACTGAAATGGATTTCACAACAAGCAACACCTGTAGTCTTTTATCACATGATTTCTCATCAAATAAGTTTTTAAAATCTATCATATTTCGTTATTCAAAAAATTATCACCTAAAAATCCATTTGAAAAAGAAGTGGTAATTCGACTTCCTTCAAAAACTTGTATCTTCCACAGAAAATTATTTAATCAAACACAATATATAAATAAATGTTCATTGAAGATACAGAGTTTATTTACTTTTTTCAAGAGTAAACACTCCAAAGTGGAGCCTGAACTCATTGATGGGCTATGAAAAGATTTAAAAAAAAGTATTTTCATATTTCTGTTACCATCATTAGAGGTAAGCTACGATATTAGTTTTGGAATCTACTTTTGGTGAATATCACTAATGACATGATTTTTCAATAGCCTATAATGTCAAATTCTCTATGGCATAAGATTATTATTCTCTGTTGAATATTGATAAGCAAATTTTTCCAGAAATAAAAAAAATATGCTAAACTGTAAAATATCTATTTTTGAAAGTTTATTCTTCTCTGGATTCGAAAAAAATATTTTGTTTCATTTTACACCTTTAATATTATCAGAGAGATTTCATAACATTTATAACTTAGAAATATTTTTTTATACTGAATCAATGCTTAAAAAAAATGTTCTTGATATATCAGCAATGAAATCACAACGAGAACAACTATAAGATGGTCTACTCAGTAATCTCTTGGGAGAAAAGTGGTTAAACTTTATATGCTTTTTGTATCCATTACTCTTTCTCAGTGTTTAAAAAAGTTGTTTCTTATCAGATTTTCCAGGAACAATATCTCTGCATATTCCACAAAAATTCAATCTTTGCAACTGACTTCTGGATTTAAAATGGCATAAAATAATTTATGTGTATGTGGTAATATATAGAAAATGTGCTCCAGTTGTTAAACCTCTACATTATCATCAAGGATTATTTACAAAAAAAGTGTACATATTTGTCTAACTCAGTATTGCTTTCCAAAAAGCTAATTTAAATCTACTTGGGATGTTATGGGTACAATGATGCTACTATCCATTTGATCATATTAATCCTTATAGTTTTATGTATTTAGATTAATGCATTTTATTTTTCTTAATTAGTCATTAATTATCTATTCTATCACATAAAAGTTTTTTGTTCTTTTTACACAAACGACATTTTCTATTTGATTCATATTTTATCTTTGACTAAATTTGCTTATAAAGTATTTATGCAATATTTATGCAATAACGTATTTGTGTTATTTTTTAAAATTAGATAATCAAGTTTTGAATGTCTTGTTTAAATGATTCCTAAGTAAAAAAATCATCGTTTTGTGGACCCTTTTTATAATAACTTTCATGTTTTCTTTAAACATTCGCTGGATTTATTTTCAAAATGCCAATCTTAATATACATATAATATCCCATACTAGTGTTACAGCACAAAATTATCTGTATCTATGTTTTTATTTTTGCTTTTAATTAGTTGCATTTCTTCTTCCTCCATAGGAAGATGTGTTCAGATTTTTCTGATAATTTATAATCTTCACTATCTGTCCAATCAGATTCACAAATTTCTAGTTGATTGTATCTAGTTTCTTATTGTTATTTTCTTCTTTGTAAGTTTTTCAAGTGTGTCTCAAACATTTTATTTCTGAAATTTATAGTTTCTTAAAATATTTGAGGAATTTATACAAAAACATCTCCGATACTGTTATAGAGCATTTGTTTCTCATCAAATCCTTTTGATGCACAAATAGTCACTCATTTAAAACCTGATGATATTTGAGTTTGTCTGACCAAGATATGGATTTTTGGTATAAATATATTTTTTGCAGCTATTGTATTGCTTTGAAGATATTTTGGTCTATATAAATAGCTATATTAACATGAGCAATTTTTTTAATAAGAAATGGGTCTGGGTTTGCTAAGTTTATAAATAAATTGGTTCATTCTCAAGTCAAAATAAAATATTATGTATACGTTACAGGAAGAATAGAAAAGCTTGAAATAACTTCAACAGCATTAGTCACTTCTCAATATTCTAGATATGAATCTTAGATTAATCTTAAATTAAATAGAAAAAAGCTGGGTAAACTGATTAAATTTAAATAAAGATACTTATGAAACAGGGGCGTCCGCAGAATTTTCCTAAGGAGGGGGGGGGTCTAAATTTTCTTTTTAACCGCTGAGTTCTTATGGTTACGATTACATTGTGTGTATTTCTGTGGTCTTTTAAATTGGACAATGCCATGTGATGCCAGTCGTTCGATCGTTGTGGTTACATTATAGGCGATTCACAGCCTATACTCGGTATAGAACTATAGATATAATATAATGTCCATGTATCAAAACAAAAGATGTTAGAATACTATCTAGACCAACACGCTAGCAAGCGGCTGCAAGGGAAAGTGTCACAAATTAAGCCACGACATGATTGTGACTAATAACGGGGCGATATTTGTATTTGGAATATCTGTTCGATTTCGTCAGTTCATTTGTTTTAGGTCTGTGTTATTTTCACAGGGAGAGTCCAGACCCCATGGACCCCTCCTGCATATGCCACGGTTATGAAAGATTATGTATTTGATGTATGCAATAAAAGTACATACTACGAAGAAATCACTTATTACGTCTTCCACTCTTTCGAGGAAAATCCTTGACTACCATTATCTATTTCATGAGAACTATTTCTATGCTAAATGTACTTAATGTTGACAAATGACTATATCACAGAACTATGAGCATTATGTTCTATCAATTTTAATTTAGAAAATTATCTCTTAGCGAGAAAAAAAGTGACCAGTCAAGTATAAAAATTGAAATTTGGAGAACACTGGGATATATGATATTGTATTCTATAATGATATTACTTAAATCCTACATTGATTCATTTTTAATTATTGACATATTTCTTTCTAGAACAGTATTTCTCAACCAGTGGGTTGAGAAGGTCATCTAGGTAAGATGCAAAGTTTCAAAGATAATTATCATAAAACTTTTTCTCAACAAAATTGCTGCAATATTTAACGTCTTTAAACAATTTTCCATTAATGATTAATATAATACTGAAATGCAGTTGTTGAATGAAAACAAAGGTCTAATTTTAAATGCTTGCAGTGAATTTTTTCTGTCAATTTTGATACTTTTCTTTCTAAACTTTCAAACTACCTTACGCAGCATGTAATATTTACATTATTTGGGAATAAATATGATTGAAAAAAATTTGTGTAATTTTTATCAACAAGCATGACAAACAATGCAAAATACTGCAAAATAGCAGCCATCGTGAAATGCGGTAGAGTTGTCGAGAGTGTACGACAGTAAAATAACAACGTGAGAGGTTATCTTGTTTAAAGAAAATATATTTTATATAAATAAAAATGATATGGAAAGAAGTTGAGTACCATCATACATGTAACAGGGCTGCCAAACTTTTAAGGTTTTAAGAAGAAAAATCCAAATTTAGGCTGCAAAGCGGCGAGCAAAGCGGAGAGCAAAGCGGCGAGCAGAGCGAAGAGCAGAGCGGAGAGCAAAACGGCGAGCAAAACGGCGAGCGAAGCGCAGAGCATAGCGGCAAGCAGAGCGGAGAGCAGAGCGGCGAGCAAAGCGGAGAGCAAAGCGGAGAGGAAAGCGGCGAGCAGAGCGGAGAGCAGAGCGGAGAGCAAAACGGCGAGCAAAGCGGCGAGCAAAGCGGCGAGCAAAGCGGCGAGCGAAGCGGCGAGCGAAGCGAAGAGCAAAGCGGCGAGCAGAGCGGAGAGCAAAGCGGCGAGCGAAGCGGCGAGCGAAGCGGCGAGCGAAGCGGCGAGCGAAGCGGCGAGCGAAGCGGCGAGCAAAGCGGCGAGCAGAGCGGAGAGCAGAGCGGAGAGCAACGCGGCGAGCGAAGCGGCGAGCAGAGCGGAGAGCAAAGCGGCGAGCAGAGCGGAGAGCAGAGCGGAGAGCAAAGCGGCGAGCAAAGCGGAGAGGAAAGCGGCGAGTAGAGCGGAGAGCAGAGCGGAGAGCAAAACGGCGAGCAAAGCGGCGAGCGTAGCGGCGAGCGAATCGGAGAGCAAAGCGGCGAGCAGAGCGGCGAGCAGAGCGGAGAGCAAAGCGGCGAGCGAAGCGGCGAGCGTAGCGGCGAGCAAAGCGGAGAGCAAAGTGGCGAGCAGAGCGGCGAGCAGAGCGGAGAGCAGAGCGGCGAGCAGAGCGGAGAGCAAAGCGGCGAGCAGAGCGGAGAGCAGAGCGGCGAGCAAAGCGGCGAGCAGAGCGGAAAGCTGAGCGGCGAGCAGAGCGGAGAGCAATGCGGTGAGCAGAGCGGCGAGCAGAGCGGAGAGCAAAGCGGCGAGCGAAGCGGAGAGCAAAGCGGCGAGCAGAGCGGAGAGCAAAGCGGCAAGCGAAGCGGCGAGCGAAGCGGAGAGCAAAGCGGCGAGTAAAGCGGCGAGCAAAGCGGAGAGCGAAGCAGAGAGCAAAGCGGCGAGCAGAGCGGCGAGCAGAGCGGAGAGCAAAGCGGCGAGCAGAGCGGAGAGCAGAGCGGAGAGCAGAGCGGAGAGCAGAGCGGAGAGCAGAGCGGAGAGCAAAGCGGCGAGCAAAGCGGCGAGCGAAGCGGAGAGCAAAGCGGCGAGCAGAGCGGAGAGCAAAGCGGCTAGCGAAGCGGCGAGCGAAGCGGCGAGCAATGCGGCGAGCAAAGCGGCGAGCAAAGCGGCGAGCAGAGCGGCGAGCAGAGCGGAGAGCAGAGCGGCGAGCAGAGCGGAGAGCAAAGCGGCGAGCAGAGCGGAGAGCAGAGCGGCGAGCAAAGCGGCGAGCAAAGCGGCGAGCAGAGCGGAAAGCAGAGCGGCGAGCAGAGCGGAGAGCAATGCGGCGAGCAGAGCGGAGAGCAAAGCGGCGAGCAAAGCGGAGAGCAAAGCGGCGAGCAAAGCGGAGAGCAAAGCGGCGAGCAGAGCGAAGAGCAGAGCGGAGAGCAAAACGGCGAGCAAAACGGCGAGCGAAGCGGCGAGCGAAGCGGAGAGCAAAGCGTCGAGCAGAGCGGAGAGCAAAGCGGCGAGCGAAGCGGCGAGTAAAGCGGAGAGCAAAGCGGCGAGCAGAGCGGAGAGCAGAGCGAAGAGCAAAGCGGCGAGCGAAGCGGCGAGCAAAGCGGCGAGCAGAGCGGCGAGCAGAGCGGAGAGTAGAGCGGCGAGCAGATCGGAGAGCAAAGCGGCGAGCAGAGCGGAGAGCAGAGCGGCGAGAAAAGCGGCGAGCAAAGCGGCGAGCGAAGCGAAGATCGAAGCGGCGAGCAGAGCGGAGAGCAAAGCGGCAAGCGACGCGGAGAGCAAAGCGGCGAGCAAAGCGGCGAGCAAAGCGGCGAGCAGAGCGGAGAGCAATGCGGCGAGCGAAGCGGCGAGCAAAACGGCGACGAAAGCGGAGAGCAAAGCGGCGAGCGAAGCGGCGAGCAAAGCGGCGAGCAATGCGGCGAGCAAAGCGGCGAGCGAAGCGGCGAGCAGAGCGGAGAGCGAAGCGGCGAGCAGAGCGGAGAGCAATGCGGCGAGCGAAGCGGCGAGCAAAGCGGCGAGCAGAGCGGCGAGCAGAGCGGAGAGCAGAGCGGAGAGCAAAGTGGCGAGCAAAGCGGAGAGCAGAGCGGAGAGTAAAGCGGAGAGCAAAACGGCGAGCAAAGCGGCGAGCAAACCGGCGAGCGAAGCGGATAGCAAAGCGACGAGCAGAGCGAAGAGCCAAGCGGCAAGCGACGCGGAAAGCAAAGCGGCGAGCAAAGCGGAGAGCAAAGCGGCGAGCAGAGCGGAGAGCAAAGCGGCGAGCGAAGCGGAGAGCAAAGCGGCGAGCAAAGCGGCGAGCAATGCGGCGAGCGAAGCGGCGAGCAAAGCGGCGAGCGAAGCGGCGAGCAGAGCGGAGAGCAAAGCGGCGAGCAAAGGGGAGAGCGATGCGGCAAGCAGAGCGGAGAGCTAAGCGGCGAGCGAAGCGGCGAGCAAAGCGGAGAGTAAAGCGGCGAGCAGAGCGGAGAGCAAAGCGGCGAGCGAAGCGGCGGGCAAGGCGGCGAGCAAAGCGGCGAGCGAAGTGGCGACCGAAGTGGCGAGCGAAGCGGCGAGCGAAGCGGCGAGCAAAGCGGCGAGCAGAGCGGAGAGCAAAGCGGCGAGCGAAGCGGCGAGCAATGCGGCGAGCAAAGCGGCGATCAGAGCGGAGAGCAGAGCGGAGAGCAAAGTGGCGAGCGAAGCGGCGAGCAAAGCGGCGAGCAAAGCGGCGAGCAGAGCGGAGAGCAGAGCGGCGAGCAAAGCGGAGAGCAAAGCGGCGAGCAGAGCGGAGAGCAAAGCGGCGAGCAGAGCGGAGAGCAAAGCGGCGAGCAAAGCGGCGAGCAGAGCGGTGAGCAAATGGACGATTTTAGACGCGTGCCGGGCTTTGTCAAACCATCGCCAACTGTTTTATGAAACAGCCGGCAGAAGTGTTCCAAGGTACAGAAGTGGAGGAAGTAACCGACAGTAATGTATTGGGGCCTGTCAGTTTCGGAAACTTTGTTTCCTTTGATAATGAATTGGCTACGTCGGTTGTGTATGACCCCACGTCGACGAATCGAAAACCGTTGCGAGTGATAGCGAGGAAGAAGACGATGTGGATAACGTCGATGCTAGGTTGGATGTGCCATTGCCATCTAAGGAGGATATTTCAAAAGCTTAAGATGCCCTTCAAAGGTACGTGTCCGGGATGCCAGAATATGCCGATGAATATCTGTGAAAAAGTTGATGCCATTACGCAACACATTGCGCTAGGGAGTGCCATGAAATTGAAACGGGAAAATAACCAACGTTTTAAAATAAATTTAAATTAATATTTTATTACACACTTTTATTTATTTACTTTTAAGTTGAAATAAGTGAAAGACATTAACATTTTAGTGGTTTAATTATAGCTCCATATATGTTTCAATGTTTAAATGAGTAATCCTAAATTTGACTTTTATTCATCGACATCATATTTTGTGGTATGCATGTGTAGTACATCCTTTTTTTCTGTGTTTATATATGGTGTCATATTCTTTTCTTTTTCTGTAATTTATATTTGAATTTTTTAAATTTGGTAAATCACGCTTTTTTGTAAATTTCGAATTATAGAGGTTCTTCGTAATTCGAAATGCTCTTCTTTGGTCCGGGAATTTCGAATTAACCAGGTTTTACTGTATTTGAATAAAATATGATTTTTAACATCTGGTTCCATTTCTCTAAGGGAATAATTATACCAAAAGAAAAGTTTGTTTCAAACTTAAGGAGTATATTTATCCTCATGAAAGAATTTCAACCTTTTTTTTACATAACCCCTTTTCACTATCTTGTTTTTGTAATAAATTTCATTTATAATTTTATGAAAGTTATATTTATATGAGAATATTTTTGGTTTACAAGTTATTAAATTTTTAATATCTAATGTAAATATTTGATGATTTACTTCAAAAGATGATGGAAGAAATACACATTCAGCAAACTGAAATGGATTTCACAACAAGCAACACCTGTAGTCTTTTATCACATGATTTCTCATCAAATAAGTTTTTAAAATCTATCATATTTCGTTATTCAAAAAATTATCACCTAAAAATCCATTTGAAAAAGAAGTGGTAATTCGACTTCCTTCAAAAACTTGTATCTTCCACAGAAAATTATTTAATCAAACACAATATATAAATAAATGTTCATTGAAGATACAGAGTTTATTTACTTTTTTCAAGAGTAAACACTCCAAAGTGGAGCCTGAACTCATTGATGGGCTATGAAAAGATTTAAAAAAAAGTATTTTCATATTTCTGTTACCATCATTAGAGGTAAGCTACGATATTAGTTTTGGAATCTACTTTTGGTGAATATCACTAATGACATGATTTTTCAATAGCCTATAATGTCAAATTCTCTATGGCATAAGATTATTATTCTCTGTTGAATATTGATAAGCAAATTTTTCCAGAAATAAAAAAAATATGCTAAACTGTAAAATATCTATTTTTGAAAGTTTATTCTTCTCTGGATTCGAAAAAAATATTTTGTTTCATTTTACACCTTTAATATTATCAGAGAGATTTCATAACATTTATAACTTAGAAATATTTTTTTATACTGAATCAATGCTTAAAAAAAATGTTCTTGATATATCAGCAATGAAATCACAACGAGAACAACTATAAGATGGTCTACTCAGTAATCTCTTGGGAGAAAAGTGGTTAAACTTTATATGCTTTTTGTATCCATTACTCTTTCTCAGTGTTTAAAAAAGTTGTTTCTTATCAGATTTTCCAGGAACAATATCTCTGCATATTCCACAAAAATTCAATCTTTGCAACTGACTTCTGGATTTAAAATGGCATAAAATAATTTATGTGTATGTGGTAATATATAGAAAATGTGCTCCAGTTGTTAAACCTCTACATTATCATCAAGGATTATTTACAAAAAAAGTGTACATATTTGTCTAACTCAGTATTGCTTTCCAAAAAGCTAATTTAAATCTACTTGGGATGTTATGGGTACAATGATGCTACTATCCATTTGATCATATTAATCCTTATAGTTTTATGTATTTAGATTAATGCATTTTATTTTTCTTAATTAGTCATTAATTATCTATTCTATCACATAAAAGTTTTTTGTTCTTTTTACACAAACGACATTTTCTATTTGATTCATATTTTATCTTTGACTAAATTTGCTTATAAAGTATTTATGCAATATTTATGCAATAACGTATTTGTGTTATTTTTTAAAATTAGATAATCAAGTTTTGAATGTCTTGTTTAAATGATTCCTAAGTAAAAAAATCATCGTTTTGTGGACCCTTTTTATAATAACTTTCATGTTTTCTTTAAACATTCGCTGGATTTATTTTCAAAATGCCAATCTTAATATACATATAATATCCCATACTAGTGTTACAGCACAAAATTATCTGTATCTATGTTTTTATTTTTGCTTTTAATTAGTTGCATTTCTTCTTCCTCCATAGGAAGATGTGTTCAGATTTTTCTGATAATTTATAATCTTCACTATCTGTCCAATCAGATTCACAAATTTCTAGTTGATTGTATCTAGTTTCTTATTGTTATTTTCTTCTTTGTAAGTTTTTCAAGTGTGTCTCAAACATTTTATTTCTGAAATTTATAGTTTCTTAAAATATTTGAGGAATTTATACAAAAACATCTCCGATACTGTTATAGAGCATTTGTTTCTCATCAAATCCTTTTGATGCACAAATAGTCACTCATTTAAAACCTGATGATATTTGAGTTTGTCTGACCAAGATATGGATTTTTGGTATAAATATATTTTTTGCAGCTATTGTATTGCTTTGAAGATATTTTGGTCTATATAAATAGCTATATTAACATGAGCAATTTTTTTAATAAGAAATGGGTCTGGGTTTGCTAAGTTTATAAATAAATTGGTTCATTCTCAAGTCAAAATAAAATATTATGTATACGTTACAGGAAGAATAGAAAAGCTTGAAATAACTTCAACAGCATTAGTCACTTCTCAATATTCTAGATATGAATCTTAGATTAATCTTAAATTAAATAGAAAAAAGCTGGGTAAACTGATTAAATTTAAATAAAGATACTTATGAAACAGGGGCGTCCGCAGAATTTTCCTAAGGAGGGGGGGGGGTCTAAATTTTCTTTTTAACCGCTGAGTTCTTATGGTTACGATTACATTGTGTGTATTTCTGTGGTCTTTTAAATTGGACAATGCCATGTGATGCCAGTCGTTCGATCGTTGTGGTTACATTATAGGCGATTCACAGCCTATACTCGGTATAGAACTATAGATATAATATAATGTCCATGTATCAAAACAAAAGATGTTAGAATACTATCTAGACCAACACGCTAGCAAGCGGCTGCAAGGGAAAGTGTCACAAATTAAGCCACGACATGATTGTGACTAATAACGGGGCGATATTTGTATTTGGAATATCTGTTCGATTTCGTCAGTTCATTTGTTTTAGGTCTGTGTTATTTTCACAGGGAGAGTCCAGACCCCATGGACCCCTCCTGCATATGCCACGGTTATGAAAGATTATGTATTTGATGTATGCAATAAAAGTACATACTACGAAGAAATCACTTATTACGTCTTCCACTCTTTCGAGGAAAATCCTTGACTACCATTATCTATTTCATGAGAACTATTTCTATGCTAAATGTACTTAATGTTGACAAATGACTATATCACAGAACTATGAGCATTATGTTCTATCAATTTTAATTTAGAAAATTATCTCTTAGCGAGAAAAAAAGTGACCAGTCAAGTATAAAAATTGAAATTTGGAGAACACTGGGATATATGATATTGTATTCTATAATGATATTACTTAAATCCTACATTGATTCATTTTTAATTATTGACATATTTCTTTCTAGAACAGTATTTCTCAACCAGTGGGTTGAGAAGGTCATCTAGGTAAGATGCAAAGTTTCAAAGATAATTATCATAAAACTTTTTCTCAACAAAATTGCTGCAATATTTAACGTCTTTAAACAATTTTCTATTAATGATTAATATAATACTGAAATGCAGTTGTTGAATGAAAACAAAGGTCTAATTTTAAATGCTTGCAGTGAATTTTTTCTGTCAATTTTGATACTTTTCTTTCTAAACTTTCAAACTACCTTACGCAGCATGTAATATTTACATTATTTGGGAATAAATATGATTGAAAAAAATTTGTGTAATTTTTATCAACAAGCATGACAAACAATGCAAAATACTGCAAAATAGCAGCCATCGTGAAATGCGGTAGAGTTGTCGAGAGTGTACGACAGTAAAATAACAACGTGAGAGGTTATCTTGTTTAAAGAAAATATATTTTATATAAATAAAAATGATATGGAAAGAAGTTGAGTACCATCATACATGTAACAGGGCTGCCAAACTTTTAAGGTTTTAAGAAGAAAAATCCAAATTTAGGCTGCAAAGCGGCGAGCAAAGCGGAGAGCAAAGCGGCGAGCAGAGCGAAGAGCAGAGCGGAGAGCAAAACGGCGAGCAAAACGGCGAGCGAAGCGCAGAGCATAGCGGCAAGCAGAGCGGAGAGCAGAGCGGCGAGCAAAGCGGAGAGCAAAGCGGAGAGGAAAGCGGCGAGCAGAGCGGAGAGCAGAGCGGAGAGCAAAACGGCGAGCAAAGCGGCGAGCAAAGCGGCGAGCAAAGCGGCGAGCGAAGCGGCGAGCGAAGCGAAGAGCAAAGCGGCGAGCAGAGCGGAGAGCAAAGCGGCGAGCGAAGCGGCGAGCGAAGCGGCGAGCGAAGCGGCGAGCAAAGCGGCGAGCAGAGCGGAGAGCAGAGCGGAGAGCAACGCGGCGAGCGAAGCGGAGAGCAAAGCGGCGAGCAGAGCGGAGAGCAGAGCGGAGAGCAAAGCGGCGAGCGAAGCGGCGAGCAGAGCGGAGAGCAAAGCGGCGAGCAAAGCGGAGAGGAAAGCGGCGAGTAGAGCGGAGAGCAGAGCGGAGAGCAAAACGGCGAGCAAAGCGGCGAGCGTAGCGGCGAGCGAATCGGAGAGCAAAGCGGCGAGCAGAGCGGCGAGCAGAGCGGAGAGCAAAGCGGCGAGCGAAGCGGCGAGCGTAGCGGCGAGCAAAGCGGAGAGCAAAGTGGCGAGCAGAGCGGCGAGCAGAGCGGAGAGCAGAGCGGCGAGCAGAGCGGAGAGCAAAGCGGCGAGCAGAGCGGAGAGCAGAGCGGCGAGCAAAGCGGCGAGCAGAGCGGAAAGCTGAGCGGCGAGCAGAGCGGAGAGCAATGCGGTGAGCAGAGCGGCGAGCAGAGCGGAGAGCAAAGCGGCGAGCGAAGCGGAGAGCAAAGCGGCGAGCAGAGCGGAGAGCAAAGCGGCAAGCGAAGCGGCGAGCGAAGCGGAGAGCAAAGCGGCGAGCAAAGCGGCTAGCAGCGCGGAGAGCAAAGCGGCGAGCGAATCGGCGAGCAAAGCGGCGAGAAGAGCGGAGAGCAAAGCGGCGAGCAAAGCGGAGAGCAAAGCGGCGAGCAGAGCGAAGAGCAGAGCGGAGAGCAAAACGGCGAGCAAAACGGCGAGCGAAGCGCAGAGCAAAGCGGCAAGCAGAACGGAGAGCAGAGCGGCGAGCAAAGCGGAGAGCAAAGCGGAGAGCAAAGCGGCGAGCAGAGCGGAGAGCAGAGCGGAGAGCAAAACGGCGAGCAAAGCGGCGAGCAAAGCGGCGAGCAAAGCGGCGAGCGAAGCGGCGAGCGAAGCGGAGAGCAAAGCGGCGAGCAGAGCGGAGAGCAAAGCGGCGAGCGAAGCGGCTAGCGAAGCGGCGAGCGAAGCGGCGAGCGAAGCGGCGAGCGAAGCGGCGAGCAAAGCGGCGAGCAGAGCGGAGAGCAGAGCGGAGAGCAACGCGGCGAGCAGAGCGGAGAGCAAAGCGGCGTGCAGAGCGGAGAGCAGAGCGGAGAGCAAAGCGGCGAGCGAAGCGGCGAGCAGAGCGGAGAGCAAAGCGGCGAGCAAAGCGGAGAGGAAAGCGGCGAGCAGAGCGGAGAGCAGAGCGGAGAGCAAAACGGCGAGCAAAGCGGCGAGCGTAGCGGCGAGCAAATCGGAGAGCAAAGCGGCGAGCAGAGCGGCGAGCAGAGCGGAGAGCAAAGCGGCGAGCGAAGCGGCGAGCGTAGCGGCGAGCAAAGCGGAGAGCAAAGCGGCGAGCAGAGCGGCGAGCAGAGCGGAGAGCAAAGCGGCGAGCAAAGCGGAGAGCAAAGCGGCGAGCAGAGCGGAGAGCAGAGCGGAGAGCAAAGCGGCGAGCAAAGCGGCGAGCAGAGCGGCGAGCAGAGCGGAGAGCAGAGCGACGAGCAGAGCGGCGAGCAGAGCGGCGAGCAGAGCGGCGAGCAGAGCGGCGAGCAGAGCGGCGAGCAGAGCTGAGAGCATAGCGGCGAGCAAAGCGGCGAGCAGAGCGGCGAGCAGAGCGGAGAGCAAAGCGGCGAGCAGAGCGGCGAGCAGAGCGGCGAGCAGAGCGGAGAGCAAAGCGGCGAGCAAAGCGGCGAGCAGAGCGGCGAGCAGAGCGGAGAGCAAAGCGGCGAGCAAAGCGGCGAGCACTGCGGCGAGCAAAGCGGCGAGCAGAGCGGAGAGCAAAGCGGCGAGCGAATCGGCGAGCAAAGCGGCGAGCAGAGCGGATAGCAGAGCGGAGAGCAAAGCGGCGAGCAGAGCGGAGAGCAAAGCGGCGAGCAGAGCAAAGAGCAGAGCGGAGAGCAAAGCGGCGAGCGAAGCGGCGAGCAGAGCGGAGAGCAAAGCGGCGAGCAAAGCGGAGAGCAAAGCGGCGAGCAGAGCGGAGAGCAGAGCGGAGAGCAAAACGGCGAGCAAAGCGGCGAGCAAAGCGGCGAGCGAAGCGGCGAGAGAAGCGGCGAGCGAAGCGGAGAGCAAAGCGGCGATCACAGCGGCGAGCAGAGCGGAGAGCAAAGCGGCGAGCGAAGCGGCGAGCAAAGCGGAGAGCAAAGCGGCGAGCAGAGCGGCGAGCAGAGCGGCGAGCAAAGCGGAGAGCAAAGCGGCGAGCAGAGCGGAGAGCAGAGCGGCGAGCAGAGCGGCGAGCAGAGGGGCGAGCAGAGCGGCGAGCAGAGCGGCGAGCAGAGCGGAGAGCAAAGCGGCGAGCAGAGCGGCGAGCAGAGCGGAGAGCAAAGCGGCGAGCAGAGCGGCGAGCAGAGGGGCGAGCAGAGCGGAGAGCAAAGCGGCGAGCAGAGCGGAGAGCAAAGCGGCGAGCAAAGCGGCGAGCAATGCGGCGAGCAAAGCGGCGAGCAGAGCGGAGAGCAAAGCGGCGAGCGAAGCGGCGAGCAAAGCGGCGAGCGAAGCGGAGAGCGAAGCGAAGCGGCGAGCAGAGCGGAGAGCAAAGCGGAGAGCAAAGCGGCATGCGACGCGGAGAGCAAAGAGGCGAGCAGAGCGGAGAGCAAAGCGGCGAGTAAAGCGGCGAGCAGAACGGAGAGCAAAGCGGCGAGTAAAGCGGCGAGCAAAGCGGAGAGCAAAACGGCGAGCAAAGCGGCGAGCGAAGCGGAGAGCAAAGCGGCGAGCAGAGCGGCGAGCAGAGCGGAGAGCAAAGCGGCGAGCAGAGCGGAGAGCAGAGCGGAGAGCAGAGCGGAGAGCAAAGCGGCGAGCGAAGCGGAGAGCAAAGCGGCGAGCAGAGCGGAGAGCAAATCGGCTAGCGAAGCGGCGAGCGAAGCGGCGAGCAAAGTGGCGAGCAAAGCGGCGAGCAGAGCGGCGAGCAGAGCGGAGAGCAGAGCGGCGAGCAGAGCGGAGAGCAGAGCGGCGAGCAGAGCGGAGAGCAAAGCGGCGAGCAGAGCGGAGAGCAGAGCGGCGAGCAAAGCGGCGAGCAAAGCGGCGAGCAGAGCGGAAAGCAGAGCGGCGAGCAGAGCGGAGAGCAATGCGGCGAGCAGAGCGGCGAGCAGAGCGGAGAGCAAAGCGGCGAGCGAAGCGGAGAGCAAAGCGGCGAGCAGAGCGGAGAGCAAAGCGGCAAGCGAAGCGGCGTGCGGAGCGGAGAGCAAAGCGGCGAGCGAAGCGGAGAGCAAAGCGGCGAGCAGAGCGGCGAGCAGAGCGGAGAGCAGAGCGGCGAGCAGAGCGGAGAGCAGAGCGGCGAGCAGAGCGGAGAGCAAAGCGGCGAGCAGAGCGGAGAGCAGGGCGGCGAGCAAAGCGGCGAGCAAAGCGGCGAGCAAAGCGGCGAGCAGAGCGGAAAGCAGAGCGGCGAGCAGAGCGGAGAGCAATGCGGCGAGCAGAGCGGCGAGCAGAGCGGAGAGCAAAGCGGCGAGCGAAGCGGAGAGCAAAGCGGCGAGCAGAGCGGAGAGCAAAGCGGCAAGCGAAGCGGCGAGCGGAGCGGAGAGCAAAGCGGCGAGCAAAGCGGCGAGCAGCGCGGAGAGCAAAGCGGCGAGCGAAGCGGCGAGCAAAGCGGCGATCAGAGCGGAGAGCAAAGCGGCGAGCAAAGCGGAGAGCAAAGCGGAGAGCAAAGCGGCGAGCAGAGCGAAGAGCAGAGCGGAGAGCAAAACGGCGATCAAAACGGCGAGCGAAGCGGCGAGCGAAGCGGAGAGCAAAGCGTCGAGCAGAGCGGAGAGCAAAGCGGCCAGCGAAGCGGCGAGTAAAGCGGAGAGCAAAGCGGCGAGCAGAGCGGAGAGCAGAGCGGAGAGCAAAGCGGCGAGCGAAGCGGCGAGCAAAGCGGCGAGCAGAGCGGCGAGCAGAGCGGAGAGCAAAGCGGCGAGCGAAGCGGCGAGCAAAACGGCGGGCAAAACGGCGACGAAAGCGGAGAGCAAAGCGGCGAGCGAAGCGGCGAGCGAAGCGGCGAGCAAAGCGGCGAGCAATGCGGCGAGCAAAGCGGCGAGCAGAGCGGAGAGCGAAGCGGCGAGCAGAGCGGAGAGCAAAGCGGCGAGCGAAGCGGCGAGCAAAGCGGCGAGCAGAGCGGCGAGCAGAGCGGAGAGCAGAGCGTAGAGCAAAGTGGCGAGCAAAGCGGAGAGCAGAGCGGAGAGTAAAGCGGCGAGCAAAGCGGCGAGCGAAGCGAAGAGCGAAGCGGCGAGCAGAGCGGAGAGCAAAGCGGCAAGCGACGCGGAGAGCAAAGCGGCGAGCAAAGCGGCGAGCAAAGCGGCGAGCAGAGCGGAGAGCAAAGCGGCGAGCAAAGCAGCGAGCAGAGCGGCGAGCAGAGCGGAGAGCAGAGCGGAGAGCAAAGCGGCGAGCAAGGCGGAGATCAAAGCGGCGAGCAGAGCGGAGAGCAATGCGGCGAGCGAAGCGGCGAGAAAAGCGGCGAGCAAAGCGGCGAGCGCAGCGGAGAGCGAAGCGGCGAGCAGAGCGGAGAGCAAAGCGGCAAGCGACGCGGAGAGCAGGGCGGCGAGCAAAGCGGCGAGCAAAGCGGCGGGCAAAACGGCGACGAAAGCGGAGAGCAAAGCGGCGAGCGAAGCGGCGAGCAAAGCGGCGAGCAATGCGGCGAGCAAAGCGGCGAGCAGAGCGGAGAGCGAAGCGGCGAGCAGAGCGGAGAGCAAAGCGGCGAGCGAAGCGGCGAGCAAAGCGGCGAGCAGAGCGGCGAGCAGAGCGGAGAGCAGAGCGGCGAGCAGAGCGGAGAGCAAAGCGGCGAGCAGAGCGGCGAGCAGAGCGGCGAGCAGAGCGGCGAGCAGAGCGGCGAGCAGAGCGGCGAGCAGAGCGGCGAGCAGAGCGGCGAGCGAAGCGGATAGCAAAGCGACGAGCAGAGCGAAGAGCCAAGCGGCAAGCGACGCGGAAAGCACAGCGGCGAGCAAAGCGGAGAGCAAAGCGGCGAGCAGAGCGGAGAGCAAAGCGGCGAGCGAAGCGGAGAGCAAAGCGGCGAGCAAAGCGGCGAGCAAAGCGGCGAGCAAAGCGGCGAGCGAAGCGGCGAGCAAAGCGGCGAGCGAAGCGGCGAGCAGAGCGGAGAGCAAAGCGGCGAGCAAAGGGGAGAGCGATGCGGCAAGCAGAGCGGAGAGCTAAGCGGCGAGCGAAGCGGAGAGCGAAGTGGCGAGCAAAGCGGAGAGTAAAGCGGCGAGCAGAGCGGAGAGCAAAGCGGCGAGCGAAGCGGCGGGCAAGGCGGCGAGCAAAGCGGCGAGCGATGCGGCGACCGAAGCGGCGAGCGAAGCGGCGAGCGAAGCGGCGAGGAAAGCGGAGAGCAAAGCGGCGAGCAGAGCGGGGAGCAAAGCGGCGAGCAATGCGGCGAGCAAAGCGGCGATCAGAGCGGAGAGCAGAGCGGAGAGCAAAGTGGCGAGCAAAGCGGCGAGCAAAGCGGCGAGCAGAGCGGAGAGCAGAGCGGCGAGCAAAGCGGAGAGCAAAGCGGCGAGCAGAGCGGAGAGCAAAGCGGCGAGCAGAGCGGAGAGCAAAGCGGCGAGCGAAGCGGCGAGCAAAGCGGCGAGCAAAGCGGCGAGCAAAGCGGCGAGCAAAGCGGCGAGCAGAGCGGTGAGCAAATGGACGATTTTAGACGCGTGCCGGGCCTTGTCAAACCATCGCCAACTGTTTTATGAAACAGCCGGCAGAAGTGTTCCAAGGTACAGAAGTGGAGGAAGTAACCGACAGTAATGTATTGGGGCCTGTCAGTTTCGGAAACTTTGTTTCCTTTGATAATAACTTGGCTACGTCGGTTGTGTATGACCCCACGATCGACGAATCGAAAACCGTTGCGAGTGATAGCGAGGAAGAAGACGATGTGGATAACGTCGATGCTAGGTTGGATGTGCCATTGCCATCTAAGGAGGATATTTCAAAAGCTTAAGATGCCCTTCAAAGGTACGTGTCCGGGATGCCAGAATATGCCGATGAATATCTGTGAAAAAGTTGATGCCATTACGCAACACATTGCGCTAGGGAGTGCCATGAAATTGAAACGGGAAAATAACCAACGTTTTAAAATAAATTTAAATTAATATTTTATTACACACTTTTATTTATTTACTTTTAAATTGAAATAAGTGAAAGACATTAGCATTTTAGTGGTTTAATTATAGGTCCATATATGTTTCAATGTTTAAATGAGTAATCCTAAATTTGACTTTTATTCATCGACATCATATTTTGTGGTATGCATGTGTAGTACATCCTTTTTTTCTGTGTTTTAATATGGTGTCATATTCTTTTCTTTTTCTGTAATTTATATTTGAATTTTTTAAATTTGGTAAATCACGCTTTTTTGTAAATTTCGAATTATAGAGGTTCTTCGTAATTCGAAATGCTCTTCTTTGGTCCCGTGAATTTCGAATTACACAGGTTTTACTGTATTTGAATAAAATATGATTTTTAACATCTGGTTCCATTTCTCTAAGGGAATAATTATACCAAAAGAAAAGTTTGTTTCAAACTTAAGGAGTATATTTATCCTCATGAAAGAATTTCAACCTTTTTTTTACATAACCCCTTTTCACTATCTTGTTTTTGTAATAAATTTCATTTATAATTTTATGAAAGTTATATTTATATGAGAATATTTTTGGTTTACAAGTTATTAAATTTTTAATATCTAATGTAAATATTTGATGATTTACTTCAAAAGATGATGGAAGAAATACACATTCAGCAAACTGAAATGGATTTCACAACAAGCAACACCTGTAGTCTTTTATCACATGGTTCCTCATCAAATAAGTTTTTAAAATCTATCATATTTCGTTATTCAAAAAATTATCACCTAAAAATCCATTTGAAAAAGAAGTGGTAATTCGACTTCCTTCAAAAACTTGTATCTTCCACAGAAAATTATTTAATCAAACACAATATATAAATAAATGTTCATTGAAGATACAGAGTTTATTTACTTTTTTCAAGAGTAAACACTCCAAAGTGGAGCCTGAACTCATTGATGGGCTATGAAAAGATTTAAAAAAAAGTATTTTCATATTTCTGTTACCATCATTAGAGGTAAGCTACGATATTAGTTTTGGGATCTACTTTTGGTGAATATCACTAATGACATGATTTTTCAATAGCCTATAATGTCAAATTCTCTATGGCATAAGATTATTATTCTCTGTTGAATATTGATAAGCAAATTTTTCCAGAAATAAACAAAATATGCTAAAATGTAAAATATCTATTTTTGAAAGTTTATTCTTCTCTGGATTCGAAAAAAATATTTTGTTTCATTTTACACCTTTAATCCTATCAGAGAGATTTCATAACATTTATAACTTAGAAGTATTTTTTTATACTGAATCAATGCTTAAAAAAAATGTTCTTGATATATCAGTAATGACATCACAACGAGAACAACTATAAGATGGTCTACTCAGTAATCTCTTGGGAGAAAAGTGGTTAAACTTTATATGCTTTTTGTATCCATTACTCTTTCTCAGTGTTTAAAAAAGTTGTTTCTTATCAGATTTTCCAGGAACAATATCTCTGCATATTCCACAAAAATTCAATCTTTGCAACTGACTTCTGGATTTAAAATGGCATAAAATAATTTATGTGTATGTGGTAATATATAGAAAATGTGCTCCAGTTGTTAAACCTCTACATTATCATCAAGGATTATTTACAAAAAAAGTGTACATATTTGTCTAACTCAGTATTGCTTTTCAAAAAGCTAATTTAAATCTACTTGGGATGTTATGGGTACAATGATGCTACTATCCATTTGATCATATTAATCTTTATAGTTTTATGTATTTAGATTAATGCATTTTATTTTTCTTAATTAGTCATTAATTATCTATTCTATCACATAAAAGTTTTTTGTTCTTTTTACACAAACGACATTTTCTATTTGATTCATATTTTATCTTTGACTAAATTTGCTTATAAAGTATTTATGCAATATTTATGCAATAACGTATTTGTGTTATTTTTCTTTTATTTTTAAAAATTAGATAATCAAGTTTTGAATGTCTTGTTTAAATGATTCCTCAGTAAAAAAATCATCGTTTTGTGGACCCTTTTTATAATAACTTTCATGTTTTCTTTAAACATTCGCTGGATTTATTTTCAAACTGCCAATCTTAATATACATATAATATCCCATACTAGTGTCACAGCACAAAATTATCTGTATCTATGTTTTTATTTTTGCTTTTAATTAGTTGCATTTCTTCTTCCTCCATAGGAAGATGTGTTCAGATTTTTCTGATAATTTATAATCTTCACTATCTGTCCAATCAGATTCACAAATTTCTAGTTGATTGTATCTAGTTTCTTATTGTTATTTTCTTCTTTGTAAGTTTTTCAAGTGTGTCTCAAACATTTTATTTCTGAAATTTATAGTTTCTTAAAATATTTGAGGAATTTATACAAAAACATCTCCGATACTGTTATAGAGCATTTGTTTCTCATCAAATCCTTTTGATGCACAAATAGTCACTCATTTAAAACCTGATGATATTTGAGTTTGTCTGACCAAGATATGGATTTTTGGTATAAATATATTTTTTGCAGCTATTGTATTGCTTTGAAGATATTTTGGTCTATATAAATAGCTATATTAACATGAGCAATTTTTTTAATAAGAAATGGGTCTGGGTTTGCTAAGTTTATAAATAAATTGGTTCATTCTCAAGTCAAAATAAAATATTATGTATACGTTACAGGAAGAATAGAAAAGCTTGAAATAACTTCAACAGCATTAGTCACTTCTCAATATTCTAGATATGAATCTTAGATTAATCTTAAATTAAATAGAAAAAAGCTGGGTAAACTGATTAAATTTAAATAAAGATACTTATGAAACAGGGGCGTCCGCAGAATTTTCCTAAGGAGGGGGGGGGGTCTAAATTTTCTTTTTAACCGCTGAGTTCTTATGGTTACGATTACATTGTGTGTATTTCTGTGGTCTTTTAAATTGGACAATGCCATGTGATGCCAGTCGTTCGATCGTTGTGGTTACATTATAGGCGATTCACAGCCTATACTCGGTATAGAACTATAGATATAATATAATGTCCATGTATCAAAACAAAAGATGTTAGAATACTATCTAGACCAACACGCTAGCAAGCGGCTGCAAGGGAAAGTGTCACAAATTAAGCCACGACATGATTGTGACTAATAACGGGGCGATATTTGTATTTGGAATATCTGTTCGACTTCGTCAGTTCATTTGTTTTAGGTCTGTGTTATTTTCACAGGGAGAGTCCAGACCCCATGGACCCCTCCTGCATATGCCACTGTTATGAAAGATTATGTATTTGATGTATGCAATAAAAGTACATACTACGAAGAAATCACTTATTACGTCTTCCACTCTTTCGAGGAAAATCCTTGACTACCATTATCTATTTCATGAGAACTATTTCTATGCTAAATGTACTTAATGTTGACAAATGACTATATCACAGAACTATGAGCATTATGTTCTATCAATTTTAATTTAGAAAATTATCTCTTAGCGAGAAAAAAAGTGACCAGTCAAGTATAAAAATTGAAATTTGGAGAACACTGGGATATATGATATTGTATTCTATAATGATATTACTTAAATCCTACATTGATTCATTTTTAATTATTGACATATTTCTTTCTAGAACAGTATTTCTCAACCAGTGGGTTGAGAAGGTCATCTAGGTAAGATGCAAAGTTTCAAAGATAATTATCATAAAACTTTTTCTCAACAAAATTTCTGCAATATTTAACGTCTTTAAACAATTTTCCATTAATGATTAATATAATACTGAAATGCAGTTGTTGAATGAAAACAAAGGTCTAATTTTAAATGCTTGCAGTGAATTTTTTCTGTCAATTTTGATACTTTTCTTTCTAAACTTTCAAACTACCTTACGCAGCATGTAATATTTACATTATTTGGGAATAAATATGATTGAAAAAAATTTGTGTAATTTTTATCAACAAGCATGACAAACAATGCAAAATACTGCAAAATAGCAGCCATCGTGAAATGCGGTAGAGTTGTCGAGAGTGTACGACAGTAAAATAACAACGTGAGAGGTTATCTTGTTTAAAGAAAATATATTTTATATAAATAAAAATGATATGGAAAGAAGTTGAGTACCATCATACATGTAACAGGGCTGCCAAACTTTTAAGGTTTTAAGGAGAAATATCCAAATTTAGGCTGCTATTCCCAATTAAATGGAAGAGGAGAACTAAAAGATATGTGTACTAGTCGGTCGAATTTCTCCTTAACATATAATATGTAAAAAAAAAAGGACAAAATTATGGTTGTCACTAAGGTTTCAACACATGGTTTCATTGGGTAAAATGTGTAAATCTTTAGTCATACTTGCTGCTGCAAAGCCATATGCTAAAACCATAGATATTAATTTTATGCGTTTCCTAATCACTAAATGAGATGCAGTAATTTTCCACCAACAATGTAGAAATTCAGTAATTTTTTTTCTCATATGCTAATTCCAGAGAAATATATGCAGATATTTATGTAGTAATCGACAAGAAAATAGGCACTGCTTTAGAAAACTTGACCGATACATGGATATAACGCGAGGATATGAATGACCAATTGGCTTCCAAAGTTTATAAAACTCCATCTGTTTTTAAATAAAGGCTTACCTTCGCTTTAAACTCCTTCGATCCACCTATTACATACTAGAGTAATTGCCTGTCAAATGTGATGGGTGTTTAGCCAAGTGTTAACCAAATGGAGAAAATAACGCTCATAGAATCGAACCCATGACTTCCATGACAGTAGGCGGCGAGCAGCTAAAAATTTTAAAGGTGTAAGGCCGAGTAAATCCTGAAAGTATGAGTCGAAAGGCATTTACCACAATTTCCCTGGATCTTATGCCGCAGGTGGTGCTCAGAGCGTTACTGACCGACGTACAGACAAACTTGGGATTTTATAATATCTGATCCCGATTGAAAATTTTAGGCACTACAAAATTAGCTTCGATCGATTGCCTTTGGCTGCGACGACCTAATACGACATTTAAACCGAACTGGAATTAAAATGAGGAGGGTGTCTCCCTACCTTTGGTGCGGTGTAAAATTTCCAGCGCTGGGAGAAGGAATTCTCCAGCGATGAAAGAAATTCCTCTTGACTCACTCAAAAGCGCGCGCACACACTCACGGAAATCCATCACAGAATGACCGTATCACATCACATCTAAAAGGGGAGAAATTAAAAAAAAACACTTTGAGACTCACGAAGGAAATAAAGGGGTAAAGATTTGACATTGGAAACGGAGGAAAAGGCAGGAATTCACAGCACCTGGAATGGGAAAAAAAACGAAATTCTCTGGTACTGCTTTCAGGCAATAAAAGAATTGGCATTTTATACAAAGGAAGCTCGAGCGAAATCATTCGAAAAGCTTCTATTAAGATTCATTTTCGTTCCCACCACGTTAACGATTTAATTCTAACGACGATTTATAACAAAAAAATTGCTAACAACATGGAGATTTCTACGTATCTCTAAAAAAGTTTAAAACGAAAAGTTAACAAACATTAATACGCTTAAATCTCTTAATTTTCTAGATACATATATGAATAGTTTGCCAATTATTTACCGCTGCCGAGGAAAATACTTACTCTCCGGGAACAACCACGTCTAAAGTAAATTGGAGTAATCATAGCCAAAATATCCCGTCGGAAAATTCCCGCCAAATCATAATCACATAATATGAGTTTTCTCCTTGACGTAAGGGGAATAAATTAACCAATAACTATGTTCTAGGAGGAGAGAGAGAGAGAGAAAATGCTCGTTCCTGCAGTCCTTTTCTTTAATACCGTCAAAATGAAGGCCATAAGGTTATACTGAACGCGTGTAATATCTATTCAAAATCTCCTTTGATAACTTAATGAGCCAGAATATATTGAAACTAGCTACATTTCCCGGAGTTTTTCGGTATATCATTTGAGATCAGTTCTTATTTTAAAACAATGATCTCGTTGATATGGTATTTAGCATTTTCCATTGTTAGAAACCTACAAAAATATATTGTTTCATGAACAAAAATAAATTTTCCGTTAAATCTCTAAACCTATAAAAATATATTGTTTCATGAACAAAAATAAATTTTCCGTTAAATCTCTAAGCAACAATTAAATACCATACTAGTTCTTATATGTTCTTTTGGGTTAAGTCCACGAGAGTATATAATTACGACTTATTGTTAGAGTTTCGGAGGTAAACATCTTCTCATACCGTGCGTAATTCCAATAAAGAACGTCTTTGAAATTTCTGTGTATTCTACTTATGGTGTACCCTTTTCTTTCTTGTTTGTTTATCGTGTATATCTGTGGTGCACAATCTACGGCTCGCGAAGGGCTTTTGCGCGGCTTGCGAAGCCACGATAAAAAAGTAAACAGAAAAATTTAACACAATTTTTTACAATAAAACTTTGAATGGTGGAATTTTTTTTACCATAATAACCACATTTAGACTTGATTTTCGCTTAAATATCACCTGAGAATGCATGGGTAACTTCCGATTTAAACTCGAATCCGGCCCGAAGAAGAATTGGCAACTTCCTATGCGGACCGTCGAAGATTCGCAACCATCGATGCGGCCCTCCATGTGCAAAAGGCTGGGCACCACCGGTGTAGATAAATCTTTGAAAAAGAGATATACGTACGTACGTACTTGGTAATTTTGCCCTATTTTGTTATTTTTAAGCGTTTGTTCCATTAACTCCAATTAACATTATACGCAAGACAAATATGTAGCTGATTTTGTTTTTATAAACAAAGGTAATTTTACGGTATAAATAAATACGTTTTTCAACTAACGTTTAATTAAAAGGGGCCAGTAAAAAAATCTCGCGTCCAGCACATTGCATTCTATGTACAGGGTAATGAATGTGATTGAAATGCTAATGGGAAGTTGGTCTCAAGAATTATTATCAGCAATTATACTCGTGAATGATTTTTAAATACTTCGATTGATTTCCTCAGTGAAAAATACTTAGGATCATTTTTTACGTTGAAAAAATTAAACGAAATTGTTATATGTTGATTTGGATAAAAAATATCGACTAAAGTTAACGTTGTCGGCGCTGTGTACGTTGTAAATATTTGCAAGAAAATTAAGTTGCAAAATGTGACGCTAGACGTACTTGGGATAATTTTGATCGTAATTTAAATTACCCTTGTGAGCGTTGGCATCGCTACCGACAATGAAAAAAAAAATTGACCATAGCAACGGAAACTAAGTAACCATTTAGCGACGTACTTGACATAAATTCAGACGAAAAATCGAAATATCTCTTAAACAATGGGTATTACGGAAAACACTTTTAAAATAAAACTTGCAGAAAATCAAATTTTCTACAGTTTTGACAATGAAAAGTAATTACATAAATTAAGTCCAAGAGGAGATACTTGAAAAAAAAAACGGAAAATTGACAAGAATAAACATCCTATTCTGGTTCACCTGTTTAAGTCAAAACCTTTTCAGATATTGATTTACTTATAAAACATTTTAAATATAAAGGTTAGTACTGATCTGATTATTATTTTTGAGCAAGAACGCCCACAAAATTCTGTAGCATAAACACAGACATCAATGAAAAAATATTGAAAACGTACTCAGGGGACCACAAAACGTGTATTTCCGTTGAATTCTCGAATTCCATTGTTTTCACGAATACAATACTTTCTCATATACTACGTAGTATGTAAAAAGTAAAAATTAGCCACCTTGTATTTGTGAGCCAATGTTCGCTGCACACATGTAGTATACGCCTTTGCGAAATCGTTCTTTATAAAATTGTTAAACACCGACCTAACGAAGAACGAAAAAAGTAACGTTAAGCTTACAGCTTTACAGGAAAGGCACCTCACCAGTGACCTGATGTCAACGCTGCAACCTCTGCCATTTCGGTGAGTGGCAGACGTTGCAGCGTTGACATCAGGTCACTGGTGAGGTGCCTTTCCTGTAAAGCTGTAAGCTTAACGTTTATATTTTCTCTCTTCACTTGTTTTCCTTTTAATTTTCCTTGTTCGTTACTGTCCCTAAATATTCAAATTTTTACGGTTAAGGAATTCTTATTTTGAAACCTCCATTTCGCCGTAGTCTCCAAACCCCCTTCTTTAATTACCGACCCAATGTTTGGAAAGCATTTTCCGCTCAACTGATTTTGATCGGGAAACACGCACTATTTATCGAAGACGAAGGGCTGTTGCGTTGCCTAGATACGAACCCGAGACGTCATCCGAGGGACGCTAAAGTCTATTTTCCTCGGACTGCTCGCTCCATGTCCCGCGTGCTCATCTCCCTTGGCATTCCATTTCCTCTTCTCATCCTCTCTCTCCTCTCTTTTGTTTCATCCCTTGACTCTGACGTCGCGACAATACCCCTTCCTCCATCGAGTGTCCCGTCTTCTTCTCCTCTCTCTCTCTCACTCCATAAGCCCTTCACCACTCCTTCCTCCCATTCATTTTTGATCTAAAAAAGAGTGACCATGACACTCAATCTCTTCATCTCGTGGACGTCTTCACCTCCTCTCGTTATTTTACCAAACTTCTCAAAACCAGCAATATTTGTACTCCAAATTTACCTAAACGAACTCTGTACACCAAGCCAACGCTAGAGGTAACAATCTCTTCGTGATTCCACATCGCAGGACTGATTGTGAGATTTATAATAAATCCTTCCATGTCACAACTTGGAAAGCCCTACCCACTGACCTCCAAAACGCAACATCTCTCCACATCTTCAAACATAAATATTTTAAATCACCGTTCTCTGCCCAAAACTCATGTTAGCAGTAACATATTCTTCTTATACTTTACGATATAGCAGCCTTAATTCCTCCTTCCTTAACATTAATTTATTTCTTTACAGGATATCGATTTTTTCACAGTGTGTGCCACTATCGACTATGTTACCTTTTAACTGCCTAGTGTCTACTATATTATATTGATTATATTCATCATTATTGTTTTACACTAAATTATATTATTCTGTTTTATTTTATGCGATGTATGCTATATTATTTTTTCCCTCTGTTCCATTATATATGTTTCATGTATATTTCCTTTTATCCTGCCAGATTTTTGTATATATCTTGTAAACATTAAGTCAGTATCTTTATATGTATTGTTATGACGGTATACAGTTGATTGTATTCAAGTTTTCTCCTACTGTACATACTATTTAATGTTTTACTTTTATATTTACTATCTAGTGGTTTCGCAGGTTTTTCACACTCTCCTTCTCAGTGAGTGTTTTCCTGCGTGGGTTTTTACTACTTAGGACAAGCTTGTTCTTATCTAGGTTTTCCCCACAAATTTAAATCTGTCTAAAACTTACCATTTCTCATTATGTTCGACTTTTATACTGTTCTGTACTCTTGTATTCTAACTTCAGTTAAAACTGTCTATATCGACGAAGGGTTAAATGTAAGAATGGACCTCATGGTCTTAAATTTCGCCCGAATAAAGACGTGTATATATCTATCTGTCTATGTATCAAAGCATCGATTATCGTCCCACTTTTTTCCTCCCTTAGTTTCTTCTTCTCTTGGATTTCTCTCTCTCTCCAAATGTCTCGCTATTTCTCATTCCCTCTTCCTTTTCTCTCCCTCTCTCTTTCTTATACTCTCCCGTTTATTCCATCTTCTTCTCTCTATTCCCCTCTCTCTCTCTCACTATTCCACTCTCTCCCTCTCTCTCAATCCATCCCTCTCTCATTCTCCCCCGCTCTCTTTCACTTTTACCCTCTCTCTCAATCCCCTTCTCCCTCTCTCTCCCTCCCTCTCTCCCTACCTCCCTCCTTCCTCTCCCTCTCTTTCTCTATCCCTCTCTCTCTCTCCATATTTCTCTCTCCCCCCTCTCTCTCCCTCCCCCCTTCCCTCTCTTCCTACCTCCCTCTCTCCTTCTCTCCCTCTCGCCCTCTTCCTATCCCTCTCTCTCTCTTTTTTAAAAATTATTATTGTCCTTTTCGACCATTTCACTGCAATCTATAAATATGTATTAACAATTTATACGATAAATTGTAAAATATTTGACAGTTAGATTCGGGTGTAAGAAAGGGATAACATGCCTCAACCTCGCTCAATTGATGTCTGTCTGTCTCCTTCTTTGTCTCTTTCCCCCCCCCCTCTCTTTCTTTTCCTCAGTCTTCTGCTCTCTCCTCTCACTGTTCACCCTCTCCTTTCTCTCTTACCCTCTCTTTTTCTCCTCCTCCCCTCTCTCTATCTCCCCCTCTCTCCCTCTCCCTGTCTCTCGCTGTATTTTATTTCTCTTTCATTCTGTTCACTCCCTATTATTATCCTTCCTCTTCTTCACTCTTCCTATATCGATCTCCTAAACGTATCTTTCCCTTTCTCCCTCATTTCCCCCAAATTCCGTCACTTTCCTTCTCCGCATCAGTTTTTCCCTTCGCCGCTTCGCTTTCTTTCTCCCTTCTTCTTTAAATTCTTCTCTATCTCTCTCTCTCCCAAATACGTCCTCTTTAACTCTCACTCTTTTCCTATTTTCAGTTGCGTCTCGGTTTTTTTAAGCCCGCGTTTAACCTCGATAATTTCGGTTTACCAGCGAAAACTTTTAAAGATCTTGAGTATAAAGCCAAAGCGCTACGAATTCGGCTTGCAACGCAAAAAGGATGTAAATTATACTGCAAATGTAAACAGTGTAAAATGGTTATGGTCTTAGAGGGGAGTATTTAGCCTGGGACTCGCGCGTAAAGGAATTTTTCATTTGTGTTTCTTTTCCATCGTTAAAAAGAATATTAGCTAATTTAATCGTTTTGTCCGTCAGTCCGTCCGTCACACTTGTGTCCGGTGAACAACTGCTTCTAAACCGTTCAAGTTAATGCAACCAAAATTTGAGGGGTTATTCGTGGCAAAAAGTACTTCCTGTGGTTGAATTTTGGATACTCCACAATGAACAATAAAACATTACAATAGTGAACTACTATTACACCGTTTAAGTTAGCGCTATTAAATTTTCAGGATATTTTCGGCTTGGGGTAGTCATGAACCCTATTGATTTTTAGTATAACTAACGAAAGTTTGTTTATTTTTCATAAGCCATTCGTTAGTTTTAAGATTAAAGAAAAAATATAATTTGTGATATTATAACGCTTACCTATATATGTACTTTCTCATATACGTAGTACAATGAGGAAGTATTGTAATCGCGAAAATAATCGACTTCAAGGTTTTGATGAAAATATACGTTTTAGGTGTACATGAGTCCGAAAAAGTGGTTTTCGCCATGCCATCTGTCTGTCTGTGTGTCTGTTTAGGCAACTTTAACAACAATTTGATTTTCTCAAAAACGGCTCCAGCGATTTCGATCAAATTTAGTGCAGTTAATTGAGTTTACGTCTGCAATAATACTACATTGTTCACATTTCTCAAAAAAATGAATATACGTAAGGCTAGTTTATTCTTGGGCAACGTTAATAAGAATTGGATTTTCATCAAATTTCATATAATTATTTAAGTTGATGTTTATAATGATTCTACATAGTTCATATTTTTCAAAAGATAACTAAACGACGCATTAGTATACGAGAAAGTTTGTACAAAATGTATATTGTACAGATTTTTTAAAATAAAAAAAACACCCTTAATATCCTGTTCATAAGTTTTCTCCTTACTCTTTACTCCTGCTCACATTCCCTTTAATTTTTATTTCCCGTCCCTTTTAACCTTTCACTGTTTTGCTCATCTTGTTAAAAACCTTCTTTTACAGCTCCTACCTAATTCATTAGAGAAACATCGAGATCGCCTAATGGCCGGAAAAAAAATTTCTCACCAAATGTTTCAACATTAAAAAAATTGGTAAAGCAGGCACTTGAATGAGGCATTTCCAATGTTTTTTCCCCAGAACATCGTCATGGCTAATGAAAATGCCCGTGATAAGTATTTATTTTTTCAATTTTTGATAACGAAGCGGTTATTCTCGACTTAACCACCTCCTTACCTCACAAGCCGTAAAAATCTGTCGCGAATGCAACAAGTCCTCGATATAAGTCGCTCAAAGTCGTTCCGTTTAGACTTCCTCGTTGAATCGAGGAATGTGTATCGTTTGGTGTCGCTAAAGAGCGAAAGTCGAAGTTACAGAAATAATTCCAGTTATGATAAAGTTGACGACTACATGTGGTATTTTATGTAAAAGATGCACAGATCGCCAAGACCAAAACGACTTAATTAAGTTATAATTACGCGGAGTTGCTACAACATTTAATACTGTACCCCATTGAATCATTAGCGTTTATAAATATCGAGAAATAAGTTAATTTGACAACAAAATAATACTGCGTAAATATCATCGCCCATGCAAACCTTCAAAACAAGCTTCGGAATCGTGTTAGGCGATAGTTTTTGCGGTTACAAATTTTATTTATTTGAACGCGTTCGATAATTTTCACCCACAATCTGTCATTTACTATGCTTAAATGTTTTATCGGGGCTAAAAAAATTGTAGGTTTGCGTCAAAAATAGCCCGCCAGGAACTTAACCCTAGCTCATACAAGTGCGTAAATATATGAGAAAATTAGGTTTCGCTATACGTCGTTTCGTCAAGAATCGCCGTTTTCGGGAAAGCCTCTTCGACGCACAGCGGAGACTACATTTCCAACGCTTCCTACCGTCGACTACACCTTCTCTCCCCCCGCCTTTTCTCATTCATGTGTTTTTGTCTTACGTTTAACCCTCCCTGTCTCTCTCTCTCTCTTTTTACGAGGTTGGCCATGTCAGGCCCTTCCTAGGTTTTTACAACAAATACTTAGTCTTCTCTTTTTAGGAATTTCCGAATTTGTAATTCAATCTCTTAATTGTTGCTTTTTCTTTCTTTTTTTTTCTTTTTTCATTTGTTTAGTTTCAGGTATTTGTCTTCTGTTTGTATGTTTATATGTTATTATTTTTATTGTCATTTGTAATTCATAACGTAGGGTTAAATGTAAGAAGGTACTATGTAGTCTCAATTTCGCCCTAAATAAAGTCGTTTGTCTGTCTGTCTGACTCTATCTGTTCTTTTTTCATTTGTTTAGTTTCAGGTATTTGTCTTCTGTTTGTATGTTTATATGTTATTATTTTTATTGTCATTTGTAATTCATAACGTAGGGTTTAAATGTAAGAAGGGACTGTGTAGTCTCAATTTCGCCCTAAATAAAGTCGTTTGTCTGTCTGTCTGTCTCTTTCTCTCTCTCTCTCTCTTTTCCCTCTTCACCGCTACTACTATATCCCGAGCCTCCATCACATGGTATCCCTCTCGGACTTATAATCCGTTCCACATCACACTGCCCTTCCCATATCCCTCTCTATCTCCGTCTCACCTCTCCTTCCTACTCCATTCACTCTTCTTATACGCATTTAAAGCTTCCGAATAAAAATAAAAACCGACCAACCCGACGTTTCTAAAACTCTCCGTATTCCGACTATCCCGCCAAACTCTCTCTCTCTCTCTCACTACCCTTTCGTTCTGCCGCTCTTTCTCTCAACTGTCATTTTCGCTCTCCCTCGTTACCTCCCTATCACCCTCTCTCCCTAAACTTTCACTTTCTCTCTCTCCCCCTCCCTCCCACTCTCTCCCTCCTCCCTATCTCTATTTTCCCTCTCTCCCTAACTTTCTTTCACTTTCTCCCTCCCATTATTTTAAAATTTCCTGTATGTATATATATATTTTTTGTATATTTTTTATATATATTTTTTATATGTTCCATGTATGTCTGTGTTACTTCTTTTCTTTTATTTGTTGGTATTCAAATCCTTTATTCTTTCTTTCTTTAATTTATCTTTTTTCTGCATTTTTTAAGGGATTTTTTACACCTTCCTCCTCTTCGTAGGTGTTTTTCCGCTGCGGGACTTTTTTCTGTGATAAACAAAGCGATTACACAGTTTTTTTTCCAACCCACAAAACTAACATTATTCTTTAGTGATTCCTTGTGTTAAACTAACAAAAGTTGTAATCAATATGTATCTGAAATTTTGTAATTAACTTGTATATAATATTCAAACCTGACGAAAGGGTTAAATGTAAGGAGGGGACTTCACAGTCTCAATTTCGCCCTTAATAAAGTCGTCTGTCTGTCTGTCTCTCTTCCCCCTTTCTCTCTCTCTCCCTCTCTTTCCCCCCTCTCCTCCCCTTTCTCTCCCTCCCTAACTTACCCTATCCATTCCTCCCCCCCCCCTCTCCCCCCTCTCTCTTCCCATCTCTCTACCTCTCTCCTCTCTACCTCCCTCCTCTCTTCCTCCCTCTCTCCCCCCTCTCTCCATCTCCCATTCCTGCCCTCTACTCTTCTTCATCCTGCGTGCGCCTCTTCCATCCACCCTCTCCCTTCCTCTATCTCTCTCTCCCTCCCTCCCTTCCCCTCCACCCCCTTCCCCTCCACGCCCTTCCCCTCCCATCGTTCACCGCCATTAATCCCATCCATCCCAAATTCTCCTCTCCATTCTTCATACCCTCCTACCCCACGGTTACAGAGTAACTCTCTCCCTCTCTCTCTCTTCCACTCCTGTTCCTCTCTTTCCCTCTCCTCAACCACATCCTCCTCCTCCTCCCCTTCACTCCCTCTCTCCCCCTTTACTCCTTCCTCTCCTCTCGAGCCCTCTCTCTCTCCCTCACTTCTCTTCCCAGAAAATCAATGTGCGATGACGTGGGATCTAGTGACGTCATTCCTGAGGCTCCACTCCGCTCCTCTGGCACTGGACCTTCCACTACCCTCCCCTCCTCTCCCCACCCTCCCCCCTCTCCTTCCCCCCTCATTTCTTTTATCTTCCGTGCTTTGCCCGCCTCTCCTCCCTTTCTCCCTCTCCACATTCCCCTCTCTTTCGGAGGAGAATTGTGGTAGAAGTTGTCCCCATCTTATTCCTCCCTTTTTTTCATAGTTTATAGCATAAGGAGAGGAAAATAAAGAAAGAATGGGTTTATTATTTTACTTCTGCTACCCCTCTTCCCCCACCCGCCCTATCCCTTCTCTGTTTTTTCAGTGTTACTTCCCTCGGGTTAAGACCAGATACATCGCTGTCCCCAATCTACGTATATTATCGTCCCGATCATTGTTTTTCTTCCTTTTTATTTACAGGGGAAGGATTTTGCGTGTTTTAAAGAAAGAGAGAGAGAGAGAGAGGGAGACGGAACGGGTCACAGTTAAGGGTTCACGGATGGTTATCCAACCTTTATTTTTACGCACCGCAACCACGCACCTATACGCGTGTGTAGGCATCGGTTGGAAGGTTATGCGTGGATTGAAGAGAGGGAGAGGGAGCGTGCGGAGGTGAGGTGAATTGATAGATGGGAGGGAGGTGGGAGGAAGAGGGGAAAACGGGAAGGAAGGGGGGAGGCGAAAGGGAGGGATATATAGGGGCGGAAGGGGAGGGAGGGGCAAGAGGAGGAGGAAGGGAGGACAGGGGCGGGGCGAGGGGTATGGCGCCCTCTCTCACCGAGCACGCGCCCTACATCTCCCTACATTCAGTTGCGATTCGTGTCCGGCACATTGGGAGTCCGACTCCCACAACAGAAAGGGGACGTAGGGAAAAAGGAGGCGACACGTTAGATAAGGCACAGAGAGAGAGAGATTGCGCTACCTTCCTGAGATGGATTGAAGCCGGGAAAAAAAGACACCCTCTTCAGAACCAACAGCAACAAAACCCGAAGAGGAAGGAGTCCGAAAAGGGAGGAGAAGAAAAAAAAAAGAAGTAAATCCAGAGGAGAAGAGAAAAACATACGACCTTCGCCGTATTGAAGAGAAAATAAAGAGGGAAGGTCGAACCGTTCATAAAAAGCTCTCTCTCTCTCTTTAGGTCGCGGAAGACGCCATTTTGGTTCGTCCCGTTCGTGCAGCCGTGTTTAAAAAAAAATAAGGAAGACCGTCGGGGTTATGGACGCGGTTAGATTCGATGGCCTCAGGTCTACGTACGATGCCGGACGTCTCCGTCGGATAGGACGCGGTCCTATCTTGCCCGCAATGGCGGTCCTCTACGCCGCATGTCTGATCGCCTCCCTCACGTCGCATGGAGCGGCGGCCGTGTCCCGCAAGGCTCCGGCGGACGTGTTTACGAACACCTTTCTGGTGAGGCTGAGGACCGATGCAGGACCGGGGGAGGCTGAAAGGGTGGCGGCGTCTACGGGATTCGACAACCTTGGACCGGTGAGTACTTTTCGCAGTGTCGGCAAAATAAAAAAAAAGGCGGGGGAAATCAATCGCGGGAATCAGCTGGTTTTCCGATTGGGTGAGGCTTAGCGTCAGGAATGTTGTTCGTGCCACGTAGTGACGTATGGTTAAGCGGTTTAAACCGTAGAAACCGATAAATTGTTGAACAATAACGATAGGATGATAGTCTTTGTTACCAAACTTGTGCTTTATCATATGATAAATCTTTGATTAAACGATTTGCAGTAAATTCGTTTTGGGTTATTTGTTCAGTCTGCTGTATTTATTCTTGGTTTTCGGCTAAGAAAACACTTGCGTGATTTTGCCGAATAAACAAAAGTATCGATCTGTTGTTTAGATGTTACTGAGCGTGAATAACTGTTATGGCTGGTCGGAATTTCGTAAAAAAATTAAGTTATCTGCAAACGTGAAAACCTCTTTATTTAATGTTTAATTGTCTATCGTTTTTTCGACTCTTTTGTTTATTTTCATCCATAGAGTTGTTTAGGTACCAAAAGCTAGTCAATTATTTTTTTTCAAATCGATAAACAGTGACTTATTCTCTTCTCACTTCGACAGAACTGCACATAGACTATCAACGGGTTTATGAATGACTGAATGTTTGACTAAAAGATGCTATTCACCGTATGGTTTTTGAACCAATATCACGTGTCCACACTTGAGTCTTCGGATTTATGTAGGGAAACTTATTCTAAACATTTGATTCTCAAATCCTTGATGGATGTTTAGTTTCGATTTGCCATCGAAAAGATACTGGAGCACAAGCACATTTTGAAACCTTTGTGGTAACATAAGCAAATAAACAAACATACACCATGTGTGTAAATTGGTGTACACTAAGCAAATTAAATAAACAAGTGTGAAATTTCCTTTAAAGACTACCTTGGAACACGCAAATGACTGGATCATCTTACATTTTCGAAATTGAAAATTTGTGAAACGTTTATATTTAAGTAAAAAAATGTTACGTAGGAAAAATGACCGTATTACATAAAATAACAACCGCAAAGATATCTTTTTATCCCGCATCATTCAAAGTTAACGATAAAACGTCTCTGGGGTAAAAACGAGGACATACTGGACTGGATGACTGAGAAAACGAGGTCACCTTAAATAGTCTGACTCTCATCAAAATCATCCTGGTGATATGACATGCTACGTAACACAGTTGATTACAGAAATGGCATATACTGTCGCGATTAAAGGTAATACATTACGGAAAACGAGATAAAATGCAAATAGCGATAAATGCGGTAACTACAACTAGATGAGAATAACTAATTTCATGATCTGTGACCAAGAGCAGGCAAGTGATATATATTTTCCTGATTATACACGTGGATAAATTACATTTTTCCGACGATGGATGATTAAAAAACGTTTCATTTCATAACCGTTGCTCTTTATGCGTTCATCAAGGCGTTCAAACATATATTAGGATAGTATTTACGTAAGTCCAAATAGACGTTATTTTCACTCTTGATTTAAGCGGTTCCCGAATGAAACATCGACGTTAGCTGGGAGAAAACGAGTTTCTTGCTCGGTTGGATGCCAAATCAACGCAGCGTGGTGCGTCATTATCTTATAAACCTCGCATCATATGCTCGTCAAAGGGCGTTGTACGCGCCGGCATGTTTGGATCGACATAGCCATATTACGCGGGCGGACAGAAAGCCCCCATAGAAAAATGGCATCGAGAAATCGAACACATTTTATTTTTTCGGGTGCCGGGACGGTCAATGTTTCTTCATAGGTCGTAGGTTAAAATGAAATTCCCCGGAATCAGTCACTGCGTCCGTTTCATCCGTGAACGCAAAGCGAACCGAATGTAATCAATGTGTCGAGACGAATAATCCTGCAGCGGTTTTTTTTGTCAACTTTCTCGCGCATTTTAATCAAATTATCTGTCAATGCGACAAAGAAGGGAATTTACGTCAACGCTTATCATTATACATCGACGCATGTAAATAACCCATGTCGCAAAGTACATCTCTCGCTCAATTCCGTCAAACTACTAAAAAATGCTTTCCACGTAAAATTAAAAATACTTACAATAAAGATGTAAGTTCATCCTCATTTTGACTATTGTGACGCCGTCTATCTTGATGCCGATTAGTAATTATCCAAGAAACTTCAAAGAGATCATAACTCCTGCGTTAGGTACATTTTTAATATGAAGAAAGTGATCACATAAGTGACGTCTTCAATCGATCAGGATGGCAAACTTGGGAAGACCGGAGGAAAATCCACATCTTGATGACTTTAAAGCGCATTCTCACCTTTTCATCTCCCCAGTACCTTCTCAGTAGTTTTAATTTCATAAATTCTATCCACTCAGCGAACACTCGAGACTCGCCCAAATTACTCATTCAAATGCATCGTAGCAGCATTTACACTAAGTCTTTCGCTGTCTCTGCCTACAAACTTTGGAATTCCCTTCCTAATAATATCTTCTCCACCAAAAATGTAAATTATTTCAAAAATAATTGCACAGACTTCATCGTCAGTAGCACTTCTCTAAATATATCTCCTCATTCTCATCTCCAAGTTGATGCCTTAACACTAATCTCCATTTCCTATAAATGTCAACACTAATTCTACCTGTACTACCATTGGGGAAATGGTCTTAGAAGCAAACTAAAATTTGTAAATTAGCTTTAGAGTTAAAACGGCATTTCTTGTTAATACTCGTCTGTAAACTGTCTACAGTTAGGTGGAAGAAGGGGCTTTGTAGGCACAACCTCGCCGTTAAAAGTTTAAATAAATAAATAAAATTATTACACGACAGTACATGCCGTCGGTTGCTACTGCAACGTGTATGAGGTAACACAATGATTCATACGATTTTTATCGAGCAAAAAAAAACGTTAAATAAGGTAATTAGTTTTATACGGCTAGATGCGAAATATGTTTCACTTTGACAGCCAGTAATTACTGTTTTAGAGGTAAATGTTACATAGGCAAAAAATTTCTCTATCCGTCACCGCTATGTCATTTAAAAAACTAAACGTTTCGACCACAGTATGCGCTTAATTTGATATTTAGGTCATTATTACTATAAAATCAATTGCGTCTGTTAGGCCGTAGGCACACGCGTCGGTGGAGTTCGAAATATCCGCTAATTGTTTACATTGAGTCGCGATATATCTGTGACCTTATTTTGATTGCGTACTGATAACAAAATCTACGTTTTTTGTGCAAACATATTAACTTTTTACGTCAGCTTTCGGATTAAAATCGTTCGATTGAACTGGAATCGCTGCGAACGTTCGGTGGTCTTTGACGAAATGTTTTTAGGAAAAACCGCGTTCATTTTTGTATTCAATGACCCCAAATCAGTAATAAATACGAATGAGAATGCTTTTATTTCTCTTGGAATAAGTTTTAATAGAGACAAACTGTGATTTTCAAAACAGATTTACCCTTTACGTAGAAAACTGGAGGGAAAACGTACTTTTTTTACTAGTTATATTATAGAAGGATAAAAGCCCCAAAAAAGATTTTTAAATTTATCACTAAAAAAAAAAAACAAAACTACAATTTCGGATCTAATAGATAATTATCGAACTCGTCTTATGGTTGAAAAAATTCTAGAATAACCGCTTAAAAATATTTGATTCGTGTATTTCCAATGGCCACAACAAGGTTTTAAAAAAAAAACGGATGGGCATTTCGACTATAAAGCAGCCGGCTTCAGTGTGAACTCACCTAAAATAAATTCTAAAAGAAACTACATCTTCAGTGGTAATTCAATGAAATTAGGTTCTAAAAGAACCTCTTTTCGAATCTTTTTTCGACCACTGCTTTGGTGCCAAAAAGTGCATTTTTATAACCTTGTTGTGGCTATTGGAGATGCGTGAGGTGTTTTTTAAGTTCTTATTCTTGAACAATTTCGGATGTACAAAACTGAAAATTATGACATGAAAAAAATTGCTTTAAATATTTTAAAGAGATTAAACTCATCTTCAGGGTCGAAACTTAGAATATTTCGGATTGACTGAAATATTGCGTCGAATTACTATCTAAAATTATGATACATGTAGAAATAAAAAAAACCTTTCAAATTTTATTTCTGCCCGAGCTGCTGGGACTCATTTTTCATGAAAAAAGGGACAAAATTAATAAGCGCTTCTGGACAGAAACATGTAGGGAAGGTGATTTGTTTTTTTGCGTACTTTGCGCACTGTGCACGATTTGAATGCGTGTAAGGGATGTCGTATCAGTCTGTCCGTCCCAATCTCCCCTCTCATAAACCACTTTATACGACTCGTGGGAGGAGTTGTCGAGCGAATCTCATTTTGCTCCATATGGATAAATTATAACGTGTCCTTCACGAAATGGACCTTTTAATGAACTCTTACTTGTATCTCGTTTGCAATTGGTGAACTTTTTAAAAGTTTAGTCCCGAGTTTTGGTTGCAGTTTACGGATGTTATTAGAAAACTATCTCCTATATATTTATGAAAGTTTGTTTGTTTGCTTGTTTGTTTATTTGTGCATCTGTACATTTTCACACAGTTAAAGCTAGAGTAATCAAACTTTCAACAGATACTTTCTTCACAAATGGGAAGGCCGTAGGCTACTTTTTAATCCCAAATGTTTTATATTATTTGTACAAAAAGCAAAATAACTTTGTATGCTAACGCATTGCCATATAGAGATGGGTCAGAAAGAACGGAATAGTTCTTTTCGAACCGTTCTGATGCCTAAACTGTTCAATAAAATAACTGTTCTCATAAACTTCCTGTTCTCAAAGAACAGGTAAATCTACATCATATACACGGTGAGAAAGGTGGGAAACGACTACTTCCTCATCCGTAATTGGACGGCGGGGACTGATTAAACTACGCGTATTTTCCCAAGTCAAAACGGCGGCCGAGTGAATTATTAAATACCATGTATCACCTAGAATTCCGATCGGATTTGAACAAAATTTCCCCGGGCAACGTCGGGTATTTCTGCTAGTTTTCCATATAGGAAAAAATGTCATTCTTGTAATAAAAAATCTGTTTACATGAATATTTCTTCTTTGTCTTGTCCTAGAGGATGTATTTGGAAGCTCGGTGCATCCCGACGTACGGGTAAAACCTTTCCTTTGTTGTTTAATCGCCGACAGAGAATAAATAATTACAAATGCAGGAAAAAATCTCGATTCACATCCTCAATGAGCACTAAAGGCCATGGAATAATTTTTTCCAAGTCTACGAGGCTATTAAACAAATCCATAAATGATAGTTTAGGTGGCACTCACTGGTCCTCGGAGACAGAGACGCATCTTCAGATGGGTTTCCGCCAAAGATTTTCCTCTATCACCTCAGTATTCCTTATGAGAGGTCAGTTGCCCTCAAAACTTAAAATCCATATGAATGGGGAAGTGGTATTTGTTAAGATTATTTTCGTTGACCCTACAAAAAAAGAAGAGAACTTGCTGCTTCAAGGGTTTAGCATGTCTAGGACCTCTCTTTATAATGGAAGATTCTCGCGAAATATTCAAATTGCTAAAAGAAAATCATGCAATAATATATTTTATCGTTCGTCAGACTCAAAGTGAATAATTTTACAACGAATGTTTTAACAATATTAGACGCATCGAAGGGACAATATATTTACAAGAGTAATAGGAAATAGATGAAAAACTCGGATGTACAAATATATATACATATATATACATACACACACACACACACAAATAACAGATAAACTATTGGTTATTCAAAAGGAAAAGGGTTTATGTTATGGGTCCCAAATTAAAATCAAAATTTAAACGATTCCTTTCACGTCACAGGTCTAAAATTCAGAACTCAAATTCAATTTTATGAAAAAGGATTCCCTCAGTGGCGTGTACGATCAGTTGGCTTTTAAATTAAGAATTAACCTTTCAACTGAGCGAGCCAGTGAATTCCCATGTTGATTCAGGCTTAAAATATTTATCATATTTTAACGATTTACATCACAACAGTTAGGATTAGAAACTGTATTAAGACCCAATTCAACATTTTTGCAATTATTTGTGCCACGGCCTGAATCGTATGGGAACGGAGTATAAGAAAATGGGAAATAAAATAATAGAAGTTTACGGCGTCGATCATCGCTAAAGAAATAGTCGACATATATATTTTTTTATATATAAAGATGCTCCAATGGAAAGCGCAAGGGGAGTAGTCAACTTTTGTTATACAACTCATAATTGCCTAACTATAAGGCTTCCTCAAATATAGCATCAGAGAGATTTTTTTAACGGTGATGTTTCATATTGAAAAACATCACCTTTCATTCGAATCCTAATTCACTTTTTAACGATTTTTCTAAAAATTATTTCTTATGAAAGTTTCATGTACCTACTCATATGCTTCATCATAGATTAAATAATAGATATTTTTCTTTTGAGGAAAAGATGATAAATTTTTTTATGGAAAATCCTTTATCAACTAAATTCCATGTTTATTTCTAAAAAGTCATGCTTGGATGGATTCGATCAATCAAGCAGGGCTGCCAATTTACGAGAAAGAAAAAAACGAAGTTTTTCCTTTAACTCGTACACTCTTCATATGAGAATATAAAGCTTCTAAAGAAGGTGGCAACATTATTTTTCGCATATTTTTCCTTTTTATTGGATTCATTGAGAAAATACCCTTTAATATTTATGCCCTATGGTCGCAACATTTTTAGCCTTCCATCTTTGTAGTCAATAGTAAAATATAAAACGACGGAGACATACGTACGTCACACCACTCAATTAGGTAAACCAAGTTTCTCTTTTGTTGAAATTTCCGGAAAAAATGGCCACGTGATTTATTCCATCCAATAAGGGTTGCAGATGTGAAATTTGAAATGTCATCTCTGAACCCGTCACAGCTGCCATTATGTTTGTTAATTAGATTTTTTTTTAAATCAACGAGATTTTACCGTGTTTGAGAGACATTATACCAGATCTGCCACCTCACAGGAAACAAATACAACGTATATGTATATATAATATTTCAACTCCAAAATCTTTTGAGAATTTAATTCATCGAAGGGGCTGAAATTTGACCGAACTCCATAATAGGGGAACTGGTGTGATTTGAAATAACATTTTTTTTAAATGAACATGATATTATAAAAATTTGTACCGTTTACAAAAATTTACTGAGCTACACGGCCGGTTTCGACGGACGAGATCATTCGTTGAAATCGGTTGTACAAAGTTTAGCTTACAAATTTTAAAACATCGCGTGAAATTTGTTTATTTAAAAAAAACCACACTCCCCTTATGAGAATTTTCCGTGAAATTCGACATTCATCAGATGAAGAACTTTAATTTAAACAAAAAAAAAAGAACTCGTCCGAGTCGCGTTAAACTCTTAACCCTTAAATACGCACAAGAGGTCGCTTGGGGTCGATATGACCCCGATATTGTTTATTCTATTTATTTAATGATGGTAGATATACTACAATGGCGTACGAGAGCAAAAATTCATATTATTGAACAAATATAACAAAAAATTAGTATATAAAATCATTTATGGTCTAATGGACAATCGAATCTAATGGGGTCCCATAGATCAGACACGCCTACTGAAGGGATAGCGTTCAAACCGCCCGCGTTAAATGTTTTCTCATCCCTTATCGCTACCATAGTTTCGTCGCATAACTTTAATCGCACCTCTTCCCCATCTCCACTTGAAACGTTCCGAACGCGCTTCCCGCCTTTACGCGGCCGAGTCCTTAACGACAGGCCGATCTCCTCTCCTCGCGCGCTGCCTCCTTCAGTCTCATAATTCAATATTCCTACCTCGCCCACTTTTTCGAGAAGAGTTCAACGTGGCTGCCCTTGTGCAGACTAGAAACCCGCTCTTTTTTCCTCTCCCTCCTTCCCTCTTTCGAAAAACCCCGTATGACGCCTTTATAATCTTCCGCCACAATGCTTCCGTTCCTTCGCAAGTTCAAAGGAGACCCCTTTTATCGCAACGGAGACGCGGTCAAAAGGGGCGTGTCACTACTGTCCCTACTGCGTCGTCTGACAGCATCTGGACGATAATTAAACAAACGATCAATTCTGCGTTTTCGCTGCGGAGATAATTAGAAAACAAGCCAGGGTAGAATTGGAGGAAAAATTGCATGGAGGCGCTTTTTTTCTTTTGTTTAAACAAAATTATCGTAAATTAGTAATATTATTGTGTCCTGTTAAAGAACAAAAAAAGTTTTAGAATAAAAATTTCGATTGATAAGGAATGGAGTAATGTTATAACCATAGAAATATTAAAAAGGAAGTACTCTCACTGACGTGGAGTAATTTCTCCTAAACCGGCATAAACGTGAGTTTTACAAGTTTTATGTTTATAAGGAGGTTTCTCCATTCTTTATTACCTGTAATTAATCATAGTGTTCTGATCTAATTTTTCAAATAATCCGATATTTAAAAAACAAACTCCACTGGAATAGAACACCGCTGCATGAGTTTCACAATCCGATGCGTTAGTCGTTAAAAGAACGCTTCACTCAGGTATGCTTCCCTCCAAAAATGATGTTTGTAGCATTAATTCGTCTACAGTTATTAGCAACGTATTAATGTACTCACCGATTACTCCTCATTAACTGATTCTAGATCCATCAAATTCTTAATATATGGTAGGTCGGCCTATACGAGAATTGTATATGGTAATTCTCGTATCCTGAAATTTTGGTTACTTGTGATAACAGGATTCCAAGAGTATTGCATACACAGAAGGAAAGGCGGACAAACGTAATACTCAAGCGATTACTTTGATTAAAAAACCGCTAAAAATAAAGAATCCTGATCCAATGCCTGTCTGTATGATCCTTTCAAACTCCCCATCTAACATCAATGTAACATTCTATTCGTCAGTATTCTTATTTTATTTTTCATCGATTAAGTTCTTTCGCCTGTTACAACTTTGAAGATAACATTATGCAACGCAAAATACGTAATTTCCATGTAAACATCTTCATTAAAAAAACAACTTGAAACATTTAAGAGCAGCACTTTACAGGGAAATGAAGCAATTCTCTACAGAGAATTACCAAGCACGTCATATGGCTGAAAACATAATCCAGAATGAGTACTCCAGTTTCAAAAATTGAAAAATTAAGTAGGTCTTATGTATATCCAATAGTTATAAAAAGGTTAGGAATGCCCAAATACGCATTTCGGCTCCAATGCAACTGTCTTCAGTGGTGATTCACCACTGGTAAATTCTATACAAGATCCTTTTCCTCTTTCTTTTTACTTTCTCCATACGTAGTATAGGGAAAGTATTATGATCACGAAAAACGTCGACTTCGAGATTTCAATGGAAATACACGTTTTCAGGTCTCTAGAACACGTTTAGACTATTTTCGGAATGATGTATGTGTGTGTGTGGATGGATGTATGTGATTGTGGGCGCTCTAACTCAAAAAGTACTTGTCATATTAATACCGAATTTCATATATAAGACTTTAGCATGAGCACAAAGAACTGATTAGTTTTTTGGACAATAACGGTTAACCGAAAGTCGGGGTTTATTCGAAACCCGATTCGGTTTTTGCGATATTTCTCCATTAAAACCATTATTTTATATACAATTCTATCAAAGGTTACAGAGAATGTAATTTCCTACAACTTTCATGTGACACAATTTTCCATAGCCGTTATTGTTTAGGAATTATTTATAAATAATCGTTGTTTTCGGTTTTCATCGAATATGTTCGTTAAAACGCATTATTTACAATCTTTATAAGGAACAAAGTTATAGAAAGTAACATTCCTTCCAAGTTTTGTTTTAAACAAATTTTCGTAGAACCATCCATTTCGGAGATATTTAACTTTTTCGTAATTTCCAGTATACAGCGCCACCACCATATAGCGGTGAATCCTGTAAACATATTCAAAATATAATTTACGGCAATAAGGACGACTGTATTCTTTTACGATACGAAATAATAATTTTGCCTTATAATGCCATTCATAATAATTTAAATATCTATACCCCAAATATGGAGAACGTCATGTGCTGGCCACATCTGATTTTTTTTGGGTAAGGCGATGTTTGAATAACATAAGACAATACTTGAAATGATAGAATGTTCGAACCATTTTGTATTATACGTAACAAGTCCGACATTTTTTTAAACAAAAAATCCGATTGAGTTAAATATCCTTCTTAACTGTAGTAAACATTCACTAAAATAAAATTGCTTAGTACAACAGGATCGTTCCTATGAATTGTACTTCATTCCCTTCTAGAGACGTAGTTAATTCAGCTTATGTTTTAGACTAATCAAATAACCACAAAAAGGAAAGTACGTAATCAATACTCATGTTAGTAAAAGTTTAAATATACAAAATCTAACGGTGAACTAGTACTGAAATTTTGTTTTTGTTGCTGTTCGTTTGTTAGAAGATACGAAAACGAATTATTTAAATCCCTTCAAGTTCGTGCGAACGAATTTTTACTGTATTTGTGGTCCATTGCCCATTTCTTTCAAAGATTACTCGAAAAATCGTTCGAAAAGTTTTTAAATATGAAATATGACGTTTTTAAATGTGGAGTTTACAACTTCAGGTCTTCATTCGAATATGGTACGGAGAAAACAGCTGTGTACCAAAATAATTTTCTCACACGAAAGAAATGGGATTCCGTCACAACGGATATATAAAAAGTAAGTACAGCTTGCGTCATAGAAAAGAATGTGAAAATCCATTTCCATAGGAGAGAACGATAAAAATTTTAATTATTTTCTTTCACAAAAGAAAAGAACGAGTTTCATCACGTCAACAGTAGTATTTATTTTATATTTCCAGCGCTACCGTAATATTTGAAAGAATAAGTACTGAATGATTTTACACGTGCCCTTCTACTGATTATCTCATTCGAAAACTTAGGTATTTACTGTGCGGTCACATTCATTTTCCCGAATTTTCATTTTCCTGAATATTTCATTATCCCGAATTATCATTTTCCCGAATATTTCATTTTACCGAATTATCATTTTCCCGAACTATCATTTTCTTGAAAATAATATTTAGCGTAGAAATGTTCTTGAAAATTAAGTTTATCGACAGAAATATAACTCCATCACTGGCAAAGCATATGTTGACGCCCTGATTGGAAAAATAAATAAATAACGATACATTAGACTTAACTTTACTCAATTCGGGAAAGTGATACCAATCTTTTATTGTGATATATATTCATTGTAAAGGCCTTGATGCTGTTTATGGATTAACGTAATAAATTAATGTTTCCTAGTGACAGTTAAATGATACATGATTTATTTTTCATAGTTTTATATCAGCTTGGAAACAAAATGTTATATGTATCAGGAATGAGATAAATTGAAGGCTTAAAAAGTAGGGAGTATTTACGGAGTCCATATATATAGATTATGCAAGTCCTAAGTTCTTTGAATGGCGGCATTGCGAACGAAAAATAATCGAAATTCTCCTACCTTCTTCGTAACCCCATGAAATATCTTACGTTTATGTTATATCGTTTCTCCGCCGAACGAATTCACCATTTTTATCGTTCATAAAAACCACATTCCACCTGTTCTCGCGATTTCGTGCTCCCTGAGTAATAAAGTTCGAGTCTTGAAATATCAAACGCCTAAAATAGAGCGCAATACTTTTTCTTGGAAGCAGAAGAAAGCATTTCTGGATTCACTTTTGGATTTTATTTATATTTTTGTTTACTGCCGCTCCTCCTATTTCTAAAAATTCTAATAAAAAAGGGAGAATATACAAATAGGTCAGGGAGGGGGCGAATACAATAGACCAGTGGCGGGCGAGCTTTCCTGCATGGCGGGCAGCATTGGCGTTAGAGAATCCTTCGGTGGGCCGCATTGGAAATTACCAATGCTTCGACGGAGCTGGATTAAAGTTAAATCTGAAATTATCTAAAGATTCTTAGGCACCATGTGAGTGAAAAGCAAGTTAAGCTGAGGTTTTCAAGGTTAACATTTTAATGCCAAAATCATAATGGAAGCCAATCGCAGAATTCGAAAAAATATTTTAAAAAAAACAACATTAAAGGATAGCTTGTTTGAATTGAGAAATATTTACTAAGGGATCCGAATTTAATGCTAGATATTTGTTCTAGATTTTAAAAAAAATGGGTAATTCAAGAGAAATATAAAAAAGTTTTAAAACTATTAAACATTGGAGGTGGTCTGCATGATATTGCTTATTGAGTCGCAGGTTTGGCACCCCTGCAACAGACGAATCGTGAGGAAAGGACAATTATCTTAGATAGGTAAAAATATCCTCTTGAGGACGGCTAAATTCGTAGCCGTTTATTTGTCCGCATAATGGCTATGGGAATCGTCTCGGCTATTTAAGAATAGGATAAGACTAGGATATCGAAAAAACTCGAACCGATCCAACTCGATAAAATGTCGATACCCAGCCCAATAGTGAGGAAAATTGTCGCAGCCGTACTGAGAGACGTACATAGGCGATAAGGCGCCTATGGAAAAATTTCAGAAAACACCTTGGCAACGTAGGATATAATTTTGCTGCATTTTAATAAAGAACAATAGCGTTTCTACTGCATATAAAATTAACGTTTGAGTATTAAAATAATACTCAGTTATGGGGAAACGAATTTTTTGCACTTTTTACCGGTAACGTTTGGCGCCTTTTGCAAGCGGCGCCTACGGCAAATGTCACCTTCGCCATACCCTAGTTACGGCACTGGCCGTACGTATTAAATCCGAAATATATCTACTCCCTCCATTGTCGCGTTCTTGATGACAAAACAGCTACGCGAAACGTATTCGATCACGTGGTTATATCCTATAGTACGACCATTAAAGTCACTCCATCCGTTCGACGATAATTCTGAAAAGAATTCGAGTCACGACTCCATTCTGAAGTCGAACGTGTTGCCTTCTCGTCTCTCTCTCTCTCTCTCTGTCTCTCTTAGCTACACCGCCATTTTCATCCGTCACGTATCCGTTACACGGACTCGAAAATGGAGTGACTTCTTTAAAATGGGGGAGAGCTCTTTAACCTCTCTTGTATCCTACTGCAGTTCGTCTGCCCCCCCTCTCTCTCTCTCAATCTTTTTCCCCTCTCTCGTGTTGCGTGCATTCTCGTCGTCGTCGCGCTTAGCAACCCCGATTGATTGATAAACATATTCGTGACGAGTGGTACGCTTAAGACGTGGGCGTCGGCCGACAAAGGGTTGAAGCATTTCTAGGAAAAGGGAAACAAGTTGGGAAAGTGTGCAACGTATCACAGGTGGGCGCGTTTCGTGCAATGGAGTATTAGAAAAAATGATGTATGTCCCTGTCTGTAAGGGAAATAGCGTTTTAAAGTTTATTTCTTCGTCATAAATAATCCATTTTTTCCCATTTGAAGATATTTCATGCACACGTAAGGAAATTAAACGTTTGTTTGCGAGATTGTTTATGTCAACAACAATGAAGAAGTAACCATGCAAGAAATTTTCTAAGTTCAACATTCTTGTTTGATTTTCTCGATAACGGTTACTCCTACGATAAAAATATGTAGGAAAGGAAATACTCTTCTTTACCAGTTCTACAACTTTTAATTGAAGGATATTTTGATATGACTAATACTTAACAAGATATGACGAAAATTTAATTTTTTGTCACCAGTAAAGTGGCACCCCTGATTGGCGTACGTGATTCGTTTTTGAGATTTTCTGATTATCTTTGATTGTAAGTCCTTAATATCAAATTTCATGGAAATCCGTTCGGTAAAGGCCGAGAACGAACATGCGGACGGACGGACAGTCAGACGGACAGACCGACGACAATAAGCGCTCATGCTGGAAGCGAAACGCGCCTAAAAATTAAATTATTTTCGGAACTCTTAGGCAAATTGTCGCGACTTTGTTGGAGGAGTAAAAACCTATACTTATGAATTTCAATCGAAACAGATTATTGGAAGTCATTATTCCTTATTATGGGTCATTGAAATTGCGTGTATTATGTGTGTGTATAAATAAATAAATAATATTAATTATATGTTGAAACGTCATTTATGTAAAACCGAAGGCATATGTATATTATATTAGTGGGTACTTTCCTGTTAACGGGAATACCTCAAAAAATAAACACGTATTGTTATGGTATGTTGTGATATTTTGTTTGTTAACAATGCGTAAAAAATCTCATTAAGATATTTACGTTGATCCCTTAATGATGAATTTGTGGAGCTTGCCGAGGAGTGAAGAAGAAGCTGTATCTTTGCTTCAAGACCATGGTATTTTATCTAAAAGGCGAATGTGCAAGAAGGATCATATTATGAAACTTTACTTTACAGAATATTTTGGAAATGCAACGCGAAAGCCTGTCGGCAGAATTCATGTTGCGACAACATAACAAAGAAATCAATATATTTCCAGCTATTTTAAATGCCATAAAGACATATTGGCCCCCTAGTAACATAAATTTAGATTGTATTAGTAATTATGTTACTTTTATTAATAAATAAGTTTTAAAAAGTGTGATTTTTAAGTAATTCCCCCGTTGTTACGCATTGTTAACAATCAAATACGTCGTAACATATCACAACAATACGTTTATTTTTTGAGGTATTCCCGTTAACGGGAAAGTACCTATTAGAGTGTTATATTCAGATTACATTTATATTATACTTAGGATAAATTTTTTCATTCCTATATATTTTATTTTATATGCCTCTAGTTGAATAAAAAAAGTAAATACCAATTCTCATCAGTCTGCCCATATATATCAGACAACTTACCTCCGAACGTATTTTTGTGGAATTGGGTATTTGTCACTATTACAAAATTTCAATGCATAAAATGACATATTCGGGTCATATAACTCAATCATGGTCTCCCTTTTACTGGAATGTGAAAATAAAAAATTGTTTTGACTAAAAAAAACTCAGCTAATTTATATAGTGCGGCTAGCGTGCTTCAACCGAATAGGCTGGAGCTATCATTATGCCCCCCCCCCCCCCCCAAAAAAAAAACCAAACCTTTAACTCATTGACGTGAGCCAAAATTTTAATCTGATTTATGAATGATCTTATCAATAGTAAGATCCATTTCACCGTTAGAAATTTTGAACATAAAATTTCAATAACAACGTCTGGACGTTTATCGTTTTTCATAGATATAATTAAGATCGATGAGAAATGAACGTTGCATGGTTATATATGTATAAATTTGAAATGTGGGGAAGAAGAAGAAGGCTGAAGATAAAAATGGACAGATAGGATGAAAAACGAGGGGATATTACGAAGAATAGTAGAAAAGTGAATGATAATAATAATAATAAGCCGTCTTTATTTAGGTCGATATTTAGATATTATGGTCCATTCTTACATATAAACCTGACGAACAAAAACATCCATGTCCTAGGCGGCACATACTCTAACCATCCGTCTACCAAGGTCGAAAGAACGACCGAGGCGAACTGGATCGGACATTACATGAAGAGAGAATAGCATGGTTAAAGACGCGTTAGAAGGAAAACCGGAGCGAAAAAGAGAAAGGAAAATATTTCAGCTAAAAAGGGGGGATGCTAGGCATCCGGACCCCCAAATAATGGAGGCCTCAGAATTTCTCAGTTATTCAAGTATCGAGGGTAAATTTTGCAAACACTTTTACTAAAAATCATTTGCAAACTGATTTACAATAAAGAAACGCTCCGTAAAAGTTTTAATATTAAACTAGGGCCCCATAAATCGCTCGTGTATTAATGTAAATATTCATATCATGAGACTCCCATTGATATTCGCATCCGGGCCCAATTCATTGTTTGGCCGATACTGCTGGTAGACGAATTGAATGATAAAGAGAGCTATCAAGACACGGAGAAGATTACGGAAAGCCGGAGTATGCGGAGAACCAGGTTGAACCAACAATAACCACTGACCTTTCCACGGACAGATTGCCTATGACGATGATGTTACACGTAGCAAAAGATACATTGCCAATATTCTGCGCTCTAATCAATTTTTCAAAATGATCATGAGAGGAAGTTGCCTTCTTATGAATTAGATTGTCTAGCCTGCACATGGGCGGTTGAAAAATTTAGAAGTTTCTTGCTTCAGTACAAAATTCTTGAATATTTCTTTGCTTAACTTACATTAGATTATAATAAAATTTTCATTACACAGAAATATATCGTGTTGTAAAAGTAACATGCCTAAACAAAAATAAAATGTTTATAAAAAGAGGAAGTGAAAGAATTTATTTGTATGTGCTTACTTCTACATCCAACAGGCGGGTGGTTAAAGCTAATACGAAGGATAGACACAAGCACTACATCTTCGGCAGAATTTCACTTATTTATTTATTCTTTCTAGGATTAACACATTCCGTGGCTATACGAATCGTCTCGATCACGAATAAGATGGCAAAATCCATCATCTGCCGAATTTTATTATTATCGTAAAGGCTATCAGAAAACATTTTAGCGCATAATATAGGGTGTCCATTTAATCTCTCCGGTATTTTAAGAAGCTATATTTTTTAAACCAATGCAGATACAATAGAAAATGAAAAACAATAAAAATGTTTAACTAAAAAAGTTTAAAACCTGATGCTGATAAACTTCTATGTGTGCTCCTTTTGTCGCACGACAGATTTCTAGTCGATAATCAATTTCGGCCAGGTTGCTTTGTTGGCAAGGACACTACCCGTTTCTTTAATCTTTTGATACCATTGCCTGATCGTTTTATCCGTGGGAGGATCTCTGTTGTACGTCTGTATGAATTCTCTTTGCACGCGAATCACTGATTTAAATTCAGCAAACCATAGAACGCACTGTGCTTTCACTTGTGGAGTCTCCATTGCACTCAGGCACAATGACACAGGTCAGACAGTGAGGTGCTGCGCAGACAACGATGCGCACCACCATGTTGCCAACTCCCTACCTAAAACTGTTTGAGATTGGCTTCAATTCGCAGCTTGACTTTTATCAATATTTCTAATTGTTGAAAAAATATATCTTTTCAAAATACCGGAGAGATTAAATGGACACCCTGTATATTTTTTTTAAACATGATAATAAAATCGTCCACGACCGAACGAGAGCTCAGTGGTGACAAGTGAAGTGCGAAGTGACGAAATGATCCGACGCTAATCCCTCACGCGTACCACCTCTCTCTCTCTCTCCATTTCTCTCTCTCTCGCTCACTCGAAAAAAAAAACTGCGCAATTCCGCGTTCTTATTTTTTTCCCCACACAGCTCACGGATGGGATAAAGATCTCTCTTTCACCGACCGCAGTCTTCCTTGGTGCCGAGTGAAGGGCCCCAACATATGGGCTCAACCTACTTTAACCGCGACATCGTTATTCCATCGTCGTTGGTGTATGGCGGCGCCCGCATTTGGCTCTTCCTAGCATCGAACGAGAGGAAAAAAAAAACGAAACGAAGTGAGCGCGTTTTTTTTTGTGCGTCAATTTTTTCCGCCTGCTTGGATCGACTTTTTGAAAAATGCTTCCCTTCTCCCTCTTCTTTTCCGTCAGCTTTCCTCTCTCACTTTTATACTTTTCTTCGTATATTTCTCTCTCTCTCTCTCCCCCTTTCTTTCAGGCACGTTCTCTCTTATCTTTTCGCTCCCTCGCTTCTTCCGTCATTTCCTTCCATTTTCTTTCCTTTTCACCTAATTCCCCCTCTTTATCCCATTCTCCATGTCTCTCTCCCTCCTTCGCTTCGATATCTCCTCCTCTCCCTCTCCTTTCTAACTCTCTCCCTCTCACTCCCTTTCCTTCACTCTTTCTTCTTCGCTGCCTCTTCCTCACTCATTACGTCTTTGTTTTCTCTTCCTTTCTTTCCCTTTATCTTCCTTTATCCATATCCCTTTTTCTTCTCCTCTCCTTCCTACCTCCTATCCCTGTGTTTCCCAACCTCGGTATTCCGTGAAGTGTTCTGAGGGGTGCCGCAAAAATTACTCTGTTTTCCCATTTTTAGCCTCATTCCTACTAATTTCCATTTTTTCTTAGGGGAATTCACAACATGCCCCTTCACTAGTGCTGTAATTTTTCTCTTTACCTATACTAATGCGCAGTTACACTTTCTTGTGCATTGCGTACCAAAGGAAATATGTTTGTCTGGCGTAAATACCTGTAATTAGCTGTTGAAACTAGCAAACGTTAATGACTAGTAGAATAAATGATCATAAAAACTTGATTTTTATGCTTTAGATATGATTATTAAAAAAACCACGATTATTACTGTTGGATAGGGAGGGGTGCCGCGAAATTCTGAAAAGTCACTTTAATGGTGCCGCTACTCTAAAAAGGTTGGGAAACACTGCCCTATCCTATAGTATATGCAACATCTTTTTCACAACACCCTCTCTTTATGGATGTTATATCTCGCAGTGATTTCAAAAGGTGTTCTAAATCTGTTTCTCATTAGTTGTTCCCACATATACCCTTCCCCTTCCATGTTTTACCTTACTTTACAATATTTATTACAGTATTTGTAAATGACGAAGAGTTTGACGGAAGAAGAGGCAACCCACTAATGCGCAACGTTGCGGAATCGCAAAATTTTTAATTTCGTTTTTATTTTAATCGTTAAATTAATAATTCATTTCTGATGTTAATTTGCGCTATAAAAATGTTTTCGTGCTGTTATGAAGGTCATCTAACAGGGAAGTGTAAATGCGGAAATAAAGCATTTATTTAAAAAACGATGCCTCCCCCGCCTGTCAGCAGGTAGGGGGAAAAACCCCAAGACGAATCACAACATCCATGCCCGAAGTGGGATTCGGACCCGCGATCTTTTTTTTTGGGGGGGTTTAGAAGGCATGCGCACTATCTATCAGTCTAATCAGGCAGGCATATTAATTTAAATAATTTTTAAAAATATTGCAATTTTCACTGCTGGGCGTTAATGAGTTAATAGTCTCAAACTCTATCTTCTCCTTATCTTCTTCACTCTCTCGTGGTTCTTCTTACTAGGTTGGTTCATGTCAGGTCCTTCCTAGGTTTTTACCACAAATACTTAGCCTTCTCTTTTTAGAAGTTTCCGAATTTGTAATTCAATCTCTTGTGTTTTTTTGTGTTTTGTTCTTTTTTCATTTGTTTAGTTTCAGGTATTTGTCTCCTGTTTGTATGTTTATATGTTATTATCTTTATTGTCATTTGTAATTAATAACGTAGGGTTGAAGGAACTCTGTAGTCTCAATTTCACCCTAAATAAAGTCGTTTGTCTGTCTGTCTGTCTGTCTTTCTCCTCTTTTCCTTTCCCTCTCTTTTTATCTTCTAATTCTCCCTTCCTCTCCCGTTTCATCTCTCTTCTTCATTCTGTCCATCTCTCCTATTCTTCACGCCATACGCTCCTCCTTTCTGCACTTCATCTCTCTCCCTCTCATCCTCACGCACTCTCACTCCCATGCTCCCTCTATACTCTCTCTCTCTCTTTCCCTCCTTCACACCTCATTCCCTCTTGCCTCCATCTCCCCCCCCTTTTCCTTCACATCTCCCCTTAATCCCCGTGGATCCGAGCGTAGAAACCATTCTGGCATAAGAATACGTTTATCGTGCGAGGATACGCTCGGAGGAGGAGGAGGATGCAAGAGGCATCGACTTCTTTATGTACACATAGGTCGAGAAAATATCGGATAAGCGCTACGTTCGGTTCATCGAAGCGTTCAAGAATTTTTTTCGAATCGATCGCTTTATTTCTAATCGAGTTATTCACAAAATTAGAGCGTTACGCATCATGATGATCATTATGATTTTTATTATATATATATATACGCACACAGAGCCAGATAGAGGGGGGGGGCAGCAGGGCCATTTGGCCCAAGCCCCGGGCCCAGGGGGCCCTCCAAAATTTATTCTAAAGGTTATGTGTTCAATATATTTATTCTAATGTATTGAACAAATAACCCTGGCGCAAATAAGCACCAAGGGCAAGGGAGGGTTGGACTATATAGAGATAGAGAAAATTTTACGGTCCTTTCGGTGAAAATATTTTGTCGTCCAGGTTACCGTCAGTTATAAGTATAAAGACAATTTTCGAATGATTTATTTTCTTTCCTATTTAATTGAATAGGTTCTTATTAAACAAAAATCCCCTCTGCTGTATTTTCATTTTTTATTCATATATTTGTATGGCTTTCGGAGTGGGGTGGGGCCCCACAGTTGTGACTGGCCCGGGCCCCACCTCACCTCTCTCAGGCCCTGTGTATATATATGGTGCCTCACTTGCCCCATCATAGAGACTTCCTCCACGTCCACCAGCCCGAAAACAGACATCACCTACCCGATTACGTCCCACGGAACCTGCACCTCCAGAAATATAATCTATTCATTAAACTGCACACAATGCCCGGCGTTTTACGTGGGCCTTACCACCACACCCCTCAACATCCTCATGAACGGTCATCGGGACAGTGTCGCTCATAAGCGCCCTCTTCCAGTGGCCAATCATGCGGTAAGCCACTCCCTACCCTTCAATAGATGTTTTACTGTCAAAACAATCCGGGCTCTCCCAAAAGACTCTCCCGCACCACAACTCCGCCAACGGGAGCTCGCTCATATAGAAATCCTCCGCTCTCTTTCCTTTCTCGGTCTAAACCAGTGGTCTTCAAGGTGGGCGATAGCGCCCACCAGTGGGCGTTTTTGGATTTTTGGTGGGCGTTAAAGAACACACCAAATGCTATTCTAATTTTTACACTAAAAAATAAAATTCTATAAAAAAGCTTTATGATACGCACACATATTCTGTACAACTATTTTATGTTACAGTTCGTTTGTCGTTAACTATAGTATCATATCATACTACACTAGCGACAATGTATCCATGCTGCGGTAAAATCGAAAGGCCCATGAGGGTGGTCGGAGTCTCTCGCAGAAGCAGCGAAGTGTTTAAGTTTAATTTTATCAAATATATAAAATCATAAATTTTTAAACACTGTTATTACCACTGACAATGAGACCGTATTCGGTAATCTCATCTAACGTCAATCCCACTAGTATTAGGGTTACAATACCTCCGTAAATCGCTTTGCTACTGGGGGCGCAAAATTCTTCTTTGCCCCGGGCGTCAGAAACCCCCACTACGCCACTGGGTGGGCGGTGAGCTTATTTCAAAGGACAACATATGGTTAAAGTGGGCGGTGACTCAAAAAAGGTTGAAGCCCACTGGTCTAAACCTTCGTTGACAACCCCACCTCAAGTACCCTGGCCTCCTTCCCACGAACCCCATCCTCTTCCCATCCCCTCTACCCCCGAAGAAGGGCGGATGCCCGAAAGCTCCAAGCAAAAGCCTTCCTCTGTCGCCATGGACGTCCACAACACCAAGTAAGTGTCCACTGGCTCCCTCCTATCCCTCTCAACTACTAGTTTCAATCCTATATATATATATATAAAATTTTCAAAAAAGTTCCGGGTTCGACGCTAGGAGAATGTTTTACATTCCATATAAATCTAATATCTCGGCCCATAAGTTTACACGTTAAAATTTAATTTTCAACGTGCAGAGTTTTACTCTTTTGGAAATTAAAGTTAGAAAGAATTGACCTAAGACCTTCAAATTAGGACCATTTTAAAGGAAAATAAACGGGCCGGAAAGTAATTGAACCTTCTTTCGTCTATTGAATACTGGAATCCTACATTTTTTGTAAGTAAAATCATTATATTCTAAATTATAATGTTTATTAACGTAAATAAGCTCACGTATCTGGTCAGTGTTCAATTATGGACAACTGTACGTTGCTTTTTCACGGGTTTCTTGCTTACAAGACATAAAAGTAAATATTTCAGCGAGGTATAATTACACAAGAAATGAAGCTGGATTTGGCAAAAGTAATATGATAGGAAATAAAATTATCGTTATATTTGAATGCAATAGGCTCGGAAACGGATTGTTACAAGCAAATATGATTAATGGTTAAGAAAAGCTAATTGTAATTTTAAAAGTATCTACTATATATTTTAAAGAGTTTGTATGTTGTGCTGTAGTAGCTTCACTAAATCCGTTGAAATTCAACGGGAAATTCTGCTAGTATATTATGAAATCATAATGGTCATTATCATCATGCTGCGTAACCCTCTAATTTTGCGAATATCTCGGTTAAAAATTTACTGAGGTGTCTGAAATTTCTCAGGATTTCAGTTTTAATGAATTTCTACGTTATAACTAAAACATTCTGAATGAGGCCACGGGTTCGACCCTCACAGGATGAATGTCGTTTTCTATAAGATAACACGTAAAAATCACATTTTTGTTTTGAAAGCTTTCATTCTTTTATTTTTTTAAATATCTTAAAATTAAGTCATCGACATGGAATTTGCACTAAAACACGCCAAAATGAATGAAGATTCTTATTCTTACCGTCGAATACTCAGCCTCATCCGAATTCACTCATATTTTGAATTTATACTCGAGTTTTGGTAAAATTTTTAACATTTCAATAAAAATATTCCATGGTTACCGGTATTGTTGTTCTCGGTAATTTCCGTGCATATACACTTAAATGAAGACTTAAAGATCGAAAATAAGATTAAAACTTGCTCGAAATGACCGAAGATATGAATTTAATGCAAATAAATCGAACGAAGTATTCCTGTTATTTATATTTTTTTATCTGTATTACTAAAATCCTCTCTCTCTTTCTCTCTCTCTCTTTAACGCTCTATACCTCAGCCATTTTTAATCTCCGGGAATTTCAGCCCTCTAAGTTTATTTTTTATCGAGTTATTCAACTAATTTTCTTAATTTGTTATTAAAAACCAAATATAGTACATCCCTAATAAAATATATTCATTAAACTCATATTCAAAACATATTCCCGTTAAACTAATCTAAATTCAATACGTACCTACATGGTAGGTACGAAGAAACAGCGAGCAAAGGGGGGGAGGTCGGCGAGCGCCAGCGAGCAGGGGGATTGCCCCTAGTGTGTGTGTTTGTATGTAGGTAGGTGTGTGTGTGTTTATATATATATTCTTCTATTTTTGAAATTTTTTATAAAAATCTGCACGTCACGCAATCGATTTTTATGTTATAACTTATGGAAAAATGTTAATACCGTATATTGGCAGCACTGACTAATCCCGGCTGACGAAACCTTTACCATTCGTTAAGATAAGATGTAAGTAAGAGCTGTACCGAATTTGGTCGTTACAGGTCTTATAGTTTGGGCGTGCATAATGAGACACACAAGCAAACAAACATTCGGAAATACACAATAATAATATAATAATACATTATACAGATAAGCGAGATGACTGAACTTTGACGACATTTCTTTTCATACATCGAACGTAAAAAACATTTCAACGCTTTTACTTTCCATCCCATCGAAAGATTCGTAATGAATGCAGTGCGGGTTTTTTCATTTATTTGAAGTGGCCAACGATTGCGAACATTGACGTAGCATATTTCGCCGCCCTTCGGTCGACAGGAAGTGATATCGGTAATGCTTATCTCGTCTCCATTTAGATACGGAACTTTCTTTCTCTCTCTCTACCACTCTCATTTCGAAAGAGCAAATACTTTCCAATAGCGGCAGAATCGAAGCGTGAATGTTACGTTATTTTTTTAATGGGAGAGGTTCATCTTCATAGCGTGTACGTCACGAAAGTTGAGATTCAATTCCTCTCCATTTTATTAACGCTGCGGATTGGAACTCCATCTATACTGAATAGTTTTAACGAAAAAATCCATTCTTCAGCAGCAGCATTTTCTTTATTTATTTCTTGTAAAAGCGTACTCGGTACCTTAGATCTTCGACTATTAATCTACCATCAGAAATTTCCATGAAAAATGACAATCATTAGCAAACATTTACATTTTGTATTATTTTTATTTGTATTTATCAAAAATTAAATGAAAATTACCATTTATGTGGAGCGAGCGTTAATTATTGGTGTTTTGGATGGGAAGATGAACGTAATTGACGGAAATAGGTATCTGCTATAATTATTTACACTTAAGATTCAATTAAAAGCTATCGAGTTGGTGTAAGAAGCTAAAATAAAGGTTTTCGTTGGCGTTTCATCCGTTTTACAGCACTAACGCAACAATCGACCATTTAAACCTAACTAACTAAGATTCATAATTTTAGAGAAGCTTTTTCAAAGGAAAATAAAGGAATTCTACTTATGCACTGCATCAAGAAACTGATTTAGGCAACGTACAAAATACTTCTGTCCATCTTAATGGTGATGACCACGTAAAAGACAGTCGTCCTTTGCTAGAATTAAGGAGATATAGTTTTTTTTATGAGAAACTATTGTGCTTGAGATACCACTGAAGTAGATTAGCTTAGTTTCTGCAATAAACAAGCGTGTCTATGCTCTTTATTAGCAAAATCGAGAACTAGGATGAATAAAGTGAAGGCATTCGTTATAATGAACGCGCTTGATGGAGTTACAGAAATTTACATAGCACTTAGCGTTGAAAAAATGCTGGCCCTAGGATTTCATGGCTATTAGTTACGTTGTTAATTTAACTTGGGCCTCGCAAGCGTATGCGGCTTATGTATGGCTCAATACGAAATTTTATATGTTGAATATTTCCTTTACCTACCCGTTTCTATGGTTACTTTAGCCGATGAACTCGTTCCAAAGCATAATCTATTTTAAAATGAACTAGCCAGTACGAATCTAACCAATAATCAAGATGTCTTACTGTACAAAAATAACGGTTGAGAAAGAAAGATGCGGATGCTATTTGTAACCGCCAAAATTTGCTGATATTTTCCTATAAAAAGAACTTATTTTTTACAGAATTTACGATCAATGAATCTCCAATGACGACGCTTTCATTGTTGGCGAAACTCTCACATAATGTCCTCAACCCAAAATCAGCTTACATAACCCGAGGTAAATGTTTACGTTACGCTGCGTTACGTTTCCTCCTTACGCCGAATTTATCGACGTCGCCCTCGTATACGGTTAAAAAAAAAACAGAAATCGCCTACGTTGAACAATATGTTTTTTCCCTCCCGAAAGTAACGTAAGACGGTAGCCAAAATATAAAAATTTCGCCGGAAAGCGTCCTGGCATGCAAAACTGCTACGATGCTTCAAAAAAATAAATCTCCCGAATTTATCCTCTCTTAGTTCCTTGGCATCCAAAGGGACCGAAAATCACTCCAAACCCTTTTTTTTAGGCCTCCCTTCTTATCTTTTTTTTTTCGCCGGCGATTTACCGATGATTTATGAGTCGTATCTCTCGGAACGGCAAGACGACGAAGACAGGACTGCGTCGTCGATGTTCACATATCTTTTTGGAAGGAAGGAGCGAACCCGATAAAAAAAAGTTTATTTTTACCGTTCGAGGAAAGACGAAATAATGGATGATGCATAAAAAAATCGGTTATTTATATATATATATATATATATAAACCGAAAACGACTATAGTTGCAGATATAAGAGAGGAAGACGCGAACGCGAAGTGGTTTGAGGTTCGTTCTTTTTCTAGGAAATCAGTCATCGTGATAGGAAATTCGAACCCTCGAGCGTAAATTGGTAAGTGACTTTTTAAGTTCTTTGAAGCCTACTTCGCCCGATAGTCTGGTGAATTCCGACATTACACAAGGTGATTAGTAAGTAGCTTTACAACTTCGAACATTTAAAACTATATTATTTGTCACGCGAAAGGAAAACAAATGACGCGACGATGAAATATATCAAGTTTTTTAAAATTTATATGTTTGCATTTGTGTTCGTATAATTCGTCTTCCTATCCTGTGACAAATGAATTAGGTAGTTATACATGTTTGAAGTTGTAATTATCCTGTACGTATATCGCTGCAATCTTAATGAGAAAGCGGAGATTCCGTCCAAGTTTGCCTTCATTCAACCGAGACATCGTCGAATCGACTTTTTCCCAAGTGAGCACCGTGAACGTAGCGCCTCCGATGAGTTTTCGGCAGCGCTACCTCATCGAGCAAAAGGTCATGACACAAAAAATCACATTCTTATGAAAGTAAATTGCAAGAAAGCATTGGTATCTGGAGAAATTGAAAGAAAAGAAGGATCTGTTCAGCTGGAATTTGTAGGATTGCCATAGATATTGGAAAAAAAAAACGAAAGCCGTGGATACAAAATGGGAGAAACCTAATCACAGGACGAAAGAAACGGTGAAACGGGGATAGGAAATAAACGAAACGAAAACAAGAAAACCATGGATCACAAAGGAAATGATCGAGAAGACGGATGAGAAGAGGGAGTGGAAAAGCGCCAACTGGAAATAAGGTACAATCAACTGTAGAAGAACAAAGATAGGGTACAGTAGGGCGACAGACGAGGCTAGAGAAAACTGGATAGAGGGAAAAACGCGAGTAAACACACCGAATGGAAAGTTAAAGGATATATACTACACTAGCTGGAGTGCCCGACTTCGACAGTGTAACATGTAAGCATCGCAAGAATAAGATAGTACACAGTTATAATCGTCGAATAAAGCAAAAATGAAGAAAACAGCTCCGCATTTTCCAATTTAGATAAATGAATGAAGAAAATCTTGCACCGTGAAGAATCGAAAATTACGTGTAAACTCCCTCCCCCTCCCTTCCACCCTCTCCTTCCCTTATCCCCTTCCCTACCCTCTCTCCCTTCCCCTCTCTCCCTCCCTCTTCCTCCCCCTCACTCCCTCTCCCTCCTTCTCTTTCCCTCTCTCTCTTAAATTTAAGAATGGTCTATATTGTCTCAATATAAATGCATTGAACTCTCAGTTTCAGCGACAATGGGAGTATAATTGGTATTGTAATAAAACTGATAAAATCACGTATTTTATTGATTCTAACAGCATTTCTACGCGAATTCGACCAGAATTCGGAATATGTCTTCAACGAAAATAAACTTTGTTCTTTTCCGCAAAGAAGTACCCAAGTCTCAAGTTCGTACCTTGATTTTAAGTAATTTTAAAGTGCAAATTCAAAGTAGTCTACACTCATCCCTGTATTTCAGTTACAGGACGCGGCAAAATACGTGACGTTTGATAATTAAAACGTTCGCCATTTCGAATCAAAGTGACGGACAGAAACAAAACCTTGACCATTCACTAAGTTAGGATGTAAGGAAGAATCTTATCAAATTTGGTTATTCTAGCTTTTATCGTTTAGGAGGAGTTCCACGAACAAACCAACAAACACACCCTTCAAAATATATTATAGGAGATGATGCATTCCAGGAATCTAGAATTATTAAATAAGTAACCTGATTATATAGTGTAAAATGAAAGATGAATTCAAAATGGAAGAAACAAAGGCTCTAGTGCCAGTATTGGAAGAATATATATGAAGAATCTATATGACAAGCTAAAAAGATAAGAACAGATAGAACCAGAAGAAGTGGTTGACGTTGAGGAAGATCACCTGGGAACGAGTATAACGGAAATCGAAACTGGAAAGGTGATTCAAGGTCTGAAGAAACGAAAAGCTACAAGAAATAATGAAACGCCAGCAGAGATAATTATATTCATGAGATCGAATGTAATAAAAGTGATTAACAATCCGATTAACAAGATTTACACCACCGAAGTAAAAATGATCCGGGGCATCCTGAGTCCGTTAGTGAAATCTGTCTTAGAAGCCCGAACTGATTAACTTACATATACAGAGTAAGCTCTTCATTTCAGTGAGGTGAGGGACTCGGGGACCTTGGCGCACAAATTATCGGATATCATCACCCCCACCCACGCACCTCTGCGATAGATAGGGTACGTGGATCCCTCCCCCTAGCCAAAGGGCCCTGGCGCAACTGCACCACTGAGCCCCTCTTAATCCGACACTAACTTTTCAGCAAACATGCAATATGCTACATAAATATATCTCTATTCATTATCTCAATAAAACTTATAAATTCCCTTCAAAATGCGTACCTGAACATTCGTTGGATATTTATTGCAACGGAGAGACATTTGTTTTTTAATGCAAAAAATAAAATAAAACACTCCAAAAGTAGAATGAAAATCCGTCTTTCAATTGCCAACCAGTATTCCTGGAAATATAAAACTTGATGACAAAATAAATGTAAAAAAGGTCACTTCATCGTACAGTTACAGGAATGTTAACGACGGATACGCCGAATGGTTCGGAAAAAACATCGATTCTACCGTCGTTAATAGTTTGCTCCTACAATATCCCGCTTAACGGCCGCTTTATATTTTCACAAGAACTTTTTTTCGAGCCAGCTTCGATATTCACTTGGCACAGTTGGAACCTTTTATTTTTCTCCTCCATATCTATGCATATATTGCCTTCGATTCGAAAGCGTACAATGGGACACCGTTCCAGGGGATAACTCTCTCTCCCTCTTTCTCAGACATGTTTTCTATTGGTTTTCTGCACACGATCGGTTATTTGAAAGCCATTTTCCATATTTTCTCATTCCCTCCCTCTTTCTCTCTCACCGCCCAATGTTTCTACTCCGAACAAAATTTCCCCGTCTATCACTTAAGGATCCTTTCGAATAGAAACGACGGCGATATTTTGGATCTTTAACCTTTTTCTGTATTCCGAATTCGTCCCTGAATGCGAGAATAAAATATTTTCGGTGGCATTCCCGACCTATATTTTCCGCCCTCCTGAACCGCTTTTTTTTCCGGGTATGATGAGAAGAAATAACGTTTCTCGAGGTGAGCATTTGCCTCTTTTTCCGCCGAGTAAGAATTCGACGGAAGAGAAAAAGGTTACGTATTCTGCCCATTTTCTCAGAAATTACGTACCTTAAGAGACGCGTTATTCTGAATTCGGGTTTCGTAATCTTCCCTCGCCTTTGTGAAGCGGGAATGAGTTACAGCGATACAAACGGCGTTTACGAAGAAATGGCACGTCCGTTATTTCGGACTTTGGGATAAATTCCCGAGCTTCTATTCACCGGGAAATGTCCTAAAAAATTGAAAATTTTTAAATTCCAATGTTTGATGAAACGCAAAAATGTCATCTATTTAGAAAAACTTGTCTATTATCAACCGAACAGTTTATGGCTGAAAAATTTTGTCGCTGGCACGAGTACAGTGAATTACGAACATTCTGGACAATTTCATTTTCTTATTTTATCGAAACCAAAAAATATAAATGTAATAAATTTTGAGAAGGAAATAAATATATAGAAAAACCTTGAGACAAAATTGAACAAACGGTACTATTACGCCAGAATTAACACTTCCTGATATTGATCACGCAACGTGCTGTTGAGTCCCATAAAGAAATTAATTAACGAAAATCAAAAATCTAATTGCTCCTTTTCAGCGGGTGAAAAACATACCGCAAGAGAAAGAAAAACAAAAAAGGGCTTTTTCTGAATTGTTTTCATAATAAAGAGCGTTTTTCATGGCGGAATGAGGTTAGCCGGAGCTCTTACGTTGAGACACGAGGAAGATTTAATTTATGATGTGATTGATGAGATTCAGGAATATCTTTCCTTAAAAAAAACCCCTAAGGGTTTCTTGGAGAAAGATATAATACGTTTTTGGGGCTTCTGCTTTTTTTTGCATAATGAGGGTGAGATGGAAGGAAGATTAATTAGTCGTAAAACAAGTTGGTTTAGGTAATGGTGTTTTCTTCAGAAGTTTCTCTGGAAAATATTTTGACCTTTGGCCTCAATAATGTGTTTCTTCTCAGACCTTCGTATCGAATTCGTATTTCCGAGAGCCTTAAGGAATTCAATTCTATGGATCAGTTTATTTACTAATTAAAAAGACAAATTGGAAAAAAATTAACGTTGAAACTTTCGACAAGGAATTAAATTACTGACAAAAATGTTAGTTACAAGTTCGCATTAAAGTAAGGTTATCGCAAATACGTAATGAAATTTAATCCTTTCATTAGATATGGATCTAATTCAAAATAATTTTAAAACATTTTATAATTTTATAAAAATGAAAAACAGTGTTGAGAATTTGTCAAAAAATTGTTAAATACTATAGTCTTAAATCGATTGAATGTATTATTAGCACAATGTATATATTGCTAAGCATTAACGATAATGTCTAATGTATGAATTACAGTTGCGCATGGTTTATTCTTTATTCAATCATCTATTGGGAATGATATAAGTGATTCAAACTTATATAACATAAGCTAGAAATCGACAAAAATGACACAGAAAAACGTCATATAAATAAATCTAACGAGTAATATATGATCGCCTTACAAATCAATCACCCTTAGTTAACCACTGATTAAGCGTGATTCGTAAATTAAATGTACTAATGGTTTACTTAACCTTTCTGTGGACGTAGAAATTATTTTCATCCTACGAGAAGAAAAGTTTTTTCGATTCTGTATTGTATATTATTACTATTATTTATGCATTGGAACTTCTATAAGTCGAACATCAAAGGAAACAAAAAATATTCGAAGTAGGCATAGAAAATTTGAGTTATAAAAGAAAATAAAATGTAACAGATTTTCTTCTGTAACTTGAATTCACTTCGAGGTATGGGAAGTTTGAGTTATAGACGTTCGACTGTATACGTTACAGATTGGCTATTAACCAGGTGGCAACTTTACATAAATAATATTCATTATATATGTAACTATAACGTCAGTCGCGATTTATAAAAAGAATTCAAAACATAACAAAGCATCAATCGTCCGTACTATTCTTTACAATTCCATTTCTTTTCGATACAGGGTAAAGTTTTCTAGAGCAAAAGTTAAGAAAAACCAATAATAGCGATGGAAGACATTACAATTTCCACTTTTTTGTGGGAATCACATCGAAATCAGATCGACAGAGTGAGATGAGAGTGCTAGGAAAAAGCACACCTAGGGCGAAGGAAGTGGCATACAAATCATTAGTTAGGCCAATAATTGAATATGGAGCAATGGTATGGGATCCTCACGAGTGAAAAGGTTAGACATGGTGCAGAGGACTGCGGCATGATTCGTTCAAGGTGATATCAAAAGAGGAGAGAGCGTTTTTAAAATGATCAGTAACTTAGGATGGGAGACGGTGGAGCAAAGGAGAGATTTAGCTAGATTGAGCGGAATTTATAATGCTTACGTTGGGAAACAATCATGGATGGATATAACCGACGGAATGGGCGAACTGAAATATTATGGTCTTAGGGATCATAAACACAAAATAGAACCCTTAGGACAGAAGACAGACTGGGGAAAGTTTTCGTTCCTGAATAGGGGGATTGAGAGATGGAACAGTTTACCGGCGGATGTTTTTGAGCCTTTTCCTTCAAACTTGGGTCTCTTCAAGACGAAGATCAGAAGACATATATTATAAATCATAATTATTGTATATAATATCCGTAGTTAACGACCAAGTGAGGGAGAAGTAGGGGAATCCTTGGCAGGGCGATGTACGGTGGGGACTTCGTGGGCCCCGTGACCGCTACGGTAGCCGTGAAGGCTTGTCATGAACCCGCGAAAATCCACCACTGGAATGTGTATATATATATATGTATATAGGTATTTGTATGTCTGTATATATATTTATGCTTTTCTTTTAATCTCTAAAAATTCAGTGCATTATTCAATTGTGTGGGGAATATTTGTTACTTTATATTGAATTATACTGTTGCCACCTGGTCCTATGGCCGACTTGTAACAATTTGCTTAATAATAATAATAATGAAGTAATTTCTAATATGGAATATTTCGACCAAAGTGGAGCCTTCCCCAAGTGGCTCAATTTAATACATCACACGTTTTTCTTCAATCTGTCGGACTAAATGGTTCCCTTCCAATATTCCTCTATTCAAAAGGAGCATTTTCTAATATTGGTTTACCGAGTCAGAGTTAATTTTAAAACTGCTTTCCTGTATAGTGTGAACTACGAATCCGAATCTTTAAAAAAAATTCACGCACATGCGCAGACAAGACGCGCACAAACGCGTTTGAATAAAAAAGTCGCTTCGCAACGTTACATAAAACGTTCCAACGGTCATGCCACCATTCACAATGGCCCATTCCCGGAAATTACTTAAAAAATTTCTTTCATCCCTCGAGTGTACTTTGGACTCCGCACGAGGAGGAATTACAATTTTCAATTTGGGCTAGAAAGACGGTTGCGAGAAACTCCTTATAATCCCCTCCGCCCTTCCCTTACGGGAAATTGGCTTCCTCACCGTGGGAACTTGACCCAAATTCTCCACTCCGCCTATTTCTTTTTTTTTATATTATTCATAAGTTCGCGAACGGAACCCTTCGAGAAAATTTTTGGAGGAATTTCGTTCGTTCTGTGGAGAGAGATGCAAACTGGGGCCAAAGGATGACGCATCGATTCGTCGCGAGATTCACGAACCAAGATCCCTCGCTATTTAAAAAAAAAACTTTTTGAGTGCGGAACTCTGTCACGCCTAGGAGGCCGTCATTTATATATTTTTTCGCGGTGGCGCAAAAGTAGAACATCGAATTCACAATCCATGCTGATGGTTCAGGGATGAAGGGAAGATAGAGGAATTTTTAGGATGTAAAAAAATCATCGGTACGTATTCCCGCACGGCGGACGTTGTCGGGCGTGCGTCTGTTATTAGGGACGTTTTTCTCTTTCGAGAGATGCTCCCCAATTTTAAACGTCAAAATAGAAAAAGTGGTTACGGAAACACGACCGTCTCATTACTTTGGATTGTTATTCGACAGATATTTAGGCTCATTATTGTGACATACGAAAACTCCGTTCGTTTAGAAATTTTCTATAATAAAAAGATCAGATACATCTGCCTGTCTACCTATCCATAACGCTCGGAGCACCACCGGCAGCATAGGATCAAGGAGCATTGTGTTGAGCATCACCGGCGGCATAAGATCCAGGGGTATGGGGTAAATCCCCTTCGGCTCATAAATTCAGGATTTTCTTTTAAATTTACAGCTGCTCGCCGCCTACATTGAAGTCATGGGTTCGATTCTAGGAGCGTTACTTTCTCCGTTTGATTAACGCGCGGATAATTCACGCACATTTCTTATCTGAGGGGCAATTGACTTGTTTTATATATATATCTACCACCGGTGCAACTTTAGTTTGATACCTACGACGTAAATGGACTTTAACTATAATTTTTCGCCCATAATAATATTAAGACGGCGTCAGAAAGAAGGTCGACAACGCGTCAAAGGGCCGTCGCGAATTTTAAATTCGTTAAAAGTTATTGTTCGAGTTTCAACGAGAAAAGACTCGAAATTTACGAAAAACAAGCGCGTGCATTTTCCTGCTCTCTCACAAAAGGCGTTCTGATGAAATTTGATCGCGTAAACTATTTTAATCCCCGCGGAACACTGGATTTATGTCACCCTTTGATTCGTTTCAAGTTCCAAAAAGGGATTAAACGGAATTCTCGTTCGTTTCCTTTACCCGAAGGCTGAGTAAAACAAAGAATCGAAAGACGATCAAAGATATAAAGTAGATCTTCCGTGGGCGATCCACAAGATACGTTTCTGATACCCTCCTGCGTCATGAAAACGCGTGTTATTTCCGCTTTGATTTTCTGCCAGCCGGAGGGAAGGAAAACTAAAAACATTATCAGTTGCGTGTAAAAGCTATTGGTATGGAATTCCGAAAGGAAATATTTTCTCTCGGGCCAGCTTTGATATCTATGCTTGAAGCTTTGACAAAAGGTTCAATATCATCCGACTCTAATTTCATTTATCGGTATATGGATTCAATTATTTACAGCTCATCGGAAAATGAAATTCTCGAAAAAAACATTTCTATGTTTAAATTTCATTGTACTTACAATAGGGCGAATTCCAAAATAAAACTTAGAAAAAGTAAAATACACAAAGTTGACCAATAATTGTTGTTAATCTGCGCATCTTTAATAGCCAGCAAACGTTGGGAAAACTAGGTGCGCATTTATATAAATCAGACATCATCAGTGGAGATATATCGATTGGAAATTCAAAATTCGAATTCAATTTAAGAGAATTATCAATAGTAGGTAATAGATATTTTGAGGCCCAAATCCAAATCTAGTTATCCCAAAATTTCTACGGCTGTTGAAGTTGCACAGTTTGTCGATGACATTCCAGAAATAAGGTTATCTTGATAATTTTCTTTTAAATGTTTATAGCGATTGAAACAAACGAATTTCGGAAAAAACGAAGAAAGAGCCGAAATGAAAGGCGTGACTATGTTCAACCATTGGGATTAAACATAATTGCTTACGTGCTCCAAATCGTTGAAGGGTAATGGTGACGTCAGAGTTTTTAAAGCAGTCGATCAACAAAAGATTGAGTGTGCCGTCTATAACGAAATATTGAAGAGGCATAAAACAAAATGAAAATTAACAAATCCACGTTTTATCGGACAGAACGAAAAATTGATTGCACGAGTTGAAACTTGATTTGCAAATTTCCATTCACTCGATGAAGTCAAACTGATCAGCTCAAGCGGAGAGCAATTGCAATGCGATATTGATAGGGCATTCTTCACTTTCGCAACGAACCCGAAGGGAAGAAATGCGAATTCCCGGAATTTTATCCGAATCGGACGGCACGAAAAAAAACAATAACGAGCGTTCAGTTTTCGCGGTAAATGTCAAGTTTTTTTCCTTTGATTCAGGGGATTCCATCGGTTATTTTCCCCTTCAGTTTTCATCCCGTTGCCTAAAACGGCACAAAACTAAAGTACGAAACAAAGCCATCTCAGGAATTTAGATTTTTATCGCGGTCGACGTGACCGTTGCAGCGGTTCTTCTACCACAAAAAAAAAAGAAAACAGCACGATCCTTTTTTCACGCACGTAACGTGGAATAAAAATAAATTCCGCATTCCCTTTTACAAATCCCGGTTAGGCATCTGTCCGACCGCAATGGGAGTCGCTTCGCGTTTTTCGAGGACGGAAGATTCGTCTTTGTTTTTGTTTCAGCTCACCATCCTCTCTTTCTCTCTCTCTCTCTCTCATTACCTCTTTATTTCGACCAACCATGTCCACCATCTTTCACCCTTTTTGTCCCCTCCCTTATGCAAATTATCCTCTTCTTCTGCCTCGTGCAAAATCCCATTTGCGAACCTTCTCTTTCCTTAATCTCCGTTGACCACGGGAGTAATTTTTTATTTTGAAAAGAAAAAAAAGGGATTAAGGAGGAGACGGGAGAGAACACGCGACTTGATCCTCCTGTCGGGTTCTTTAAGGGTAATAGGGCGAAGAGGTCCTCCGTTCGGAATATATATATATATATATATATATATAAGAAAAACATGGCCGGAGTAAAATGGAGGAAGGAGAAAAATGGGACTGTGGCGTTGGAATGGGTTAGAAAGGATAAGGAATTAGGCGTAAGGGGGAGTTGACAGGGACGAGGTGGGGCAGAGTGAGAGAGGATGATTCGCGTGTGTTTTGGGGGCGGTATTCCGTCCTTCGCGGCAACAATGCGTTGTTTAGAAGGGTACTGAACAAGTGAAGGGATTTTCCAAGTCTTGTTTTTCTTTCCTCTATAATCCACGCTGCGGAAGTTTTTCAGCTGCGCAATCTTCCCTCGCGCATCCAATAATGAACTTTAAGCAAAGGGATTACATCCTCTTCTTCTCCCTAACATCCTCTGGTAGAAATGGTAAGTTTATTGGAAATAGGGCGACGACGCATTGTTCGCGTTCTGGGAACATACATGCTGACGTCCGCGGAGGACGTATTTTCAGGATAACGAGCAGTTTGTGGAAAAAAAGGGAAGGGGTTAAGGAGTGACGGCGGAGTTTTATGAAATCTCGATATAACTTATTTCTGCAGAGTATTCATCCACCGTAATTAATTTCTACTGAACATTAATCACTTTAAATCTTTAAAATAATTCGGAAATAACATATTTTATTTTTAAGAACTTGGTTCATGAACGCTTTATAAGTACCTATTGTAATGTAACTTAATTTGTCCGTCGTGTCACGCATTTCTGATCAAACTACCTAAGCGAGCGTTATCAATTAATTATTAAACGAGTAATTTTAGTCATGGCTAATAAATATTACACAACGAAAAAAATGGTACCGCTGAAATTTGATCAGTAACAATTATAATTGCGCAATATCAAAGTAAGTTATTCTCGAATGTTTTATAGTAGTGGTATTGACCGTCAAACGTTACGAATATGAAACAATAAAGCGTAAAATTAAAATTGAGATGTCACCATAGTGACGCTACGGTAGACAGAGATAAAAGGAGGGAGATAATCTGAGCAAATCCGAAACAGGCATAAATGAATAAGCCTGGACATTGCGTAGGATGTACTAATTTATGATTTTAACATGTTTCGAAGTGTGTAGGAGTGATTGGTAATTCGTTATAAGCATGCCATTGTGTTGAAATGTTTACCGTTTCGAAAAAAAGGGGGATCCAAAATCCCTTCCCTGTGGAATTCATATCGGAAAATTTTGCTTTGTTCGACGATCAATTACGCAAATGAAATAATCCCTATGTAAGAAAAACTGCATGGAGTTTTCCCGATGATCAAGATTACATCAGATTAATGTTAATACTTCTCTGGCGTTTAAAAATTTACGAAATATTTTCAAATGTTTGGCGACGTGGGTAAAAAAGTCTTTTTAGTCCATGATGTTCCGACTTGTTACCAATTGCATATTTATTATTGACTTCTTAGAGCTATTTGATTACCTTTTTGTACTCCTAGTTGTTTCTTATTCCAAGATAAATATTTAATGTAAATACAGTGAAGAATCGATAAGGAAATATCATCGAGAAAGCGACATCAATTACGGAGAAACTAGCTCGCAGGTTTTTATTTTAGGTATTCAATCAAATTTAATACGTTTTAAAAAGAAACGCACATTAATTAATTAATTGAAACTAACAAAATGGATAAAAAGCATTCTGGAGTATGTCGTCATAAAGAGGTCCACGATCGATTTGGAAAGGAGAGATGATTTCTCAACTTTTTACGCCCAGAAAAATAGAAATATCGAATCATATCGCGGTTTTATGCCATTAAAAACTTATTTCTGTAATAGAGTTCTCAAGAACATTCTCTTTGGAATCGTCAACGCTAACGTATATCCATCAAACGCGGGCTGACAAATTCTCTCGCAAACTCCGTTACACGAAGAGGCACTCAGGATATTGATGGACAAGTTACGCCGATGGTATATTTAGACTTTAAATCCCATCAAGTTCGCGGGAATAAACGAGCAACGGAAGAGTTCATCGAGTTATCATGTTTGGAGATCCTCTCCGCGGGGTTGCATGCACTGTGATGGAGTGTCGTTGATGAAGAAAGAGGATGAAATTATTTATCGTGTTCGATGAATCCCACTGTGAATTTAGCGTCTTGTCCTGTAATTTAGAATGCTATCTCGTATTACTTTTAAAATACTGAATTGGGTTCTGGGTGGAAAAGTTTACGTAGCAAGTTGAAAACAACCATGAAAAGTTTTCGAAGTTCAAGAATGGATACAAGTATCAAATTGTGAAAAAATAAGTATTTATCTGAAGTATCTTCAATAGCCATAACAATATTATGAAAGTGAATTAAGTTTTTGAAGGGTTACTTTGCGTGTGTGTGTGAGTGTACGTACACACGCACATATGTATCTATGTATGTATCCACCATTTATCGAATATAATTCTTTGAATATAAATATGATAACATATATTTTCCTAATCAGACCTGATGAAATTCAATAGTCAGAACTAGTTCAACCACGGAAACGTATAAACCTTTCTCTAAAATGTATCCATTAATGAAATTAGTTTCGTATAGATATATTTGCTGTATGAATTGGAAGGCATTTGGATACCACCCACGAGATACTCTATACACGGCAATTTTCATTCGCGAAAACATGCGCTAACAAATCACTTTTCCTTTTTGTTTCGTTGTGTTAGGATTTTTGCCTGAAACGATACACTTAAATGGGCGAAAATAGGACTCCGTTCGCTCTCCCACGCTCACTCCTTCGACATTTCCCTCTCCGCAGAAATACCTTCTGAGTTCCCACCGACAAAGCAGCTCAACTACCGAGAGGGTAACTTGAAACATGTCAAGAAGTCACGCGACATTTTTTATCCGAAATAAAAAAATATATGTATTTCCTTATTATAACGAAAGCTTAGTTTGTCATTCCGTCACGCTGCCGTCATTAAGGGCAACCGCATTTCTGCTATCGTCGTGGGATTATGTGTATCAAATTGGACTTACAATTAGATATGGAGGAGCACTACGTGCTGAGTCGGGACGGGAACTAGGCGAGCGAGGGACCCGCCTAAGGCGTAACACACTTAGGAGCTCGACAAATGACAATTTGAACTTTTAAGTGAGGAGATAATTATATATATTATTTTGCTTCTACTTCGTAAATGAATTAGTTTTTAGAGACAAAACTGTGTACTGTTGCCTAGGGCGCAAAAAAGTCCTGTCCTGGCTTTTGACTGTGTTAACCTAAATAACTTGACTTATTGTTAGTCGGTTTTATTTGTTTGATTCCTACCGTTCTACAGCTAAAATTTATGTTAAAGCTACCTTCAATCAAAAGTTTATCACTGCAAGTTTTGTCCTAATTGATACAAGTATAGGATTAAATTATCGAATAATGAAAATATGATCGGTTGCCATCATTTAATAGACTCATTTTTGCATAAATAAAAATTATCTCATTTATACCTTAAATCAACCAATACAGCATTTTAATCCGAGTTTATTTAACTTTCCGGAGGACATAATTTTTGTGGTTTTAAAAACCTTTCGTTACTAATTAATTTGGGATATTCGTATAAAAAGCCGATTCCCGTAAACATTGTCAGAGACGATTTTTTTTTCGTTTTAACTGGCGAGAAGCTTTATCGAGGAACAAGCTTGCATCGTAAGCTATTTTTAAAAACCACATGCATTGGAGGAGGAGAGCTAGAGCGGTGAAGAGGGGGGGCGGGTTTTTTTATGCACCATTAGAGAAAGAGTGGATTCCCTTGGGCGGGAAGGATAGGTGCTCGGAATTGTGGGTTCAAACGGGTAGAAACCACATTTTCTTATATATGTATATGTGTGTTTGTGTGTGTGTGTATATATATACATATATATATATATATATAAGGAGAAAAGAGGGAAAGCTGATAAAACCGCAAGAGTTACAGGCAAAAACGGCTTTACTTAATGTCTGGATTCAATGCGCCTACTCTTCGAGGAGACGAGATAGCCACTAAAAGCCGTTTCAGGCTTTTGCCCGTGTTTTGTTTTTTTTTTTGCCCTATCTTGGTTAGGGAAAGGATGAGGCTTAAGCATGAGAAGTTTCACTCCACTCCGTCGTAATGTGGCTTGCTGTTGGGCGCAAACGAAAAAAAAGGCAGGAGGAATTTACAAGACTACATATGGGGAAGGTTTTTACCTTCTTTCCTTATAGATACACAGAGTGTGAGCACGGGATTCATTTGACCGCCTTAGACGCAGACGTACGTGAGGTCGAACCTTTCTAAAACGGTCGACATTGGATGCAAATAAATGATGATGGCCATTTATACAGCGAGGTTTTTACTCGGTGGGAACGAATGAGAATCAATTCAGTTGCAGAAAAGAAATCGGCCGTTTATAGGAGAGGCGAATCTGAATGGATGGCCATTTCAAGAGGTTTGGATACTTTTGCTTCTTATGTTAGTAAACCCAATAACGAAAAACAAATTTCTCTCGGCGGACGTATGTTTAATAATTTTTTCTAAAGTTTCTTAATCAGAGCACCCTTATAATTTAAATGCATATTATATGATTGATTTTGTATTGCGCACGCTTAAGGTTTCAGAATATTTATCAATGTTTTATTTTTATCTTGTAAATCAAAGTTAATTAAATGCACATATAAAGAGACTTTAGAAATACTTTCTATAAGGGGATTTTTTTTAGTGCTTGGCTATATTCGATAACTTATTTACAGCTAAATCTAATACTAAACGGATTTATATAAAATTTGTGCATACCATGGTCAATTTCCGAACTATGGCCAATGACAGCATATATGCGTGTGTGTGTATGTATGTATGTGTATGTATGTATGTGTATAATATTGTGATAATCTATACTTAACTACTACACATTTATTTGCTTCAGCTTGGTGGTGGGATTTTGGAGATTATAATAAACATTCAAATCAAGATGTCTCATCTCTTTAGTTTCAGGACCTTTGTGCCCAACATCCATGGAATTCACTTTAGCAATAATACTGCAGCAGAAAAAATAAAAAAACGATTAAAACGGTAACGTATGCCGCCATAATTTTGTTTTCGGTCGTGAATTTTTCGTCCACTCTGCGTTAGTTCGAATTAGTTCGCACAATTGAACATATAATAATCACGCGCATTTCCCATGTACAAGAGTGTTTGATTGTTGGCGTTGTACTCAATAAAGCTTAACGTTTGAAAAAATTCCTTGGAATTCCTCAGAGCCAAAAGTTGTAACAAAGTTATTTTTTCTTCTCGGCCTGACAACTTATATTTTGAGTTACACCCGAGAGAGCGTTTTCAATAACAAGATTAAATATGAGAGCGCATAGAATATAAAGTATCTTCAAGTTTCCAAAAATTCTTTTACTGATCGTTCCTCTCTCTCTCTCTCTCTCCCCCCCGAGAGAGTGAGGGGGACAAAACGAATTCCGTATTCATTGACGATAAATATCTGCGCAAAAAAAAACATTCATCGACCGCCATTCATATTTCGAACATAAAAACCCGCGATTTTTTTAATCGAGGAAAAATAAAACCCTTTCCCTTTAGTAGGTCTGACTCTTTGAAACAATGAGGAATTACGGCGCTTTGCCGTAGCTACGTTAGAATGCATCTCGGGGGAGAGAAGAATATTGAAATATATATGCCAAGGAAAATAAATATTCTTCCGTGTAATACTTTCGAATGAATGAGAGGGAATCAAAGGAGATACAATTATTCCGAGATAAGGAAAGCGGGATGTCGAAGAAAAAGGCGAATTCCCAAAAGTTCAGTGAATGAAAAAATAATAAACTGAGAAATATTTTACGTGTGAAATAACTTCCGACTTGAAATTAAGCGTGAAAATTAACAAAGAAAATTTTTAAAAAATTCGGTTGCTTAAATACCCCTCATGATTTTAAGTCGGAATATTTCTTGGTTTGAAAAGATGTGATTTTTATCTCGGCTGAACGCGATGCGAGAAACAAAAAAAAGCGTGTTAAATTTTATCGTACAATCAGACAATTCAAAAGAAGGCGAAACAAATACATAAGAACAGGATGAAATAATATTTCTAAATAAAAACCTACGAAGCAGCGCACGATACAACGTGTAAATAATGTGCCGACGGAAACAAGTCTCTAAAATGTTTGAAGATGATTAAAGACAAAATAGTATTTAAAATAAACAGCACACAAGCAATTGGAACTTGAGAGAATATTTACACCTCTAAAAGGGTGATTTCTTTGACGATACATTTTGAAATAAAAGTTACCTCCATCTCGGAGAGTTGTCCTTCTAGCTACGAAATCCAGTTTTTAGCGTAGTGAATAACTTAATCACGATGGTGAACAGTTACGAATGCAATTATTTGTTTTATTCGCCTTCAATGAGTGTGAGTTAATGAGTTTACGAAAATTTTACTGATAAAAACACAAAATTCTGCACTCAGAGTTGAAGTCGAGGGATATTTTTACATTTTCACAATTTTTGAAATGAATGAAAGTTAAAAAACCAAAATAATTAAACATTGCAACGCTTAAGAGGTTGAATTGAACGATCAAATCTTTTTCTCCTCCAAAGCAATAGGTACCACGGAAACGTGACTGTGAATAGATGTGTCTATAATAACTTAGACATCGATCAGTATTCGCTAATACGCATGTTATAAATTTAGAAATAATTGGTCTCACCCATTAATAGCCTTTGATAAGATATCGCATATTAATCGTAACTTCGATTTTGGCCCATCATGAATCATCCAAAGAAATTTACGACTGTGGAAATTTCTTCTAAGCGTGATATTAGCCGTCATAAAATAAGGATCTCAATTACAGTTTTCCCTTTTCGAAAAGTCGTTACAATTCAAGAGTTGCGTAAATACCTTGAAAACCTCTTAATAGAGTGCCGGAATATCGACGGCAAATAAATTTTTTATACGGAGGAATATAATTAATGAGCAAGAACGGTGGAGGCAAACTGAAGTGTCTTTCACAACGCTGCGTTTTTTTTCTTGTTAAGTTCTCTTCTGACTTTATCTGCTATGTAGAGTGGATCGGAATAGCGTGAATCGAAAAGTTAGGATAGCATCTCTAAAAGCTTCTGCATGATATGGACGCAGGGTCATGTGGAAAAAAACTTGAACTTCATATGTTTTTCATCATAACCTTCGCCAAAAAAGGAGCAATTAAGAAATATAGTGAAAACCCCTGTCCATGTCCCATATTTACGCTTTATCATGAAATTACGTTATATACCCATGTCTCGCCTTGCAGGATACATGTGTTCCCAAAAAAATACGGCGAAACTGCGCAAAGTGGAATAGATGACCCCATTGGAATAAATTAGGTAACATTTGAGCGCAGTCTAAGGGTCAAAATGAAACAATTAAAATTATAATGTATTCCAGATTGCTTCCTCTGTTTTGTATCGTAACCTCTGAGCCGTGCAATTCGAAGTAGCCCTCTAAAATGAGAACCGTGCTAATCCGAAAACGTGTATATCGAGACCGTGAAAATGGAGGGATGGGTGTACGTACTACAGTTGTTCACTGGATATATAGCGGGAAAGGATGACGTATAAGAGAGTGATGGTAGTGTGCCAGCAACCAATGTTTCTTAAAAATTCGGATGTTTTTTCCTTTGATTAGCGATAAAATCGCCTTTAAATGAGTTAATTACCACGGGTTACTGTAAAAAATTTCCCATGTGTCATAAGTTTCTGCTCACTCATTGAGATAGCTTCAACCGTCAGCAACTCAAAATATTGGTTAATACAACATATATGAGCTAATACTTAAGTTATAAATTTTTAAAAATATGGTTTCGAGACAACATATATTTGTGAGAAATAAGGAAAACTTCGCCGTATTAAAGTACGTTTTACCGAAATATCTTAGAATATTTATGTAAAATATTCGATGGAGAAGAATAAGAAGTACATAAATCTGAAAATTACGGTATTGCGAAGCGCACTGTAAAGATAATATGTTGCATGTATAATTGGTTATATATATTTCTTTAGCTTAAACTTTGGCTATCAAATTATAAAATGGCACGAAATAAATTATGCGAGCGTCGATCATATTCCACAACCACAAACGGAACTTTAAAAATAAACGAAGAGTTTCAAAAGTTTCCTTGCCGCATAATTGATTGGCAGACAATCGTAAAGTCAACCAAGCGAAAGAACAATTGACTCTCTTGAGGTCGGCCTTATCAGGAGTTGAGGTAATGTGGTTTGTACCGACCACATCCGTTCCGTAAAGACTCTTCAGCTTGGTCTACCGCCGCCGTTAAAGCGAGGCTCTTTCAACGGACGTATCGAATCTCTCACTCCTAACGGCCTAGAAGTGCTTTTTATTCGCACTCAAAACAATTTTATTTCTCTCTCACTCTCTCCCTCTCTCAAGGCCAAGCGCACACGATAAACGTAAAACAGTTGAGGATAGAATTTTAAATTAACGATATGATGCTAGTTATTTGGCAAAACCGGCCGTGAAATAAAAAATCGGTACAACATACATTGTAAACAAACTTTCTCATATACTAATACGTCGTTTAGTTATCTTTAGAAAATGAAAATGGTATCAGCCGGTTTTTAGAAAATCCAATTTTTGTTAAAGTTGACCAAGAATAAACTAGCCTTATATTCATTCATTGAGAAAAATTAAATATGTAGTATTATTGCAGACGTACACTCAAGTCAATGTACGAAATTTTATCAAAATCGTTAAGAGCCGTTTTCGAGAAAATCAAATTATTGCTAAAGTTGCCTAGAATAAACTAGCCTTATATTCATTTTTTGAGAAATATGAACTATTTGGTATTATTGAAGACGTAAACTCAAGTAATTGTACGAAATTTGATCAAAATCGTTGAAGCCGTTTTTGAAAAAATCAAATTGTTATTAAAAATGCGTAGAATAAACTTTCCTTAATTATTAAGCAATGTGAACTATTTCTTCATATACTCTGCTGTGTATGATAAAATACCTAAGTAAGAGATTTCATTCATTTTTTCTTTACCGTTTAGGCTCCAGAGCCAGTAACAGAGACAGACAGACGGCATTGCGAAAACCACTTTTTCGGATTCAGCGACACCTAAAACGTATATTTCCGTAAAAATTTCGAGTTCGAATTTTTTTCGCGATAACAATACTACTTTCTCAATATACAACTTCGTATATGAGAAAGTAAAAATTGTGGAATTTAACCAAGTTTTTTTCTTCGTTAATATAACGATATGGTGTTCAAGGACGAGGCTTAGAAAATATGCTCTTTGATCACGTCCGACGGGAATTATAACGCGGCATATACATACAAGTATATCACGGTTAACGCGCCTTCGGTGCACGCATTTTCGCTCCTCCGCGATTCTTATTCATTGGAAGATTTTTTTTTCAATACGCGCGAAATTGATGTCATTCGCGATTCGGGAATGGATTTAAATTTTATCGACGAGAAATATTAACCTCATTCTTTTACACATAGGATTCTCGAATTCCAGCGTTCTCAGGTCGATTTCAACGTATTTTAAAATGATAATAACAAGTTAGGAAAGTGTACAACGTATCACAAATGGGCGCGTTTCGTGCAATGGAGTATTAGAAAGAAATCATATACCTGTACGTAAGGGAAATAGCGTTTTAAAGATCTTTTCTTCATCATAAATAATCCATTTTCTTCCTATTTAATAATATTACATGCACACGTAAGGAAATTAAACGTTTGTTCGGGAGATTGTTTATGTTAGCAACAATGGAGTAACCATGCAAGACATTTTCTAAGTTCAACTCGATATAAGACTTTTTGTTTGATTTTCTCGATAACGGCTACTCCTACGATAAAAATATATAGGAAAAGAAATACTCTAATTTAATAGTTCTACAAGTTTTATTCGAAAAATATTTTGATATGAGCAATACTTTACGAGATATGACGAAAATTTAATTTTTCGTCCCCAGTAAAGTGGTACCCCTGATTGGCGTACGTGATTCATTTATGCGATTTTCTTATTATATTTGACTGAAAGTCCTTAATATCAAATTTCATGACAATCCGTCCGGTAGAAGCCGAGAACGAACATACGGACGGACGGACGGACAGACCGACGATAATAGGCGCTCACGCTGCAAGTGAAACGCGCCTAAAAAATGGCACGGATATATTACCGAGAATATCCTAGGACGAATAGAGATTAGAAAATGAAGTCGAACTCTGGACGTTTAGAAGAAATATTGTTGATATAATACCTTCCCACCTAAACATAACAAATTTGAAGGATATCGGATGCATAGTTTAGGATTCTATCGCGTTCCAATATTTATGACGTCGTCGTTGCGTTATGGAACGAAAAAAAACTTTTTATCAGCTGCAATGAGGATATATCGAATGATTTTCTATGTTATTAAAATTTAATTCTTAATTTTCGAAATCCCCGAAATATCGCAATTTAAACATGTTTATCTGTGGAATATAACTGATCAAGAACGTCACTAAATCTTAGTCGTCGTTTTCAACGGAAAAATAACTTTCGATATACGCGATCTTGCATAGCGCAACTCCCGCGTTAAACGGGGGATGCCCGTACGCGATAAAATAGACGCAGCAGATAGCTCGATAGGTGCTCCTCCGAAAAAAAAGAAGGGGAGGGAATCTATCGAGACGCGCGACCGCGATATATCGATCCATCGATCCTCACATACAGCAAAGCTAACTCGGTAAAGAAAAGAATTTACACAGGACAAACAAACAAGCACCCACACAAACAGAGACATTTTTTTACCTCCCTTTCCGGCACACCGCCAGTTTCTTCGGCTTTATTTCTAGATCCTTTTTTCTCTTACTCTCCTTTTTATATATATCGACCGATACTTTTCATATCATTTTTTTATGTTAGGATCCTTTCCCATGTTTTGAGTCGGGATTTTCCTTCCCCCTTTTCTCCCTGCGCCCCCCACATTGGCGATTTATCGCGTGGGATGAAAGCTTGGGAAGAAATAGGAGGAGGAGGAGGAGAGAAGAATAACGAAATGGAGAAAAAAAACACATTCATAACTCTACGAACAAACTCCAATGAATGTAGAGGATAGAGTTGCTGGGAAGCGTAGGATGTTTTTTACGCCGTCTTTTGTTTTCGGAAAGGAATCTCACGGAGGGAAAATAAAAGGAAATAGGAGGATGAAGCGTGGGAAGAGGGAGAAAGGGAAGAGGCGTGAGAATATAAAAAGGAAGAACAAATAGAAAAGGAGTAATGGAGAGGAATGAGAGAGAAAATAAAGGAGAAAGGTTTGAAGAAAAAAACGAAGATAGAGGAAAAATGCAAAGTAAAAAGGAGACGGGGGAAAGAAAGGAAAATAAATGAGAATTAAAAACAAAATTTAGAACCACTAGATTTAATCATGACCGGTTTCGCTTAGTTAGTAATGGATTGGCGACTTAAATTCTAAAATACATTCATAGAGAGTTTGAATGAAGGAGCTATTAGGAAAAATGAGATAATATAGTAACGCTAATATACGATTTAGTAAAGAGTGAATGAGGGGAAAAAAATGGAAAGAGAAACGTAAGAGAGGACAGAAAAAACGTCAGAGGTGGACTACGAGGCGAGGGAATGGAAAAGAGGTATTGCCTCTTGACAAAAGGAGGGAGTGGACAAGATGAGCACAGGAATTGCTCTGTTATTGGAAGATACTACAAGAAAAATCATTTCCAGTTGATAAAGGTCTCTAACTCGATACGCTTAATTCCCTGACAACGTGGCAAAACTGGTTATGAATTTATTAAATTCCGTGCTTATACTAACATAAGTGATGACTTTTTAATTCTTGCATGAACAAGTTCCGTAATGCTACGCATACAATGGTACCTATCAATTACAGGATCTTTAAAAAGTCCTTGTGCACTTTTATACCCTAAAGACTTTGGACGTACACACGACGGAAGGAAATTGTAAATTGCATGCGATTGCACAATTAATCAAGCTGTGGTATATTTGCTTCAGCTACTGCAACTAATTGGGTATGACAAAAAATAGATAAAAAATTTAAGCCCGTAGAAGTTGTGAGAAGAAAATTCACTGCTTATTATGGGAAAGTTGCGCTTTACAAGAACTCACTAATTGGATGGCAAATTTAAAATAAGTTAGGAAAGTTTATTGCGTATCACAAATGGGCGCGTTTCGTGCAATGGAGTAGTAGAAGGAAATGATATACCCAGAGCCGTAGTGAGGGCGGGGCAACGGGGGCACGTGCCCAGGGCGCAGATTCAAAAGGGGGCGCCAGATAGAAGACTTATTATGCGCTTGATAAAATGTGGTTACAGTTTTGTTTTTTCGATCTCTTCGAAACTTATAACGGCCAACCTAAGGTTCAGCTGAAGGGCCATGACTGTACCAAGTCATAGGTGAACGTGTGCAAACTTAATTTGCGGCTTTTAGGCTGCCTCTACTATTTACGCTCTGAATGTAATTTCTTTTATTTACCCTCGTCTCCAAAAATGTGTGCGCCCTATCGCATTGCATTAGCCGAGCAGAATTTTCGTCCAAGTTGTCGATAAAAAGTAATTATTGAGGAGGCCATTATTGATTTTATTGCTGTGAAATCGAAAAAGGGAGACGAAATCACGCCAGAAATAATCCAAAATTTGGAACAGGATGGACTAAATTTACAAAATATGAGAGCTCAATCGTATGAAAATGCTCCTAATATGACCGGTAAATTAAACGGTTGGAAACATAACTCTCTTGCACGTTTTATACCGCGTACAGAGCATTTAGCTTGTTATCATTCCACTGAAAAAACTAACCGTCAAATTAGGGAATTTTTTGCAAAGGTATAGAAACTGTTCCTTTATTTCGCTGGTTCCACATCGAGATGATTGTACTAATAGAGGTCCTAAAGGTGACGTTGGAAAAACATGGTACAACACGATGGTCATTAAGAGAAAATTCTGTGAATTGAAGGAAGTTTATACGGTGGTAACAAAATTAAAGAACATAACATAACATAAATGCAGGGATGCTGAAAGTCTGCTCAAACGGATATTTATATTTTTCTTATTTTGGGACGATTGTCTCCAGAAGATCAACCACCTCATTAAATCTCTTCAGGGTGCCGATGTAACTGTGGATAGAGCCGTTGACATGATCTGCGATTTAGTACCAGACATAAAAAGTTCAACGTCAAAACTGGAAGAGTGTATGGAATAGGCAAAGAAATTTTGCGATGAAAAAGGAATACCTGATGTGCTCTCGAAAAAAAAAAATTATGACACGATGGATACTGAAGCACCCTCAAAACCTGAAACAACAGAAAATTTAAAGTTGTGCTTTATATAATATGACCGAAGATACAATGATAAATTCCTGTGAAAATGCTGCTAGTAGGTAATAAAAACAATGTGGATGAACGCGAATTAATCGAAGAAGTTTGCAGTTTGAAACACCACCAGCCTTCAAAAAAAGTGTAAAAATTACGCAGAAAGAAATATTGGAATTTATTCCTAATATGGGAAATTTTCTGATATATTTCATGACATTCATCACATCAATTTCAACCGTAGAGCGTTCTTTTTATAAATTGAAATAGATCAAAAATTACATACGGTCATCAATGAACTAAGAAAGACTTTTTTGTCTAGCCATCTTATCTATTGAATAAACTGTTAAAAATATAGATTTCACGGACATAATCAATGTTTGCCGCAAGTAAAGTCTGAAAAATAACTCTTAAAAGAAATGATTGTTTATTTCAGTTAAATATCCCTTTAAAAATATGTGCATCATTTTATTAGATCATTTTGGGGCGCCAAAAACTCCCCTGCCCAGGGCGCCAAAATTGATCACTACGGCCCTGGATATGTATACGTGTACGTAAGGGAAATAGCGTTTTAAAGTTCTTTTCTTCATCATAAATAATACATAAAAATGTATAGGAAAATAAATACTCTTATTTACTAGTTCTACAAGTTTTATTTGAAAAATATTTTGATATGACTAACACTTTGCGAGATAGGACGTCAAGTTCATTTTTTGCCACCAATAAAGTGGTACCCCTGATTGGTTTACGTGATTCATTTTTGCGATTTTCTTATTATCTTTGATTCTAAGTCCTTAATATCAAATTTCATGAAAATCCGTTTGGTAGAAGCCAAGAACGAACGGACGGACGGACGGACAGACAGACGGACGGACAGACCGACGACAATAGGCGCCCATGCTGGAGGCGAAACGCGCCTAAAAATGGGTCGGTGAACGAAAAACCACTATCAGTTCAACAGATGCACGTTTCAATGACTTTCGTGGACTTCTCTGAAATGCTTACTCAACAGCTGCCAGTCTTCTCGGTGTTTCAAGGTTTTGCCATTCAAAGTCCTGTTTTGTTTAAATTTTGTCATCCAGTTGGAAATTATTGAGCTCCTACGAAACAGGACTTTCCTGCAGTGAGCAGTGAATCTTTTTCTAACAGATTTTATGGTCTCCAATTCTGTTAGCTATAACAAACATTCAAGTTTCCCATCTATTGTACTATTTCCGATTAGTTAGTGAAAAATTGGATCTTACCACCAGTGTTTTCAAATTACATTCACAGTTTCTTTTTTTAATGTATGCGTTCAAAGTTATTATAGATAAAAAGTTATAAAGACCCCGCATTTAAGATAAAATGTTGGAAAGTTAAATAAAGAGGGAGAAATATTGCGAGATGAGGAAGAGGATTAGGAGGAGAAGATGAAGTTGAAAAGTTGGCGAAGTAGGAATGGACGGTGGGAGAAACTTATAGCGGAAGGGGGAAGGAGAGGTGTAGGAGGTAAGAGGGGAGGGAAGAATGAAAGGAATAAGAAATTACGGGAAGGACTTAAAACATTTCTTAAATTAAAGTAAGTCGGAGCATGTCTTCTCGACGCCTCTTTCAATTCGAAATAATCTGAAGAAATTTTCTCTCGGAAAACATTAGGGATGACTGAGAGAACCTTTATAATGATAAAATAAAATTTCTTTTAGAAAGTGTACTTAGCTCGTTCCGCGTAAGAAATAAACTCAGCAGCGACGAATCCTAATGTACGTATTTTTTATAAATACATATCGAGATATATTTTCTTTAGAGCGAAATTTATTCTTTGAATGATATTCACACATACTTTTGGACACGTTCCTACCTCAAAATGAATGATCGAGCTCTCCTTACGGCTCAAACCCATAACTTCTTCAGCTACAGCTCTCGTATAAAAAAAAACAAAGGAAAGGTATTTATGGAAATCCATTTCGGCGCAAAAAAAATTTTCCGTTGACTGTTGTGCCGCGAATTATATCTCGTTTGACTGTTTTGCCGCAAATGGAGAGGATATTGGCCAGCGTTCGGCTCGCTTTGTTTTAATGGGTAGTCGTCTCCGGGCGCTACCGCGCCCTTCGCCTCGCCCGGGAGCAAAGTATCCCTCCCCGTTGTCCGGTAATTGGGTTTGTAAATGTCGAGACAGGTCAATCAGTTTCTGTTAATGTTGTACGTAAGTATGGCATGGGGATAATACGTAAGTTCCCAAAAATGTCTCTGACCAACCAAGAGGGATTCGGGTTATTAAGTAGACGAAAACGCTTAATCATTTAAGTTCCGTAATTTTTTACGGGCTTACAGCTCGTAATGATATATAATCTACCATATAAGATTGTACGCAAATTAATTTTTAAAGGTAATATCTACTTAATAATAATAATCTCTAATACAGATTTTACAATACAATACTAACATTATGATACAAAGATCTTATATATTTCAGTGACAGCTGTTTCAGCTGTTTATATATCCTGTTGCTTAGCAATACAATGCTATTGTGTGCAACGTATTGCCTTAGCGTTTTATATATATAGATATTCCAAAATGCGTCTTTCAATCCCAACTATGTTTTATGCGAGAATTCCGAGTATTCTCGAGCTTCCAATTATCAAGTGGCGATCTCTTACCCAAAGTGAGTTTTTTTTTACTTCATTAGCAGAACATTACATCCTCTTCGCTGCATTCGTTAAATCACTCCCTCACGAACTATGCAATTTCGGACGAATGAATATTAAGGACGTTGAACCGCATAAACATATGCGAAAAAGGAATGTCGACGATGAGACGAGCATACAAACTTAGGTTAACGACATGCAAATGGCCTCCAGACGTTACCGGTCTCTTCACTCTCTCCACTGGCTCCATCCACACCTCTCGATACACCAACCATCTCACCCGTTCGTTCAACTTGAAACAGCGATCAAGTTATCCATATTTTTTTCAGTATGAGTTATTTGAAGTTCATCCAAATGGATTTCTTCAAAATTAAAAAAAATAAACTGAAAGTGGCGGATTTAGGGGGGAGGGGGTTGCGCGTCAGGAGCCCTTTTATATATAGGTGCCCCGAAAAAATGTTTTTCTATACAGTGCCGTAACTAGGGCCAGGGCCGTTTTAAGACCTTCGTAGGCCCTAGGCACTCTTGCATTCGAAGGCTCAACTCTACGTCATATCAAATATATTAAAATGCACCCACGTTAAATCTAATTTTTTGCTATTGAAGATATTCGAAAGCATTTTTATAATTTTGCTTTTGAAATTATTTCAACAATACTTCAACATTTATTCAAGCATCAAACATTTTCGTAGGCCCTTGAAAGGCTCGTAGACCCTAGGCACTGTGCCTATTGTGCCTAATGGATAAAACGGCCCTGACTAGGGCGGGGCAAGCGGGGCGTCTGCCCCCCGGGCGCAAAAAATCAAATAGTAACTAAATAAACTAGAGAAAATAATTTCTTGAAGAATTTTGCCCCGGGCGCTAAAATATCTAGCTACGGGGCTGTTTCTACATAAACTCCTAAATATTAAATATCTCATTTTTTTGCTCTGCGATACTTCATTAATGCGATCGTTAAGAGTTTTCAAATAAAGTTGCAGTCGTTAGCTAAGGTTTCGCTATATAGTTATATTGCAGGGCCCACAAATGTTTAGCGCCAGGGTTTCCGATTGTTTAGCGACATGGGACTCAGAATGCCAAAATCCGCCACTGTAACCTGAAGTTAAACCTGTAACATTATTTATTTCCATTTTGTTTAGTTTTTTTTTTAAGTTCGCCTCTCTAACCGCCACCCCCATTCTTGTGACAATCGCTATAAATGATCTTTCTGGCGTCTCGCAAAAAAATAAAATAAAAGAAGGTCAGTGATCGCAAGCACTAAATGCAGGAGATGAGTTCCGGGAAAACTGCTACCCGTTAAGAAACGACGTAAAGCGAAGCTAATTTCGCTGTAGAAACAAACGATAAACGTATGGTTTATGTTCTTGGAGATAATTTTTTTTTCTTGACAGCTGTGTATCAAAGTATATGTCGACTGCGTTGTAAAGTTCTCAAACGTTGCGAGTCATAACGATACGCGTTTCTTCAATTGGACGATATAAATGGAAAATGACAAATTGCGGGGAATTCCTATTAGTCACGTTATTTTTTTAAATTTCGTTTTCGATTTGCTCGAAAACATTTCTTTTAGAGAGGTTTAAAAAATACTTCTCAGTTGGAACTAAAAAAATGCAAAACATTTTCCTTTCGAATTAGCAAAAGGAAACACACGTGTGAATTGAATTAGTTGAATAAATGAAACTCGCGCAAAGATACCGCTCAGACTTGGCCAATAATGGTGTAAATTCAGTGAATGAAAATATACTTAATTCTACCCTATAACTAAAGAAACGTGCGTTGACCGGGTGTATGAAGCGCTAAGACGTAGAAAATTGTGATGAGCCTTTCGAATCTTAATAATCCTGTCTTTCGTTTCAATGCTTGAGATACAACACCGCTTCTTCCGATATTCTAGAAAATACGTAAAATGGAATATTTTAACCTTTATAGTATTCCTTTACCTTATACAACAAAGGGATGAATAAAAACACGTGTAAACATAACTGCGAACGACATAATAAACTGGAGTTTTTCTATAAAAACCTACATAAAATAAAGACGTGCTTTGTTTGTTTATCATTATCGGATTTTTTCCCAAATACTGTAATTTGCAAGGAAAAAACGAACGATTCGTTGCTTTTTCTGCGGTCGTCGACACCTTCCTTCTTTCCTACAAATACGAGGGGAATATATATATATATATATATATATATTAGGGTGGCCCTTAATTTTCAACTTTCGTTTTTTTTTGGTCTCACCCCCTAGAATGGTTCCAATTCCTAAAATAATGAACCACAAAATTTTTTAGCCCGATCGGAGAATATTAGCAGGTGCCACAAAGGCCCCAAAGTTACGAAATAATAGATTTTTCTGGATGTATCAATTTTTTAACGTATTTCAGGTAATATCTCAAAAATGGTAAGTCCTTATCGAAATTTTGATGAGATGATGTGGTTAGAGCATTAAATTTCCTACAATTTTGGTATTTAAACTTTTTTCATGCGCCCAATATTAAATTGTTGCAAAATTTAATATATACTTTACTATACTTTTAATTTTACAAGTATTTTCAGAATCTTATGCAGGCCGGATTGATTCGATAAGAGGTCCGGATACGTCTTGACACCCCTGGCCTGCATTAGTAGAGAAGATACTTTTTTAGCGATTTTTTTCCGATTACTCCCCAGAAGGTCATTATAGATACATCAAATTTATATTATATGTAGTTCTTATATTAAGTCAATCTATCCAGTCATTTTAGCTTCTCTCCGTCATAGGATTCTAGAGATAATGCCCGTACAGACAGACGGAAAGACAGACGGACAGACAGACAAACCAAATAAATAAACGATTATTTTATTTGAGAAAAACCGCTAAGAATATCAACCAAAACGACCAATCGCTCATTCTTTCCTCGAACATTCGAAATTCGCTCGAACGCTTTCCTCCAACTGACGCCAGTGAGATGAGAGAGAGAGAGAGAGAGGAAGAGAGAGAGAGAGAGATAGAGAGAGAACAACCAACCTGAGGACTTTTTTAAAATTTTGGAAGCCTTGAGACCCTTGTGCCTACGGACGAAAATCCTCCTTCCAATTCTTTCCCCACCTTCTTCCTCCACAAACAGCCTTCGGCTTCTCTCGCGGAGGTCTGTATCATATCGATCTGCGCTGGTCCGCCCCTCTATCGCTATATATTGCGACCTTGTAACGATGGGAAGCCCAAAGAGAAAGAGACACAAAAAAGGGGTTTTCGGAATGGGAGGAGTCTGGGAATGAGGAGGGAGAGAAAGGGGGAGGGGAGGAAGGAAAGAGGGAGAGAGCCTGGAGGTAGGGAGTGGAAGTATGAGTAGGGTTGTGGGTATAACCGCCTGATTTAAAGAGAAACTGGATGGTCTGGAGTGAAGAGTAAACAGACGTTTAGGACCAAGAAAAGAAGAGAGGGAAAAAATAAAAGGTGAGCGAGGAAGAGAGGACGTAAATAATGGTTAAGGAGGCAGTGGAAGAGAGAACGCGCTCTAGAGAGAGAGAGTAGGAGAGAATTTCGAATTGAAGTAGACGTAGGCGAGGGGGTGGAAGATACACACAGATCCTATAGGATGTTTTAAGAACGGGCGAGGCAGAGGCGATAAAAAACTACCTGTATGGAATCTGAATTATGAAATCGGAGAGAAAACGCTGCTTCGTGGGATAAAACAATAAGGTTTATTATTTTTACTTTCTCCATATATACGTAGTATAGAGAAATTGTTTTACGAAAAAATTCGAATTCGAAATTTCAACGGAAATACACGTTTTGGGGTCTCCTGCACACGTCTTGATCGTTTTCTCGATGTCTGTGTGTCCGTATGTGTGTGACAGAAATTTTTCGTGCGCTCTAACTCAAAAACTATTCATCAGATCAGTATGAAATTCTATATTTGGGATTTTATATATATACTTAAGATTTGATGAGATTTTGATAACAATCGGTCAACCGGAAGTAGCGGTTTCCTCGTAAAATTTATATATATATATATATAACTCGCAGATATTATTTTTTATAAAATTTTTGTTTGAACTAAATTTTCATATGAGGAATATTTCAAGAGATATTCAATTTTATTCGAAATTGACGGTTAGTGGGCAGCTCGCGTGCGTCGTAGTGACAACAACTGAATCGCTAGCGCTGAAGCATGTAAGCTGAACTGTTCCTATCGCCGTACTTATTTGATTTTAGTTGACAACTGACGTATGGAGGAAGTCGTGTTTTGGACACATCAATTTATTTTCCGTCTTAAGGATATAAGCTAGCTAAAGAACTGAGACGTGGCTACCTTCATTTCTATACCCCTCTTCATTTATCTGCGACTTTTTTCTGTTATCTCAATACCAACGCGCATTAACAATGGATCATATTGTAAGTTTCTTCCTCGTATAGACAGAACGACTTGAATGATCACTCAAATATGATTAAAAGTGTAATTAAAATCACGCGTATTCTATGAATACGAAGTTTTTTTAAATTTTATAAAGATAACGTCCTTATTCTGTCAGTTTATTAATAAAATTTAGTTCTATTTAAAAGATATACTTATATGGTTTTAACACTTTCGTTTAGTATCGCGACTTCAAAAGCAAAATATACAAAATTCCTTTATATGTCCTTGACACGAAGCTGAGATATACTTGATAATGACGTTTCCAACTACGAAAGACGATCGATAAGGAATTAATCTTAATCTCAAATGACGTATATGTTAAATTATGATTTCATCATCCACGTAATCCGGTGGGTAATTTTTAATACTCTGGAAAAATAACCTTTGCATTATTATAAAATTATACAAATAACTGAAGAAGCTCTACTAAAAAATATTTAAAAAATAGCTATTCCAGAGATAAAGAGCTTCATTTCATTTAGTTAATCATGAGAAAGCGCAGTAATGGCCTTTTTCTGAAATAATATAGAGAAAACATCCAGAATAAGGAGTCACCGACAGAGTCAAACTCAAAGCATGGTTAATCGTAGAAATCAAAATGTTTATTTTAGAAAAAATGAATATTTTGAATATTCTCGAAAAATAAAAAATGCACAACTCGTGCTGAGTCGCCGCATAAGAAAGGCAAGGATTCTGTTGCGCAGCATGTTTGTAAATAGCACCTGATCGTTAAATAATCTCCTCGTCATATAACCGTTTCAAGTACATATTCCTGTCAAATATTGCTTCTTTACTGAGGTAATTTTCGACAAAACTTTGCCCTTTCTAAATGTACGCACCATTTCCCTTTCTATTCTTAGGTTTTATGATGGTTTTCGCAAACAAAGTTTCCGGTTTTTTTGTAATATCAGTATTTAATCGGACAAAATCCTGGGAAACTTCCTTAATCGCTTCGCTTTCATCTCGCAGTTCACCGATTCCAATTCTCTTGCTGTTAATGACCTAATATTTGTGCCTCCTCCTACACGAAACTCTTGATTTATTCGAAACGCTTCATTCTCTGTTTTTTTTTTCTCTTCGCTGCGTTTGAAGTTATTCCACCGAAGTTCAGTTCCTTAATTGCGAACTGGTACATTTTACAATCGTCTTCTTCCAAGCAATTACTGTTTTCGATAAATGTAAGCATACCTTTCTACAGTGAGAAATTTTTAACCAACAAATCATAAGTTACGCTTGTGTTCAATAAACTCGTTTATATTTTCGCTCTGTCTGTCCCTCTGTGCAGTCGATTAAATCGAAATAGCGAATAAACGGCAAGAGATAGAAAACTGAAAGTTGCAGGGTGTAGGTGATTTGTGATGCCATTTGTTACGCTGCCAAAGAATGTTTTCGGAGAAATCGGTTGACTGCAGGGGATGCCCTCAAATGGTTCAAATTAAGATGCTTATAATTGGAAAGTTAACATTTTAAAATTAATTGTTGAATAAATTGCATTATGTAATATAATTACTTCATTGCGGATTTTTCAGTAACAAATTTGGTTAACTGTTAAGAAAATATAAGTGAACAAGTATTCTTTATAGGTGATTTTCAGTTTTTCGTTGACTAACAAGTTTTTGTACATCCCGAAAACGCCCTAGGATTGGCACCGAAAGTAGATTAACTAAATCCGTTGAAATTCAAAGGGTACTCTCACTAGTAATATTTTTAAATAATGTTCTAACGATAACATTGAGTTCAGGAATTAACGAACCCACCTAGAATACATTTTAAACGTAGCGCTTTAAATAGATCTTTAAAACTATGAAGTTTTAGCTCATCGAATCTGTGGGACATGTAAAAATAACACAAGCGAGATTTTTCAGTGATCACGTTTTCGCGAATGGGGCTCCGTCTCATTCAGCAGAGCTCCGAAGTCCTCCGCTTCCGTTTCGAGTGTCGTCAGACGGTCGATGGATCTCCCCCACGCCGTAAAAGCTCCTCTTTTATCGATTCCCTTTTCCGATTCATTTTTCCTCCATTCTGCGCAAACCTCTCAGAAACGTGGGAATGGATGAAGACGAAGCGACACCTGTCAGCCATTTCGTTCGCAAGGTCGCGGTTTGCGTGCGAAACGCCCGGAGTGCGGTTTTTCACCCTCGTTTTGCGCCACTTTTTTTAATGTCGAATCGGATTAAATGTATATGCTTAACCCATTAAAACTGCAACATTTTGTTGATGATTTTTTTATAAATTGCACAATTGATAACTTAGTTTTGTTGTTACCCTACACTAATAGATGAACTTCTTAAACCGCCGAAAACTATGCTTTAGAGTTCAGAGTAACATAAAAAATAAATTATTAATTTAATGAGTGGAAGAATAACGCCGTTAAAAAAGTCGCGATTTCGCAACGTTGGGGTTTAATGGATTAAGGAAGAGAAAAAGTAAATGAATGTATGACTGACAACTAGATATTGTATGTAAATGTATATGAATATTTATATGTGCATATGCCTGTGTGTATATACGTACATACATACCTAGAAGTCCTATTTTTATAGAAAAACTTTCAAACCAAAACTATCGATTACTATTGATTGGACTGCATCCGTTTTGCGAATTTCTCACTTCATTTCTTCCGTCAGTTTTCTACAACATCGTTCGTATGTTTCGCTAACAGCGAAATAACTTAATTCAATGAAGTGTTTTTTTAAATCCATCATGTCTTGTAGACAAGAGTTTGCTAACTTAATGAAAAATTCGATTCTGAAGTTTGTGTATAAACGTTAAAAAAAGGTATCAACCACATTATATCGCACAAAAATTAAGAAACGTGCAAATAAGGAGTTTAAACGAATTGAAAAGAGACCAATGAATACTTACCAATTAGTGAGTTCAAGGTGACAAAAGAGTTGATACTAGAGTTGAGGTTGTGACCCGTGCGTTCCCCTTTCTTTTCCTAAAGAAAAAAGAACACGAAATAATGCATAAACACCCATAAATAGCACATACACAAACACATATACCTCTCTCTCTCTCTATATATATATATGTAAAGAAAGTACATATTATATACATGTAGTGTACCGTCTAAAGCAGAGGTGCAAAACTCAAAAGTTGACACGGGCCAAAATCGACCTTGATTGAACCTAAGCGGGCCACACTGAAAATGTTGTTCATAATAAAAACTTAAGTATACTACTGCGGATTTATTAATTACCATAACAAATTTTACATCCAATTTTATGTGACAAAAAATGAAGTGGCAAACAAATATAATTTACTTACAAATTTTAATTGTATTTTTGATATAAAAGGAATTAACCAGCTGAATTACCCCCAAATTCGATCGGGCCAAACAAAAGTGTCGGCGGGCCACGTTTGGCCCGCGGGCCGTATTTTGTGCACCCCTGCTCTAAAGGCTTTTAGGATTACATCGGCGCGAGAAATAAGGCGTGAAGAGCGAATAGGAAACATGTTTCCCGTTAGCCTGTGACCGAGTCAAACCGAAAAGTGAAAGTATTAACGGCAGTCGGTATAAATGGACTAACCTTGTACTTTCCCCCCCCCCCCCCTCGTTCATTCGAAGGCCGAGGATTTGACGGAGGCGTCGTAGTAATATTTCCAATGTTATTCGGCGTATACGAAAACTTCCGCGATAGCAGCAGCATCATGACGTTGCTGAATACGTCATGAACCCTATATTTATTTATTTTTTAAATTCGTTTTTCTGACGTATAATCAAAATAGTTCAGTTTTTATTATTGTTTATTTCTTATATACGAATATCGGGTGAATTACTCGGATTATCACCCTGCTTCATACTGTTTATAGAATTTTGTCGCAAACGCACTACGTATTGTCCGGCCTTGGTAGAATGGTGGTTAGAGTATCTGCCACCGAATACTAAGTTCGCGGGTTCGAATCCCGCCGAGGGCATGGATGTTTGTGTTCGTCGTAATGGGTTGTATGTAAGAATGGACTAAATTGTCTAAATATCGCCCTTGAAAATAAAGTCGAATTATTATTATTATTTCTAAAACTGTGGGTATCGCCAAAAAATACTTTTAATTAATAATTACAAACTTTTGATCAGACTGAGTGATATAAAGTTTGCGATTATAAACAAAGTTCTTCATCACCTGAAGTTTAGTTGGAGATATCTAAATGAAAATGACCGCCGAGTCAAACTACAGCCAATTACGTAAAATTACGCTGTTTATTTGTTATTTTACAGCACTTGAGCTGGTTGTCGAAAGAGTGACATCTAGCAATTAAATTGTTATGGTAAATCTAATTTCAAATCTAATCACAAACACAAATTAAGCGTTCGTACGTATATGAGGACTCTGCTCGCTAATGCACTAACGTAAATAAATAGACGAATCTCCAATAAGGAGATATGGATTACAAATTATTCCTTATTACTGGTATTTCTCCTTGCGTCTATATTGATTGACACAATGAAAACACGATGAGGAGTTAGCTTATCGGCGAAATAAATTCGATAAATTATTCAACCAAGTGCCATGAAAAGCGAAACTCAACCGGAGATTAAGACATTTTTAATTTTTTCTATACTTGTTCTCAATGATAAAAGCCCAGATTTGCCTATCTGTCAATAACGCACCGGGCACAACCTGCGGCATATTATCCAGGAGCATCGTGTTAAATCCCATTCGACTTATACTTTCAGGAGTTACTTGGCCTTATGCCTTTTAAATTTTTAGATGCTCACCGTCTGCATTGGAGCAATAGGTTCGATTCTAGGAGCGTAATTTTCTCCATGTGATTAACACGTGGATAATTCACGCATGCCCGTCATATTTTAAGAGCAATTATCTTGTACTACAATATTCAGCTAAGAGCATCGCATGCTTCCATTCTGAATTGTGGAATCGTAAAATAAATATCCTACCTATTATTTATACTTTATATATTACTAGAAATATTTTTCATGCTGCACCATTAACATCTTGTAAAATATGCCTTTCCCCAAATTACCAGGACAATCGAAGAAATTGAAGCCAAGGAGAAGAAATTAAAGGGTTTTGAATTTTAAATGAACTACGCAGGAGTTCATTTTCGACGGGTCGCTCAACCCTCAGACCCTATGAATATACTGATTAGCTGCTTTATTCGTTATTCGGCTAAACAGTTTAAAAATGTGAGAAGAGTCATCTGTACGAACGACACATTTAGTCGATTAAAAGCAAAGATGTTCCGCGCATAATCGATTTCGTTATTCTGATGATAGGCACGAAATATCTATTCCGGGGAACAATTTCGATGCTAAAATTGGGTCGTCAACGTTTTCGAAGCTTATAAAGAAGTGAGAAAATGGAAAACTTCAGCGAAAGAGTTTTAAGATGAGTTCTCCCGGATAGAGAGGTGAGGAGGGAGAGAGAGGGGGAGATAAGGGAGGGAGAGTGGTGGATGAAAGAGGAGGGAGGGAGGAGAGGGAAAAAGAAGAGGGAAAGCGGGAGGAAGAGAGGGAGGGAAAGAGAGGGAGGGAGAGAGAGGAGGAGATAAGGGAGGGAGAGAGAGATAGTGGTGGGTGAAAGAGGAGGGAGAGAGAAGAGAGAAAAAGAGAGAAAGCGGAAGGGAGAGAGGAGGGAGAGAGAGGGGAGGGAGAGAGAGGGGAAGGAGAGAGAGAGGAAGGAGAGAGAGGGGAGGGAGAGAGAGGGGAGGGAGAGAGAAGGGAGGAACAGAGGAGAGAGGGAGAGAAGGTAGAAGGGAAAAGAGGAGAAAATAAGAGAGAAGAGGGAGAAAAAGAGAGAGGGAGAAAAAGAGATGGAGAGAGAGACAGATTGTGAGAGAAAGATGGCCGTATTAGCATGTGACGGCTCACCGTAACTCTTTAAGACACTGCGGCTAGAAAAGACCTGAATTTTACATCGTTTCGAGCAAAAGGAAGTTGACTAGAGTTAAGACGTGAATAGAATAAGCGTCGCAGAACGAAGCGTTGTTGTTCCTGTCTCGCGTCACCTGCAGCAACCTCGTAGAATTGCACATAGCAGCTGAACTACACATTTAGGTTAATGGAATTCTTAGATGGAATGCCTTCTCCGTGCGTGCACCGAATGAGTTCGAGAGATGCGCACATTTCAATGCGGATAAATGTAGAAATATTGAAAAATATATTGGATGCAAATTTCCCCTGTGTTTTTCCCATATATCTCAAGTATTCAATGCCAAAAACGTTTTTAAGAAGAGACTTATACAGAGTTGCAAAAACGGTTACCGATATGTCGCTACACATGCAAGTTTTGACTGTATATCCCTGCAGGCATACACACACACACGCACACCTTATAGTTTTCTAAAAAACACTTTTCCGGACACGCCGTCGTCATTTTTTTGTTGTATAGGGACATGACGGCTAAATCATTCGCTGCTTCTAATTGTAAATAATTAATTCAACATAAGGCTGAAGAATAAATTGAAGCACTTAAAAATAACCTGTCTCGGGCCACAACAAGGTTATTAAAAAAACAGATGCACATTTCGGCTACAAAGCAGCCGTCTTCAGTGAAAATTCATCGAAAAAATATTATTTTATAACCTTCTTGCGGCTTTTGGATAGACTTGAGACAAGTATCTTTAAAGGGTTTGATTTTTTTTAGCCATAAGACGAGCTCGATAATTCTGTTTAATTGTTTACGGATGTGTTCAATAGATGGCATAGAAAACTACGGTTGTCATAAAAAGCCAAGCAAACATGTTGCGCAATTCATCTGCAAAGAAAGCGTTCTCAAGTGTAATTCGACCAATCTTGGTCATGATAAAATATAAGAAGCCGTTATCAGAATGAGTGATAGTTTAGTGCCAACTAAATGAGTTATACAACCTTTTAATACTTTCACGAATGTAGTATCGATTAATGAATATTCATTTCGGCAGAGAGATTTCATTTTCAGAGCGTTGCAAGTATATATTCAAGAGGAGCATTAATCAATAGGCTACGGGTTTTTTCAGCAACCATGATGTAAATCTCCGGATTGATGGGAATTTGTGAATGAAGAATAGACATAAAGGACGCTCAGAAAACGTAAAAAAAAATATAATCCGGTAGTTCAATCTCTACGACACAAATTTCATGGATATGACTCCAAATAATCCCCGAAACGATAAACTCGAATGGCCTTAAAAGTTTAATTTTTAGGGACGTTATTTTATAGGATTTACAACTCCGGCTTGACATCCACCCATTACTCTTTCAAATATGCACCGAACCATAACGCCGAAGACACGAAGTCAAACTAATTAATCGATAACTCGAATCGTTCTGCATATAATCCCGTCTTATCAAAGCTAGTAACAGTAGCAGTAGAGATATTACACGACTGGTTATTGAGGGATGATGACGGGTAAAAATTCACTTAAAATGGCGTAAAAAAGCGACAATTCGATTATAATTGGTGTAATTTTCAGCATAAATGTGTTCTCCCATCAGTTTTTTTCTCTTCTCCCAAAACAATCGTTAAGAATTCGGTTGCAAGAAATCAGGTAAGTTTGAGAAAGCGTTACCGTTTTCGATTCATTCCAAGAGATCCATTAAGAAAAATCTCGCTAATGTGTGAATGAGCGCTCCTCTTGATTACGAAGATGCCCATTGCGTCCCACAACGCAGAAAAATGCTTGATACTTTGCCTGCCTCACACTTTTACAAATTAAAACAAAAATTGTTAATGTATCTTAAGTTTTATAGCGTGGTTAGCGTTTTCCTTTATTGCGTTTCAGCTTCCTGAATAATAACAATAGATATGGAGTTTCAGTTATATAATTTTAGCAACTTAATTTCGTAGAATTTCAACGTTTTACCCGATGAAAAATTAGTGTTTATTAGATTACAGTAATTTATCAAACACTGCATCGTTAGGTATTATAAAGGATTAGGATAGGTTTTTGGAAAATTTTATCACGAACAGAAACGGCTGATTTCGTGGCTTAATTTTCTTATCTCTTCATCTGTTTCTCTCCCTACGTCCATTAAACCGTTTTTAATAATTCCGTAAACGCTTAGTTATGAATATTTATTGAAAAATAGTAATTTTTATGCACTGGAGTTTTCCGAATTGTTCATATTATTTCTGCAAGAATGCCCTTATAAAATTATTATTTTTGCCAAACTTTTGATGCAAAAGTAGAAGACTATTTTACATGGATGGAATTTTCTGGATAGTTCACGTAACTTCCTCGTGAGGAGTTAGTTGTTGGAAACTGATGGTTATGTCGAAATATTTACTACGTATTGAAGAAATCCAGCTTTCAAGAATGGTTAGAGCTTAATAATTTGAAACGAAGTTTCACCCTCCATCCTAAAATAACCTGTTACTACCAACGTGCTTCCGCAAGGATGATTTTGGTTGTTTATATTCAAAAAGTCATCGCAGCGTGTACACCCTAACCATCCCACACACATCTGCTCCGGACATGAGTGACGAGGAAATTGGCTGAAAGTGACGGACGCAAAATAAAGGAATTTAGGGGAAAAATCTATGAATAAATGAGAAAAGAGCGGAAACTAGGGCCCGAGGGCCACATCAGACCCAATCTCACTCGCGATGCCATCATAAAAGCGAACCGTGAAATGTAATGCAAAAAATTTCGTATTTATTAATGAAAAATCAGTGCCGGAGAATATTTTTTGTGAAGTTTTGAAGCTAAAATAATATCGATTATCGGTTTTCACTAATATAATCGTTCATGTTCTCTCAGGTAACTTCCTGTTTAGAATCTAATGCAGACATCCCAACCCTCCCGATTTGATAGGGTCCCTCACGATTACATACCGAAAACCCGATTGCCGCGATCGTGAGACCAAATTTCCCGATTTAGAGAAAATCCATAAATAATGTTTACAATTTTTCTTCACTTTGAACGAACTTACTTCAATCAGAAAAAAATTAGAGCGAGATTTCAGCCAGTCAGATAAATTATTACGTTCACGTATCGAATATCTCGGGAAACCTCGTTGAATACGAGAACAGGATGTTTACAATTGATTCGGAAAGTTTCCACACATATCGGATTAACAGCATTGGGCACGTGTTTACTTATTGATTAGTAGTTTGTAGCGTGTAATCAGATAATTAAAACTGGTAAGCATGTAGAGTGGTCACTAACAAGGTAATCAACGAGTGATTAACGTAGTCTCTTTATGATTGTTTTCTCATGTCCCTACAGTATGTGCCAATTAATCAAAATAAAGTTAGTTTGAAATTCAGTAATCTCAAAATTCTTTTATGTTGCCCTCCGCTCCACCTAAAGCTAAGAGGAAGGAATACCTTTGCACGTTTAGTATAATATCTATTTGGTTTTGTTTGTTAAGGCGAACCAACATCTATGGTAAGACAAAGTCGTACAAAGTGCTTCCTCGGGTCGTAGTTTCCCCACCTCTGTGTAATTGTAACCGCAACTGCTAATGCGGCTCTTCACGTTCAAAATTTCCCCACCCTTTAGATAATAAAGATAGACTTAGATAGATAATCGTCTTTATTCGGGCGAAATTTAGACCATAAGGTCCATTTTTACATTTAACCCATAACCCGTAGAGAGAGAAAGAAAGGGAGGATACAAAATAGGTTTGCACAAGCGAATAAATAGATAGAAAGAATGCAGCGGAAGAGGTAAAGGAAATATATTGGATTTTACAGAACGCTTTGGGGCAGCCGACGTTGATGTAGCAGTAATCGGTCAAAGACCGACCAGAGATGAATCGTTTTGGGGGAAAAACGGCGAAGAGGAAATAAAAAAGGAAAGATAATGAAAAGTCGCGGTCGGACGGAAAATAAACACGACGAACGGAAGATAAAAAGATGAAAAAAAAGAGAGCAGACAAAAGAGGACGAGGTAGGAAAAAATGACAACGCGCTGAAATGAGCGAAATGGGAAGGAAATGCGACGTTGATCAGATTTAAACAAAATTTTAAAAAACACAGCTTTAATATCACTTGAATTTACTCTACATAATAACACTATATAAACACGAACGTTTTCGATGAATAATCACATGATCATTCATCGAAACTGGCCTCGTCTATTATTTTTTGGGTAAATGCATTTTAGGAAATCCCGAGTAATATCAAACGTCAAAAAAATCACACACATTCCGATTTGAGATAGTTTTTTAATTTGAAAACATTCATATATATATACACTAGCAAAATTTCCCGTTGAATTTCAACGGATTTAGTGAAGCTACTACAGCACAACATACAAACTCTTTAAAATACCTATATAGTTGATACTTTTAAAATTACTATTAGCTTTTCTTAACAATTAATCATATTTGCTTGTAACAATCCGTTTCCGAGCCTATTGTATTGAAATATAACAATAATTTTATTTCCTATCATATTAGTTTCGCCAAATCCAGCTTCATTTCTTGTGTAATTATGCCTCCCTGAAATATTTACTTTTATGTCTTGAAAAAGCAACGTACAGTTGTCCATGACTGAACACTGACTGGTAAATTTACAGCAGATGCGTGAGCCTATTTTCGTAAATAAACATTATAATGTAGAATATAATGATTTTACTTACAAAAAATGTAAGATTCCAGTATTCAATAGATGAAAGACGGTTCAATTACTTTCATCAATAAACGCTTCTTGAATAATAATCAGTATCTATTTACGTTGCTATCCATAAACATCGATCGTTTCGTTGCTTAAACAAAAGTGCGAATCGAATAACGCTAAACTTCCGTCTATTTATAAGCAAGCTTCACTGAAGCTAATTGAATCGGAGGTAACAATGACGGCCGCCTTGGTTACGCCCGGAAAGAGTACGAAAAATCCACAAAATTTCGAAACAAATAGCGTATTTCTGAAAACTTCGACCGTGTAACATGTAAACTTCGCAGGAATAAGATAGTATAGAGTTTTATTCGTCGAATAAACCAAAAATCAAAAATACCGGTCTATATTTACGTATTTTGAAGCTTGAAGGAAGAATACCTTGCAAGTCAAGAAATGGATTCATACGTGTTATCTTATGGAAAAATGTTAATCCCCTATATTGGCAGCACTGATGAATCCCGGTTGACCAAACCTTGACCACTCACTAAGTTAGGATGTAACGAAGAATCATACCAAATTTGGTTATTCTAGCTTTTATCGTTTAGGAGGAGTTCCATGAACAAACACACAAACCAACAAACACATGCTTCAAAATATATTATAGTATATATATATATGGCAACTAGGTGTTGCCTACGAAGGGATCATCCCGAAAGCTCCAGCAAAGTCTACAAATGTGTCTCTCCGACACCCCTGCGGCTCTCCTTCCTGTATGTGCTCACTGGGTTTCCTTCAACACCTTGTTTCCCTAAACATCCTTATTTACCTTTCCTCTTCCGCAAGTATTTTCTATAATAAAAACGTTGTTCTGTAAGGTACGCAAGATGGCCAACAGCGAAATGTAGATCTCATTCTGCCCGATAGGTCGGCGCCACATGTACGTCAATAACTTACCTTTCTTTCGGCGGAAACGATGGGAATATATGATAAACACTTATGTTGGTTTCTACGATAAACAATTAGTTTATTTTTTGTCAATAAGGATCTCCAATACAATGATCCATTCAATGCATTCAATCGTCAAGAGAACAGTATACAATGTTGAAATAAATCGGTGATTTGTTTTTGTTCAGGTAGTATTCAAATAAATTATTCCGCTGATTGATTATTTAATTTATTTTTTATTTTTGTTTTAAAGAGTTTTACATAACGACGGAGAACATTATTGAGGATTCGAGTAAGCTTTCTTTCTTCGTAAGTATAGAGTACAATTTTAAAACAAACATAACGTTAAGTGCACGAAATTTAATTATTTTCCCTACGTTATATATGTATACATATAATTATTTCCCGGGCTTTGCACACCGACAACTCTATGTAGCATTGACGAGAACAAGGTGGGAGAAGAATATCAGAATTTTATAACCGAAAATAAAAACCAAAGGCATTTACTAAATGACAACAGAATATTTACTAGAAATGTAATATATGACGAAGTATTTCGTAAGTAATAGTGTGCTATTAATTATTTTAAATGCAAATATTAATAATCAATCTATCTATAATTCTTCCGTTGATATTTCAACGAGAATTACGCTAGTATATATATATATATATATATATATATATATATATATATATATATATACATACATATATACACACATACATACATACACGAGGTGAAGGTAATAAAAAAGTGTAAAAAAGAATATAATAAAACAGACTTCTTTCTAGCGAAAGTAGAAAGCAAATCTGTTGCTGCAACTATTTTTTTCTATCCATCAACTATTTATTAACGACTATGACCTTCCTCTACCACTCTCTCTCTTTTTCAACCGATGTCACGCAAAGTTCACATTACTTCCTGAATTCGGAAGGTGGAATTAGCTTTCGTTTCCTCGCGATTCAAAAGAATATTTTGAAAAGGCGCAAACGTTGGCGTATCTATGGGATCGAAATCGTCGTTTCCACGACGATACATGTCTTTATCGGAACTGATGCCTTTTTTTTTTACTATTACTTAACTTTAAAAAAAATTCCTAGCTAATGGAAAAATTACCTGTTATCACGGATAGACGTCTGCCGTAATTCATGCGAAATCGTTCTCGTGTCGTTTCGATTTCTTGTTTCGTGTTCCGTAGCGATTTTTAAGGCGATATTTGAGAATATTTCTTCCTGAAGGTCATGCCACGTTCCCATGAAACGACAGAATTTATAAACCTTTTCGACGGGTTCCACGTAATTTAGTCGAATTTTCCAGAGATTAGCAGTAATTGCTATACAGATTATCGTTCAAAAAAAAAGTCTTTGGTTAAATTTCAGCATGTAAAAAATGGCGCGTGACACTATACTTATCAAGAAGTGAATATTTTAAGACAAAAACAAAACAAATGTTTTAATATTTATTAATATTTTACGAGTTTATCGACTGGTACATAAACCGTAGTTTAATCTCAGAAACGTTTTTTCTCTTCGTTTAATTTAAAATGGAACGAATGTAGGATTTTTCTTTGTTTTCGCACGAAAATAATTCAAAACCCTGATTCGAAATGAGAGAATGAATCTATGAGCGGGAAAAAATATTTCTTTATAGGAATCATTAAATCCATTCCTATTTTACTTCCATTTTTGACGGAAGAGTGACGGAAATAAATTATAATGGTGCATTGCGGAAAAGCATGTCTGCTGAATCGAATAAAATGACGGCGTGTAATGATTTATCCCCAGATGACATAGAAATGGAGTAATTTGACGTCGAATGGTAATTATATAAATTATCATTGACGTCTTTAGTTCTACACACATTAAATTATGCGGTGTAATTTTCAAACAGATAAATTACTAAATAGGCTTAATGGAGAATTTTATTTCGGCCATTGTGAATGAGGAAAAAAAGGAAATATTATTATGCAATTATCGTAAACCGCCTTTTCCAATTTAATGTTGATCCTAAGAGAAACTAAAATTAAATTTGCAATTAGTCCAATTTGCGTCGAATATATTGTAGGGAGGTTAACTATGCCCCGATCCAGAGCATTTATATAGCGGATTTGAATTTTGGTTGCTTCCAGTAAAATGAAATTATATTAGCACGAACGTTATCTAACTTTGTTTCGGGAAATTAATCTACATCTGATTATTCTTCCTACGCGAATCCTTCCCAGTTTTACTAGGTAGCAATCCAAGATGCCCAACCTTTTTGAAAATTTTATTAAATAAACTTCACGTTAAAATTATTAACAGTAAATGTAGAATCGAATGATTGTAAATTTGAATATTTAAATATCAGTTTTTTTATCACTAATTTTTGTTCTATGTCAAATACGACAGGTAGGTATACGTTTGCTATAAAATAGTGAATATTAGCTTATGGAACGTTTGACCCATGTGCAAGTTTTAATCAGAAGCCGTTGTCTGTCACACTGCATATGGACATTAATTATAATCATTATTAAAAGCGCGTTACCAGTTGGCCAGATGACAAGCTGAAAACGTTAATTCAAAATCTATAATTTTCCTATAAATTATATTCGTACCGTTTGAAAATTACACAAAATTTCAGACGCGTGAACGTCTAATAGTAAAATAATTACTGTATGTGCAAAAAACTAATTGAGGAAAAGAATAATCTTAGCTTTGCAATTAGGAAGATGCAAGTAACATACAGATTATAATGCACAGTTTTGTACAATCTTAGCATTTACGAGGCCCGCGTGAGAAGGGCTCAAAGACCACAGCATGTAAAATGTTCCTATTTCCTATTCCCCAATTTAAAAACAAATATTTCTTCCAATTAGTCAGTCCTCTGTTATAAAATTTATATTTTACTAATATGATCCCTACGTACATTACATTTCAGTTTCATAATCTTAGCGCTTGGCTTCCACAACTACGGGTCATTGACATCATAAATTCTCCCTAACCTCCTACTGTAATATAGTGACTCCAATCCTAGTTTCTCTATCATACTGTAACGCTCTCCTGCAGTTTTCCAATGGAAAAACGCTGATAATATCGTCGACAATATTAAATGTCCTCCCTCATCTTAATGCTTTACGTTTCAATCCCATAAATTTTCTTGTTAATGTTTCCGCATAATGATAAAAGTAGCCATCATAAAAAATAGGCAAAAAGTTTCGCGTATTACTGTACCGCACAAATCACCAGCGATCATCGCAGGTATGGAATTTCTCCCCTTTAACGAACACACACGGAGAAGAAATTGTACGAAATTGCGAAGGAGTCCGAGGACCCGAAATTATTTTCCCCATTCCAAAAGGGATCAGAACTGTCGCGACGCAGGAATAAAATCACCGGAAGAATTTTCTATCTCGAAGTTTTTTTTTCTTTAGGCAACTCTTCTCTGCGAGAAATGGCGCCACTCAGGGACCGGAAATTAGGAGGAGGACTTCGGGCAAGAGGGTTATCTCTGTCCTTTTTAATGGATAGTGGAGAGGAGGGATGGAGGTCAAGCACGCGTGCCTGGCTGATCCAGGAATACTACTACTTTGAGTCGCGGGGACGTGGACGAAGAAAAAAAAAGACAGAGAGAGAGAGAGTTTGAGATAGCCATGACACAAATCCGGGTTAAACCCCTCCTCCTTATTTCTACCACTCCTTTTTTTCCTCCCTCCGTCCCTCGAGGAACTCAATCTCGATAAGGAGAGAGAGAGATTGGAGGAGGATTTAGAGGGAGTGGGCGCGTGAAGTGAGAGAGATGAGGGGAAAAAGGAATTTGAGAAGTTTTCAGTTTAAGAGATATGGACGAAGGAAACATTTTTTTCTTCGAGTTTTTGCTTACGATCTTTTTTCGTGTCGTACGCAAGGAGGGGTTTGAAGGGAGGATGGGTTAACGCGGGATTTCGGAGATCGTAGCGTGGGATTCATTGGCATTTTATTAGGGTCAACCATTCTCCTTCCTACGCATCCCGTATACGATACTTTGGAAAGGAAAGCTGAGATTTGAAGGGTCCTTCCCTTTACCGAATACTCCGGCGAATCCTAGTTATCTGCAACTGCCGCTGGTTTTCGGAGGCTAATTGAGAGATTTCGAATATCTCGTACGAATTAAGGAACGGATTCCTTTGACCCTGGATGACCCAGATTGAGTTTGGTGCGCGTGATATCTATCGGAGAATGAAATAACGGTGAATGGATCTCTCAAACTCTTGTCCTAAAGAAATGATCAACTCTATGAACGAGATGGAGGCATTTTTCGTGATACTAGGACGTTCGAACATTACGGACAATTATTTCGGTGCCACAGTTAGGTACGTTTGTAATTTTACTAAATTAAAAGTAATGCTTATGAAATTTTTACAGCTGACTATAATGGAGGAAGGACGAAACTCTTAATGCCATCACGTTTGTTTGACACTAGGTAAATACGTAAATATTATTTGAAGCACAACCATAAAATAAGGAAATTACATATTTTTTAATGCTTCCAAATGACGAATATTTGGAGAATGATTTTTCCGGTCAAAAGTTTCGAATTAACTCGAGATTGCGATATTTTAAGATTTTTGGAATATTTAAAAATTCTACTCGGTTGCGAATGCTTTCAAATTACCTGATAAATCTTATCGTGGCAAATATAATTAAACAATAAGATGAATTTCGGCAGGTTTTATGCAAAATAAAAAATGATTCGTGGAGTTCATGTTATTAGAATCGGCGGTGCTCGAATTAACTCTGATAATGAGAGCCTCCACTTATTACACAACTGACTCACGCAACTGTTTATGACTACCTTGATTGGAGTAGGTACACTCTAAAGAGTTTTAGAATTTCGTGACTGTAAACGAAAATTTGTCGCATTCTTTAACATCTCAATAAGAATAATGATATTCACTTTCAACTAAATCACATTTTTTAAATTAATTTTAAAGGGTTTCTTCGTTAAAATTACAGCAAGCACTTAATTTCAAATTGTTGAAAAAATCACAACCACAAGCCTAGAGTATATAATCATAAAACATATGAAAGAGAGTGTTACTTTGTCCCTTTGTCATGTAATGCTTTTTGAAGCTTAATATCTCGCAAACGACTGAACCAAATTTGATGAAACTTTCAGGATGGCATTGTAATATAATAGCAAAACGTTTTAACGTATCAGTAATATATAGAAGCCTTATTCTGTCCCTTTATCCTTTTGTCACTCCCTCTGGCACGCTATGAAACCGAAATATACCTGACAAGAGGGGACTAAGGTCAGCTTTTGAAGCACAATAGATACTAGCGGCGAGGGTTTCGAACCTTCGCTCGGATCGGACGCAACCCTCTCAGCAGGAGGTATGATTTCATGTCAAAGAAGACTGACTCAATTTCATTTCAGAATAATCGATCATCCCGTCATTTTTGACGGACACTTATACTAGTCTACGCATATGCGTTAGATATATCGATCGAACATTTAAACCTAACGACGCAACGAGTAATAAGCAACCCTGAAAGAAAAACAAGCGTCTACAGGCGCAGCCATTCCGAACCATCCTTAAAGTCACCACAAAAAAAAGGACGGCTTAAGCGAAAATTCACCCGCATGCTTCGGAAGCTAAAGCGAAATTTCGTCCCCCTTTTGTTTCAGCCACAACAAAGTGACGGCGTGGCGGGAGACACGCCTTTCGTCCTGATCTCTCTTTATCGCCCCCGCCCTCCACCCGACATCTTACGGGAATGTACTAGCATTCCTCCGAGCCCATGCCATTCTTTTCTTCCTATCCCTTTAACACTTCCTCCCCCCTGCTTCTTCTTCCTCCTATTTACCGAACCCATGTAAGACCCTCCACCCCCCCCTTATATCCTCCCATCCTTCCATAGAAATCGATACGGCCGCGAAAATTGGATCCTTGGGAATAGTCCTTTTCGGGTTTTTGGTCGGGGTGTGGCGCTTGAAACGGGCAAACTGGATAAGGTTCGGGCGTGCGATCGAGATAATGACCAAGTGGAAAAAAGGGGTAAAGGCAAAAGATGGGTGTTTTATTCTTTGGCGGGGAAGTACAGTCGAGAAGGAGAGAAAAATTTGACGAAGAGCTTTAGGGATGGATTTAAGGGAGCAACAATGGTATAGAAGAGTGCCCGGCAACCGGTTAGCCGCGTCACAATGGTGTCCAAAAACAAAAGTGCGTAGCGGTATACTATGTGTTAAAGGGAAGCGAAGGGAATAATATCGTCGTGTTTTCTAACACTCTTGAGGAATGATTGAAACAAATTTATTAAAAGAATCGATACTTTGCGATTATTACGCTTGAAACTGAGTTATTTTTTTATTCGGATAATTAGATATTACCCTTGAATCATTCCGTAACGGGATAGAAATATTTAAGATATATTTTATATTTTATATTTTTTTCACAGAGTTTCACCCGAAACAATCAAATTTAGTTTTTATTCGGAGGGATAGAAATTATTTACCCTCGATGAATTAAAGAAAAACTGGATTCTCATTGATGAAATCGGGCTCAACTTTGTGGAATTTACTTGTGATGCACAGAATAAAAAAATTTGTATCTTACGCTAAAGGGGATCTTATTTATCCTTGAATCATTTCCTAAACAGACTGAAATATTTAAGTTAATTCATAGCGTATTATTTAGCCACGGTTTTCATTAATATTTGCGGGAAAGGCGAATTTATTTACTCCCATCTTTTTCCCCGAATATCGGGCGATACAAACGTTCCACGATATCTCATGGAATTTGGTCCGGCGTACGGCGAAGATCGAGCGAGCCCGAAAGTGCGCCGCGAAATTCTAAAGGTTGCGGAGAATTGATATACAGCACAGCGACAAGAGCACGAAGAAGCGAGATCCTAAACCTTGAAGAATATAAAACAAATGTATTACTCGATGCGAATTTTTTACATTTCTATTCGGACGAATCTTGAAGAAAACGAGTGTATCGAATATGTTCCGTATCAGAGGCAATTATCCATATTATTGCGGTCAAATTCTATTTAATGTGCTATGCATGCGAGTCCTACATTTAAACGGGATAAAATAATTAATTTTCAAGAATTCCAGCATTTCTATTCGGACGAATCTTGAAGAAAACGAGTATGTATCGAATATGTTCCGTATCAGCGGCAATTATCCATATTATTGAGGCCGAATTCTATTTAATGTGCTATGCACGCGGGTCCTAGATTTGAACAGGATAAAAGGATTAATTTTCAAGAATTTCAGCCACTAAACCCTATACTTCGAAAGTTTTTTCCAATTGAATTAATTTAATTCTGTAAAAAACTGCTTAAATCTTATAAAAATAATACATTTTTTGTTTAATTTTCAACCGATTGTTATTTAATAAATATAGTACGTAACTTCCAGGTCATATTGAGACACCCGGAAAGGAAAAAGAATAATAATTAATGGATATATGGAAAGTCAACCTGAAGTTAAATTGGCAATATAGGGTTAACACCGAAACCAATATTGAGGTAATTTTCTTTCGCTCGTATGAAGTGATACGCGAGGATCTTAATCTACATTCCCGATTCTTCGAATAACATGTTAGCGGTCCTCAATATATTACACGAAAAACGAACGATCTTTTCATTTGCCACTTCAATTCCAAACGAGAAAATTATCAAGCTCGTCTTATTGCTAAAATCAAAATGACCAACTGTGTCTCTCTGACAGCCACGAAAACAGGGAAAACGAGGTGTGCTTTTCGGCCTCAAAGTGTAATCTTATATCGGTGAATCACCACTGATGACGGCTGCATGTTCTGGCTGGTTTTCCCTATATTATCATTGCTATAGAAGACACATATTTTGACAACTTTAACTCCCGTTTTTTTTAGCTATGGCCAGCTTCCAATTTCTAATCTACCCCACCGAAAGTCATTATCATCCGATGATTATCCTCACAATTTTAAACTATCAAAAATTCTTCTTATCTTCACGGTTTGTAAAATATTTCGTTGCATCCCTCAATATTTAAAACCTTGCTTCTTAGTACACCTATCATTCGTTATTGTACGCCGTGTCCACATCTGAATTTTATTCATTCTCTTTTTAAAAAAAAAAACAACTTCTTCAATAGATAGATAGTTTATTACGGCGAGATTGAAATTCAGAAGGCTTACCTTCCGTATAAAAGAGACATAAGAAATTTTAATTGGATCGTAAACCCCAGTTATCACCCATCAATTTCTGCTTCGTCTGCCCCACGATCGGCTTCTCTGATGGAGCAATTTTACAGCCCAAACCAGATGATATCAAAGGCTCGATGTTCGTTTTATATTTTTGTTTATAAATCGTGAGCCACGACGCGTCTCTTTGAACCTCGTTCACTCATCTGACTGTTCATAATTTGGTTCGCTGGACCCTCTCCGTTATTGCATGAATTAAAAATGGCAAATTTCTTTCGTCTTCTTTTTTTACGAATCGATTTTTTCAAATTCGATTAAATATCATGAACAAAATCTTATATATTTTAAAGAAATTAATAGCTTTATATGCATACTACGATATTTCAAGTATGGCTCGCTTTATCATCTAAAAATCAAACTACAGCCTCTGAATCGGCACGCAAAAATGGTTTTATTCGATCGCTTCTGCGTTTTTCTCCCGTTTTCGAAAAATACACTTCTTGCAATAAAAAACATTAAGCGTTTTAAAAGCTGAACTGTATTGTTCAACAGTAGAGAGAAAATTATTCCACCTGCCTCCGAAAACAATGGACAGCACTTGCAAAAATCACCGCTTAGGCGCTGCTGCAGCACATTGCGATAAGAAGAATTTTTTTCTAAATGATACGCATGAACTGTATACTGTGTAAATCTCCAATTTTTTTCTACTCATTTGATCCTTTTTCTGTTTTGTTTTCTCGTTCTACTTCTGCCACCGATTATTTTCCCTTACACTTTTACGCGTCTCTGCGCCAATTCCATTGTCAAGATCTAAAGTTCATGTTTACTTATTTTTTTACCTTCATGGCCGATTCGCTGGCGTTTGTCTGCGATATCATTATTCAGCTATTCTCGCAAAGTGCTCGGGCCACTTTAATTCCCTCCCATCTCACGCGCGCCATTTTTCTTCTTATATCTCGCGCTTTTTCTCGCCCTTTTCTCCATCGTCTCGTTCGCGCGCCGACGATTTTGATCAAATTTCGTACAGTTACTTGAGTTGACGTCTACAATAATACTACATAGTTCATATTTCGCGAAAAATAATATAAGGCTAGTTTATTCTTGGGAAACTTTAATAACAACAGGATTTTCTAAAGAACGGCTCAGACGATTGTTATAAAATTCCGTAGTTATTTAATTTCATGTTTACAATGATTCTACATAGTTCATATTTTTAAAAAGATAACTAAACGAAGCATTAGTATATGAGAAAGGTTGTACAGTGTATATTGTACTGATTTTTCTAAGGTGATGCTGATTATATTATCGTTTGACTATTGATGTCTTCTGTTTGGAGTGATATCGACCTAATCGTCTATGTAACTCAATAATATGGGATTTTTTTTCTAGATAGTCACGTGATTCAATAAAGGTATTTATTTAGAGTAAGTGTACGATTTTTATTCCGATGTCAATAGCCTCCATGGAATATGAATTGAATTTTTCAGTACGAGACTAGAGTAAAAGAATTCATCTTCTCGCACAAACAGCCAGTAATTTACCTTTCGATCTTCTCCAGGTATCGTTTAATGAGCGGGAACAGAGAAATCCTGCTCCTTTATTACTTATGATAGACGCGAGTGTTTCTAGTCCGGTGAATGTAAAGCATAATAAACTATCACTTATCATAAAGTGCTATGACCACCGTAAATCATAAATTTCGACATCTTTAAGCAAATGAGCGGTGACTCAAAAATCATTGAATTTGAGCATTCATCATCAGTCTGTCGAAAATGCCGATAAAAAAAAACAAAACATAAACGCCGTAGTCTGGTTCAAGTTACTTGACGTGCGGAGAATAGTCAATCTCAGTAACTGTTTGAATATGCAAAAATACATAATGTATTCGCAGACCTTTGAGCATCTTATTCTGAATAACTATGAAAAAGATTAAGATTCTTCAACACCATAAGAGAAAATAACAAATTTTAACTATGTTAGTAAAATCGTGCCTACGAAGAGTTATTATAAAAATCTCGCTGCTGAAAAAACTATCAAGCGAATTTAAATATCATTGAACCATTACACGAGCAGGGAAAGCACATGTTAACAATGACCTGGTTTTGAAAACTCTCTTTCAGTTTATATCGACACAATAACATTTTTTCGAATTAAATACATTAATTTCTTTATAACGTCGTTCAATTAACGGCAAAAGAAAACGATTACATTCAGCCACGGACGTGGTAGAATGAATAAATAAATGCAATAAAATGAACCACATCGCAACCATTAAGAAATTTAATTATCCAATTTGTCATAACCTGTAAATAAATGATCGAGAAAAACCTTCTCTTTCCATTGAAAGCGCCTCCGGCTCAATGGACGCCTGATAAAACAAATGACTCGCGTCCGAGTGCGATTACTTGGAAAAGGTCAACGGCCGCGGTTAGTTTAGGAAAAAGTTTCCCTCTGCGTATCGGAGTCCCAAGGCTAAGTAAGCCCTGAAGATACAGGAAGACGTAGGACGATGCGGACCTTTGATACGACTGATGGAATCAGAGGTCAGCGAAACAGGAAAAGGAGAAGGTGAGAGGTGGAAAGGGATAAAATGATGAAAAAGGAGAGGTAGAGAAATTGGGAGAGAGAGATTGATATTCGTCTTCATTTGGCCGAGACTGGGATTAGATACACCTTCTTCCGTCTTATTCATAGAAAGGGATAATGAGAGAGGGAGGGAGGAAAGAGAAAGGGATAGAGGGAAGGAGAGAGAGAGAGAGAGGGAAGGAGAGAGAGAGGGAAGGAGAGGAGGGAAGGAGATGGGGAGGAGAGAAAGAGAGAGAGTGCGAAAGGGAGGAAGAAAGAGGAGGAGAGGGATGGAGGGAAAAAGAGAAAGGGAAAGTGGGAGAACTACCGGGAGAGGGGACGGGAACGAGAGAGAATAGAGGGATAGGGAGGATAGAGAGTGATGCGAGACAGTGGGGGAGGGAGAGATAGATAGACTTTATTTTCAGGGCGAAATTGAGACCATAAGGTAAGTAAGTGAGATGTATGAAGCGATGGATGGAGGAGAGAGGAACAGAGGAAGAGGGAGAGATGGGAAGTGAGAGGAAAGAGGCGGTGGAAGAGTGATAGATAGGTACTTTTAGGGAGAGAGAGAGAGAACAAGAGAGAAGAGACGGAGGGAGGAAGTGTACATTTAGATGGATCGAAAGAGGAAGAGAAACAAGTTAGGAAAGTGTACAACGTATCACAAATGGGCGCGTTTCGTGCAATGGAGTATTAGAAAGCAATTATATACCTGTACGTAAGGTAAATAGCGTTTTAAAGTTCTTTTCTTCATCATAAATAATCCATTTTCTTCCTATTTAATAATATTACATGCACACGTAAGGAAATTAAACGTTTGTTTGTGAAATTGTTTATGTTAGCAACAATGAAGAAGTAACCATGCAAGAAATTTTCTGTTCAACTCGAATTAAGACATTTTTGTTTGATTTTATCAATAACGGCTACTCCTACGATAAAAATGTATAGGGAAGGAAATACTCTTCTTTATCAGTTCTACAAGTTTTATTTGAAAAATATTTTGATATGAGCAATACTTTACGAGATATGACGACAATTTAATTTTTTGTTACAAGTAAAGTGGTACCCCTGACTGGCGTACGTGATTCATTTTTACGATTTTCTTATTTTATTTGATTGAAAGTCCTTATCATCAAATTTCATGACAATCCGTCCGGTAGAAGCCGAGAACGAACATGCGGACGGACGGACCGACCGACGATAATAGGCGCTCACGCTGTAAGCGAAACGCGCCTAAAAAGGCCTTGGAAATTCTCAGAAAGGCCTAAACATAATGGAGGCATGTGGGGCGGAGAGAGAGAGAGGGGGAGAGAGAGGGAGGGAGAGAGAGAGAGAAAAAGAGAGAGGGAGAGAGAGAGAAAAAGAGAGCGAGAGAAAGAAAGAGATATGAAGAAAGAGAGATATGAAGGAACCGCACTTCGCAGAATTCTCATTTTGAGCGTCCTTTGAAAGCTTAAAAGAGTCACTTCCCGTTCCTCACTTAAAAGCGACATCAGCGTCTGTACCAAAAGGACGGGTCCGTCCAATGTTTGAATTATTTAGTTAAGGGACCGCGACGATGTCCTGCTAACTTCGTTACGCGGGGCCCGCTCTCAGACTCCCTTTGATGGAAGTTCGTTTCGGGAGAGGGTGATGGATGATTCATTATTCATGGTAAATAAAAGCAATCTCGCACCAACATTTTATTATTAATTGCTACATAGATGCCGTAAATTCGAAGCGGAGGTGAAATTTATGCGATTTTAGAGTAGCCTAATCAATTATCTGAAACCTCATGAGCATTATCATATAGATATCATACATCACCGTTGAAATAATGACGGAATTTTAATCATAAAAAATTATCCGAATTGCTTTTACCTCGCAATTTCCTTAAAAGAGAACTAGTCAATCGCTAGCATAACTTCTCCTGAGCGTAGAGTGGAGAATATATTAAAATACTAGTGTGTAGTGGCGTAAAGGATAATTTTGAAGCAATTTGTTATTTTAAAATATTCTTTCTTGAAACTCTTAAGAATGAATAATAAATACAATAAAGATCAAAATATTTAAAAGGATTTTTAAAATTATTAAATGACTAAATATTTCATGTTTTTTATCTTTATAAAATATGGTATTTTCATTCATGATTCCAAAAAGTGAATGTCGATCAACTGATTCTCGAAAAACTTCTCGTTTTCCTTAACATTTTCCTTGGAAACATTAATAAATTGAATTTCGAAAAACTCATCACTCTACGGAAAATTGGCCATTCAGTAAATTAATAGTTAGAAAAATTGATTCTTAATCACCTGCCTCTCGAAGACCTGGTCTTCGAAAAATTTTCTTTTGACCAATTGTCATTCGCTAAATTGGTTTTCAAACATTTAACCTAGAGAGTCGTTTTCGTCTCCCTCCTATTTTTTAATATGATTTCCAATGTTAATTGCTTAAATCTTTAGCTATAATATTATTGGTATTAATTATTTCAACCTAACCCTAACATTTTAATGCGTACATGCTTATAAACTTTACGTCCAAACATAGTTATTACCACAAACAGGAAATGATCTTATTTGACCAGCTAGAATGATACCAAGCGTTTTCGAAAGTCATCTGGTTTAGAACAAAATCAAACTTTCACACATATCCAACGCGTGTTATAATTTAAAAAATTTCCGGGAAAATGTTTTAAAGAATGCGACGACAACTTTGAAGCATTGAGAGAAACAGAACGAGACATAATAGTCTACATACTTTTGAAAGATTTGAAAGCAAATCCATGCCTCCAACTGATTCTTAAGAAGGCAAGTGGTAATTTAACTGAAGCAGTGGCTTACTGATAGCCCCCGCAACCCCCACAATGCGGGGGGGGGGGGGAAGGGCGAGATTTAGGGAGCCCCCAATCGTTCAAACCTTACTGACTAAGATATCCATAGGGGGGGGGGGGGGGGGGGGGGGGGTCCTATATTATTTTCTGCGGGGGCTCCCCCAGATTTTCAGGCACGCCACTGAACTGAAGTAAAGAATAATTCTGGAAAATTCACGTTTGTAAACACGTTTACAATCACTGAAACAATCACAAGAATTTGTTTGCCATCTTCGTGGACCAGAAAATTACTTATCGTGGAAACAGAGACGGAAAAACATTTCCAGACGTTTCCGCGATTTCGGAGATTTGAAAAGTGTTAAATCTTTCGCCATCTTGTCAAACCTTAACACTCGCCGATTCCTACATAAAATTGGCTCCTTTCACATTTTAATCAAATTTCCAGAGTGGATAACGTGGTTGTTTACTTGATCTTTGACACCACTTGTCGAGGAGGGGAGAACTTTCCCAAAGAAATCTCCGAGGGAACACATATATATGTGTGTGTGTGTATATATATATATATATATATATATATATACACACACACACACTTATTTTATTTCCTCGATAGGAAGGACGCGTTTCCGAAAGATTTATTTGCCGATCCATCGAAGTTGTCTCCAAATTCTCGAGTTTTCTTTTCTTTTTTTTTCAGGCGAGGTGATTTCTCTTGATCCCAAAGCTGGAGCCCATCTGAGCCGACCTTATTTCCCGGAAATGTTTATTTTTCCTATCTCCTTTTTGAGCGACGCAAATTTTAGAAAATTGTTTATTTTGTTACAGCTTCGAGAAGAAAAAAAAAGGAACGATGTGTTTCGGTCCTGAAGACGATTTGATTTTCTCGCTTAAATAAAGCTTAAAAACCATTTAAATCATTTCATTCGTTAGGGACGCAGAGTGAGAGGAATATTCATGCGAATTATAAAGGAAAGGAATATGGCGGAGATTTGTTCCGATTAGCTCTTGAAAACGTGTTCTCCTAAAAGAGGGAAAATATTTTATATTTTTATCAATTTATACGATTTTATTTTATCAATTTTTATGATTTATTAATTTTATGTGATTTTAGGGTGAGGTTAACAAAGGGAACTTTTCAGCCAACTCCATTTCTATCTTTGAAATCGACGCAATAAGCTAATGAAAGAAGAGCAATCTTCAGATGGCGCGATATATATGATGACATTATTTATATCGATCGAGAATCCGGCTAAAATTACAGGACTCTAATTTTTATATGTACGTAAATACCGTTTTATGTTTTAACGCTATCCTTCGATTCCAGAAGAAATCCAAATCGATGTCAGATGTATTAGAAATCAAGACTACTAAGAAGAAATATTGCGGCTGCTTTCAAATGGACATTTTTCTTTCCTTAGATATACTAGGATTTATCGTTATCGTTATACGAAATTAACAAACAACAGTAACTGAAACAAAAGAATAACATAAATAGATTCTTAGCGGTTTTTCCTAAAAAAAATCGCTTGTCTGTCTGTCCGTTTGTCTGCACGGGCTATGACATCGCTCTCAGATTGTGGTAAAGCAAAGCGCGGATGAATTTCGATCAACCAACTTCAAAATTCAATTGAGCACGTCGTTATATCTCCCTCTCTCAACTCGCTGGCGTCAATTCACACCGAACTCGCTTCGATATCCCCAATTCCGCCCGGAATCATAATTCTACATCTCTTCTACCTCCTTTTATAGCCTTCCTCTATAGCTCCGAGCTTTCCTATTTCGGAATCATAAAGTAAAACTAGATGGAATGCTACACGTTTCGTTCGTTCGACTGCACCGGACAGATAAACAATTTCCGTACAATGCGCTCGGAGCGTTTTTGTGATTTTAGACGTGGCCTCGGAAATTCCGCTCGCTCTGCTTCACCGACACCGGGATGAAAGTGGACAGCCAATAAGCCAAAGTGGTTCTTTGGTATTCAGATGATATCTTTTCCTTCGCTATCCTCTCCAAAAACCTTCCCAGTGCTCGAAAAGGAAATTCTCGTTCGGACGAGAATTTCATGTGCCTTCGGTCAAAATTGCCAGCTAGCTCCGAGGGATTTTGCATAGGAGTAGATCCGACGACCTTTGATCCTTTCGTGAAAAGGATCATCTCTTCTCTTCCGTAGTGAGGGCACTCAAAATGAAATTTCGTATACTATTACATTTGCTGCGCCTTTTTTTTTTTAATGGTGGCTCACTCTGATGAGCACGAACGACTTCTGTGACAATTCGCGTTAAAATTTTAAATAAATTTAAGTCTCTAAACCACGTTTTATATTCTAAAAGTGCGTGAAATAAAAAAATTCTCATTTGGTGATACCGGTACATAAGGTCAAATATTATACAGTTCATCTGTCGAAAACGTTAAAAGGTACGTTTTTTGATCGCTTTGATTCTATATGAAAATTTTATGACGCATCTTCCAATTTAGAGAAAATAATTTTCATCGCTTTTCTCTCGGACATCCAGGGAATAATAAATCCTTTCTAATCTCACATTTATTCTAATAATAGCTAATCAGGTCAGGATTCACTCAGAGATTCGCCTTACATGCAATTATTTTATTTACTTAAAATGCAAAGTTACCAATTTCAAAATAAAGATGAGGAAATATCTCACTCCGAAGTTAACTGGGGTTATGTAATTAATCACAACGATTCAAATTTTAACCGTCTGACGAAAAAGCGCTTCCAATTATGATAAAATATCTTCGCGAATGCTCAATTAAAAAATGTATAGTTTTTTCGGTGGACACGACGTTGTCTCCAAGAGTCGGGATTCATTTTCCAGAGGCCGCTATTTTCTTTCCATTCATTTGGACATTAATGCCTGACCATTTTTCATCATCGTTCATCGGTCATTATTAAGAGTTAAAAACAATCGACATCGTTTACGGACCATTTGTTAATTAACCTTTTAATGTCGCCATACGGGTTATTCTCTCCGTAATGAACCCGGAAAACAATGTCCTAAAATCGAAAAATAAATGTCAAATAAATAAAAACCCAATGAGGAAACCTTTATAAAATATAAAGAAGTTGTTGATAATACTTTTAATATTTTTAAAGTGTTCCTGTAAAATTTCTACGGCAAATAACGAAAATGGGTTAAATTTTCAAAGATATCTAAGCGGTATTTATTTATATTTTCCATCGAAAGCTTATTTGTATACTTAATGCAATTTATAATTTTTCACTAATACACGCCCGAGATTCATTTATAGGATCAAGAACGAGCTCTTGAAGAAATAAATACTTAAGTATTTCCAATACCTACGTATAGCAAAGTTTACAATCTACGAGTATAATAGGAGTTTTACGGTATTTTCAAAGCGAAAAACACGACTCTGTGTAAAGATTGCATTCCTTTCCCGACTTTCAGAAACGATTATTGTTTGGAGGAAAATTTTGCTAAAAAGTTGGAAAACTTATTTTGAAAATGTATTTTAATACCTAGCTACGTTGATAATCAACATACGTGTATACACTCATCTAGGAAATATACAGCCCAGCTTAATTAGAAAAACGTGAACATTTCAAATCCGAAACTTACAATCGAAACTAGAATCGCATTAATCTCGCTAGGTTCTATTGCTCGAGGATTCTCCCTTATCTCTCGGAATACATGGCAACGCAGGTAAACATACTGCATCTGTGAGATACGATCTATAGAGTCGATTATGTATCTGCCTAGCGACGTCCCAGCCATACTTCAGAAGACAATGCCTCCTAATTTTCTCCAGCTCGATTGTTTCGATCAAGGGTATACCTATATATATATGATGAACCGAGTCTGAAAGGTCACCTTCCTCCCATCCCTCGGTCCATTCATCATGAAAGTCCCTTTCGAATTCCGAAACCTTCTGGCACGCATCAATATCTCTTCTGCGAATCCCGTCATTAATAAAAAAAATTCCTTCCCGTAAGGAAAGCACGATTCATCGCGTCTCTTACACAACGACGATTTTTACTCCGCAATTTCCGATTGCGTAGACGAAAATCGGAAAGCGCAATTCATGCGTCGAGTCAAACTCCAGTGAATGGAAAGATGTGATAGCGTTGAAATTAATAAGCGCGTCGTTTTTCACGCTAACGACGTTCATTCGTATAAAATTCCAATTCCCGAAGCATTGTTTATCGAAAGGAGGGTAAATTAAATTCTCCTGTGTATTCCATTCTACATACATATAAGAAATTCCTTTAGGATTAAGCTGAACCGAGACGGTTAGTTGAACTTCCGTCCACGACCAAGTTATGACAGCAAAAAGCATAAATTTACTTCTAATATTCATCAGTTCTACACGTGGAAAGCGAGATAAGGAACGATGGAAATATAAACGAAACTATAGAATAGGTTTTATTTCGTGAAATCTTACCTTATAATTTGCTTGAGTCACTCTGTCAGTAACGCTCTTTGAAGCTTAATATCTCGCAAATGACTTAACCGAATTTGATGACATTTTCAGGATGGCATTATGATATAACAACAAAACGTTTTAATGGATCGAACTCGAGATCAAAGACTCGGGTTCGACTCCAGGGGATAATTTCCATTTACAATTACACGTAAAAATGAACTTTTCGAAGCGCAGGTATTTATTCTTTTCTAGGCTAAAATTAGAAATAATTTACCTACGAACTTCGGATGTAAACCATTTTGAAGAAAACATTATAAAAGTTTTTATTCCGTTCGTCTTTTTCCGCCTACAGTTCTAAATCGCTCAAGTTAAACGTTTAATTCACACAGTTTGAGGAAATCTAGCCATTTTTAGAGGATGTTGCCTTGCCTACCAATTCCATTGTTAGACCTCTATATAATATTGTTATTTCAATCCTTATGGGTATAAACGTGCTTTGAATGCTTTTAATACGAGAGAGAGAGAGAGAGGGGGGAGAGGGAGGGTGAGAGAGTGAAGGAGATGGAGGTAGAGGGAAATGACTTTCAATAAAATTTATGTTTCTGATGCCAATTTGATCTCCATAAATAACTTGAACGATCGAATATTTATTCCCGTAATTTTTGACGGACTATACACTATCATTTAGCATAATTATTCATTTTCATTTTTTAAATAAGCGCTTAATAATAAAAACTTGAAAACATAATTACTTATCTTAAATATCTCCAATAGTAATAACTAGATGATGAAAAATTCCACAACCTTGTTATGACTATTGGAGATACCTAAGATATGTACAGGCTTATTTTTTCCAAACTTTTAACCGGAAGTTTTATTTTTTGTATTTTTTTATTTGAGCATTATCCAGAATTATCTTTTGGTGCCGAAAAACACTGAGTGTGACGTAACCCAGAATATTAAGGAGTCGTCTAATCTCTTTAACAACACAGACATGCTAAAAATAAACAAATAAACTCTTGATCGAAGCATGAGTCATGCAGTTGGGGCGAATCCAGATTCGCTCGTACAGTTTAAAAACAAAATAAACCCTTAAACGAGATATGTATTTCGAGAGTAATTTAACTATTTTCAGAGGGAATAAATAACTCCAAACAAAGAATAAGACGAAGATCGTACGCACGTCAGCATTTTTTACGTTTTTAGAGATTGTGTCCGAAGCTTTTTAAAATGCTCAACTCGTAAACATCGAAAAATTTATCCTTCCTTCGACTCAGGAGGATGTCGATGTTTCTCCCGATAAAGGAATCGTAAAATTGAAATACGGACTTTATTTTCGGAATTTATTATCCCACTCTGTGTATAACAAATGCCCATTTTGTCAAAGTGGTCCTTTAAAAACGAAGAAATAACGGAAAGAAACTTCACTCCTCCGAGCATTTAAATTGATCGCTCTCTTAACAAATTTTCGATTCGACAGACAATGCTAGCGAGCGACGCTGACACAAAAAGAAAACGATAAAATTTTCACGCGATCCGCCATTGCTCAGTCGCCATCTTTTTTTATTTGTAACTACGACGAAATACTTTTTCGTAAACAAAGGAGAGAGGAAATGCGTCATTTATTTTTTCCTCTCCTTCTATCCTTTGCAGCGACGGATTTTTTAAAAAGCTTATACGCCAACACTCTTTAGGACATTCACCACAGAATGAAAGAGAAAAAAACCGTGGTATTCGGAATCACTTATAATTCTTAACATTAACCGGATGTAGGGCTACCGAATAAATAAAATTCGTTCTCCTGTTGAAATTCCGTTACGCAGGTGGAAAAAGACCTCCGTCCCAACGGAAATCCCCACTACTCCATTCGTTTTAAATCCCTAAAGGGCTCTTTCGAAGGAGTGCGTCATTACTATCTCATCAACTAGAGTTCATCGCAACCGAGAGCTGCTTTTTTTACCCTGAAGGCTTCCTTTGAGTGTTAAAACACATTAGCATTTTTATATATCTCATCCAATGCGGGAGTTAACATTTCGCATCGCTAGTAAAAAATATCCTCCTTTTTGTAACATGTTTCTTTTTTTAATGTTCGCTCCTCGAGGAAATCGTGACGCCAAAATTTGATTGAGCGCACTCTCGACAAAAATAGAACGTATACTTTGGAAAAAATAGCGGATGATGCGCGAAACTATCGTCATTTATCAGACTTAGGGCATTTAAACAGTGTTTTTTTTGTTCATCGGTCATATATATATATATATATATATATATAAAACAGAGTAGGGCAGAGGGTTTCAACCTTTTTCTACTCGCGTACCTCTAAGAGAATTTTTTATTGTCGTGTACCCTTAGACAATTTCTAACGGTAGCGTACCCCAAGTACATTTAAATTGGTAATGAAATGAATAACGATTGTATTTTTCTTGTTTTATGACGTTATTCGTTGTCGTCATATTGCAACTTTTGATTCCGAAGTCATGCACGATAAACAAAGCAAGAAGAAAAGTTGTAATATTTAAGACTTTTGCGTACCGCTTTAATGTACCCCTAAGGGTAAGCGTACCACCGGTTGAAAACCCCTGGTATTATATAGAGGTATGATTCAGGAATATATTCATTAAATTACTGAAAAATTGTGTAGAACAACAACTAACCTCGTGTAAAAAAAGACACTCATTCCTTGCTTTATAATAATAAATACAGACAGCAGCAGGAAAATGAAAGGATATCAATATATTAACAAAATCAATGAACATCTCCTTGTATAAACGAAGGAATGATAAAATAAAGGTAAAGCAAGAGAGAAAAGCTAATGTTGACTTTAAGTACCTATGCTTTTTCTCTCTCATCACTACACGGTTCGGTGAATGAACAGAAACTAATAGCTACAATATTGCAAGAACAATTTCCACGCATTTCGATAATTAATTATCCTGCCGAAAGCTTAAATTTTTATCCTTAGATTCATGTAATCGCCAAAAAAAACTCGATAGCATTAATAAATTGGTATTAATATTTCAGTTACGGAATAAATTATTTTCGACTAACGTTAAAAGAAATTCCATATTGCAGACGAAATAAGTACTGCTATTTCTTAATCATCATAGTACATGTCATTTAATAATCCTTCCGTTCAATATCGAGAATTTTTCAAATACATAAATATAGAACCTGCGAAAAAATAGAACAAAATGAATTCGCGTATATTATTGACAGGCAGTTTTTTTAAATTTTGTAGAAAGAAAATGTATAGGAAATGAAAATTATACGTAGAACTGCACATCTGAAATATTAGAATATCTCAAGGTTGTTCTAAAAGCCAAAAAACCATAAAAATTAAAATTTATGAGCCCTTTCAACGAATAAGATCGAGTATCTTTTGAAAAGGTCAGGTCACGGGGTAGACATAACATTTTGAATCCAGTAAAAGCGAAAGGAAGAGATTGTTGCGCGAAACCGCATTGCTAAAATGAAGAACGATATCTGTTTTGTTTTTAAACATGGAAATAAAACTTATTAAGTATAACATGATCTAGTATAGTTTTTTATTATTTTTTCTTTGTGCGTATGAAATCTTAGGAATTGGCTAGTTTTACAATAGATTATATACGTAGAAGCATGAATCTCCCTCAAAACCCTATTTTAAAATCATTTCAAACGTTCATCTAGTTCTAATATCACGGTTATAAATTCAATCATGACATAAATTTAATTTCGTTTCCGCGGAAGTGTAAAAACGTTCGATTTAGCTACGAAATACATAGAAGATCGATATTTATTGTTTCTCACGAAAAATCCATTTAAATTTTTAATTAAATGTAATTAATTACAATAAAAATTATCGGATAAATCAACAGATTCATTTGTTATACTAAAATATACGTCCTATATCTAACGTCTGCGTGAAAATACATTTATAAAAATGCCATCACAACTTATTTATGTTACCCCTCCATTTATATGCCACATTAGAAAAATTAAAATTTTACCATTAGAACTCCAGCTTTCATATAGGATCTCGTTTCAAAATCATGCCATCAATTTAAAAAGAAATTACTTCGTCGCCTCCGTGAGCTACGAGATTTAAAAAAAATATATATTCATCCATACTTTTAATCATAATTTTAAATCCGCGCGTTCTTTTTTTTTTTTAAGGGAAGGAAGCATACAATTTTTTTAAAAAACCAAAACTTTACGTGCCACCAGTATTCCCTCCAATTCCCTTAGGTTACCATAAGTTCCTTTAACCCTTCAGAGAGAGCGTAATTGAGAGTGGGGTGCGGATCTTTTCTCAGCGGAAGGATAAAATAGATCAGCTCACACCTCTCTCTCCCTAACAGTTTGTTCTACTTATGAAAGAGCACTCAAGCGAAAATAGCCTTTTTTCTTTCACTCCCGCATGGCTTTTCAAGTAGAACGGAGCTAAACTTCCTCCCTACTTTTTTTAAATGCATATTATGTCTTCCCTAATAACGTTAGACACACCTGATTTCTATCCGAATAGGAATAACATTACGAACATTTGGTTTCAGACCGTGTACTTCCGAAAGCTCTACATTTTCCAGGTTTCCATCCAATCTCCTTACGCCCCCCCCCCCTACTCCCTCCCATTCCTACATCCTCTCCCCATCCCCTACCCTCTCCCAACTCCCTCTCCATTCAGAAAGCAGCATCCCGAAATGTTGAATAAAATATGATCCGATAATCGATTCGGTACAGTGCAAGAGGGTCTAGAAACTTCCTATCGATCGAGCGATAATATGGAAAGTCTTATAAAACGGAAACTGAATCAATTGGATTCTGAGCAAAATTTACAGTTTAGCGCAGACCCATATATTTAATATATATGTATGCATGTATTTTTGCATTTATGTGCGTATTTTCATATTTGAGAAACAGATATAGAAGGCGTGGAACGTAATTTCTTCAGTAATTTTCGGCCGAATTATATTTGGCATTCTCTCCGCCAGACTAAAACTTGAGCAAAAAATTGGCGATTCTATAAATAATATGGTCAGTTAATTTATCAATGTTCACGTTGAATACATGTCGAGTCGTTAATAATAATTATTTAGTGTAAAGGCGTCTTTTATTAATTTGAATAATACTGATAATTAAAAATTTTATACCGTAATAATAACGAATAAGCTGTGTTAAGTGATTCTAATATCAATTTACACTTTTAATTATAATCTTACGCTAAAATTGTGTGTTCAAAAGTATACCTCAAGGCAAAATGTCGTTTTAATTCATGAGTGGTAAAATTATAAAAACAATTATATTAGCTAGTAACATTTGCTGTGAAATAATAAAGTATTCTGGGATGTATGTATTTAGTAAAGTGTAATTATAATGCATTTAAAGTTCAGGTTGCGATATTTAAAGAATGCTTATCCAACCAGACTAGAATCTTTAATTTTGGGATATATTTTTTCTAATTAATGGATTTATAGCAATATTTTTCTTCTATAAAAACGATTTTCGCAAAACTTCTATTTAATATAAATGAAGTTACACATTCTCACCGATATGCCATTATATTGAAATAAAATCAACACATTTTACGAATAAAATATGAAGAAATTATCATTGTCACGTTATATCCGACCTTAGTACAACTTGATGGCGATTTTAACCTTATTTTAAACATCTGAATAACTCATTAGAAGTACGATCAATTATTGCCGCTTAAACCTTTTTGCGCGTATTTTAATTTACAAAACACATAAAAGTAAATAGGATATTAGCGATGGTGTATATAAAAAATGAACAATGACAAATAGCATCTACTACGTACTAACATTTCGTGTTGCTCCTGCTGAAACTAAAGTATGCAACGAGAAATAGCGGTGTGCATGTTATGCTGCATACATCAACGGGGCTTACGATTTAATATTAAGCTTAAACATGATACGCAGGGCGTTAACCCAAGAACTACCAAGCGATTTTCACTACCATGGACTACCGAGGGGGACGCGGTGTCAGAGGCCCACCATCTAAAATACTATAAGCCACAGTGATGTTTTGAATCAACTTTTATATATTTAGAAACATCAATTTAGTAAAGTATTTGAAATTATATATACATTATCTACTACAAAGATAGAAATGTTTGCATAAAAACAATATTTTTACATTTTTCCTCATTATTTTTTAAAGCTCACATTAATTTTGCAGTAATATTGTATTTACAGAAATAATAATAAATTTCTTAGAAAACAATTTAATCTGCTACATCTGACACAACAATTTAAACAAATAACACGCTTCATACTGTGCTTCCCACACACAAAGGATGTTTGCACTGTGAGCATGCCATGGTGGATTTTCCAGGGTTACTATACTTATATTATTTGGAAAGGGATTCATTGCAACACATATAACATCTCCCGCGAATGGGTTGTTGTGGTTGAGGTGGCAAATCTGTTACTAATTTTTATCAAGAACAGTCTCCATAGCTATTGTAATTGGTCTCTGGAACCCTGTGATATTTTTTGCTCGCTCCTTAACTTGGGGTTTTATCAATTCTATTCCCAATTCCTTTAGAAATATGCGGTACTGTTTATTTTTATTCTCACACCAGTCTGGGAAGTTAAGAATAAAAACAGTATATGAATTGATCCCGACTATGCCAATAAAAGTATGAAACATCGAAAGCGGCCATCTTCTTGTGCCTCTCTTTGTAGTATATGTACTTCCTTGCCATCTGATCTATAGTATCAACCCCTCCTTTCGTGGAATTATAATAAATATTTATCTCGGATTTTTCGGTATCATATGGCATCTTCTGGCTCGCGACGAATTCTTTTGAAATGGAAAAATTACAAACGGGGAATGCAGTATGTTATCATGTCGTAAAGGTTTTACGAGACCGCGGGTTTGATCGCCCCTTATTTTTGCTGTCATACTGTCATAAAACGACCACGATGCCATCTTGCTTATCGGTACGGACCAAACTAATGTCGCATTCATATTGAAAGAAACAAAACAGAAATCCTCTTCATCCTTGCTTGCATGTAAGGTTTTTCACGCCGATACATTGCTCTATGAGAAAACAAATGGACTACTCATGAGGATGTGGAAAAGAATGAAATGCAACATAATTTGACTATAAATAGCGGTGCTGACTCTAAAAGTCAAAACAACGGTTAATTAATATAGTTATTTTGTATGGAATAATTTGCACAAAGTTTTATGCACTTAATTATAGCTAATCCGTTGAATTTAAAAAATATAATGCCTAAATGTTACTGCCTCGGTGGATTTCATGCATATATCATGTTACGAGTAAAAAAGCACCATTTCCGTTACCACTGGAAACTTTCACTTAGCACAAGATAACAACAACTTGTTTCGCCGTTAAAATGAAAATAATGAATTTTTCTACATAAAAAATAAGGTAATGTTTCGTATAATGCAAAGAGGCGTTGTAAGATCAATTTATGTACGACTATAAAAGAGAAGATATAAAAACTGTATCTTTTATTTTCTGACTTTTTAGAAGGGTTCTCCTTTCAGAAGTATATGTAATATTTTTGATTAACAGAATTTCGTAAGTAAACACTCATGCATTAATTACCCGTCATGATTAGCAAAGAAATTAAACTCTTGGGTTAAAATAAGGCACCGGAGAAGCGGAAGTTAAGAACAAAAAATAATTTTGAAAGATATTTTGCTGGAAATCTTAGAGCGACAAAGTGTCTTTCAGTTTGCTATATCAATATGGTCATCAGGATTCTCTCTATCTGTTTTCGCGCAGGTGCTTGGCTCGACCCATGAGTTTCACTTCATGCATCGCGCTCTGCCTCATGCCCGCACACGGAGAAGCATCCCGCACACAAGAAAACTGAAGGCGCACCCAATGGTGAGTACCATCTACATATGGCTCCTTGAAAAACGCTTACGTGATATATAAAATAAACTGTGTATTTCCGTTTTAAAAATATTTAAAGTAAATATTTGCAGGAAAAGAATAGACTATTTTAGTTTTGCTGTAAGCTGCGACAAATCTTTGAAATCGAATTTTAAAATTCATAGGTCCTGGATAAAACTTTTTTGTAAGATTATTAGTAATAAGTAGTATAATTACCGGTCAAATATGACGGTTATGCGTGAATCATGTATTACGTTACAATTAAATTAAATTGAAGAAAACAACTTTTATATGCATTAAAAAACAAACAATAAATACAAAATCCACACAACCAAATGTTCCAGAAAGTAAAAATAGTAATGGACATACATAAGTTGTGTAATTTTAATATGCAAATGATTAATGCGCTACAGTTATCTACGTGTTAATCAAATGGAGAAAATAACGCTCCTAGAATCGAACCCATGACTTCAATGTAGACGGTGAGCAGCTAAAAATTTAAAAGGTGTAAGGCCAAGTAAATCCTGAAAGTATGAGTCTAATGGGATTTACCACCACACCCCCTGGATCTTATGCCGCCGGTGGTGCTCTGAGCGTCTTAAAACATCACGTCACCAAGTAAATTATATATGGGAATATACCGATGGAAAGTTTGCGGTGCTCGAAATTCAAGTTTTTACTATGAAAAGGTCTACCAATGCATCAAACATATGCCATCCCAAAACTTGAGTATGACACATGGATAATATATCATGAACTTATGACCGACTAAAAAAAAACGAAATTCAACTTCCTTGCTGTTAAAAATGGACTACATATCGAAGTATATCAGAAACTCGATATGGACGAGTTCTCACGTTTTGCGCAAGGCAAAATTTTTTGTTATTTGGGAAACGATACGACACTTACGGCAACAACTTTTATTTGCATCTAAACAGCTGTTATGTGGTAACGTGCAAGAGTATTTTTCAAATCGGAATCTATGCCATTATAGTTATCTTTAACATACAGTAAACTCTTATACTATTCGGGTTTACCCAAAAGCGGTTTGGTTATACACGGTTACACGCATGAAAGTACTTAGCACATACAGGCCATAATGTATCGTATTAAAGATGCGGTCTTTTCCATGCACGTAACCCTGGGTTGCTCAAGGTACTAGCGTATAACATTAGTTTTTAAAATTTTATTTGGAAATGCAATTACGGCTTCGTGTATTAAGTTTACGGTGCTGCACCGCAACGCGCACACTTTTCGTAATATTTGAAGATTTTAATTTTAATTTTAACTTTTGCTCTCCATGTTTCAATGATGGAATGTGTGAAACTATTTCTCACGGTATGCAACAGAACCTGATATATTTAGACATACAATCTTTCCTCATAATATGCGAAGAAGTGTAGCGAAACACTACATAACAACTCATTGAAACCTAAGGAAACACAAATAAATAAGCGTAACGGATTGATCTTTCCCTCGAGTGGCTATAGTAAGCGATGATTTGCATATCTAGAGACGCACAAGGAAATTATGGAAACCAGCATGTTTTTGCACCACAGAAAGCGGAAGAAAAACATAAGCATTGCGGAAGGTTGGAGTGTGACAAAAAAAAGTAAATATGGGAAGGGATCAGAAGGATTACAATCGGACTTGGGGAAAAAGACAGAGCGTAAGAAGCAAGAGCAAAGAGCAAAGGATTAGAGAGGCAGGTGGAGTGATAGAGGAAACGTTGTGTACACGAGGAATTACCTGCAGAAACGTATAAGAAGGGGAAGAGAGAATACTGAGGATTATACGAAAGACAATGGTACGCAAAAGAGGATTAAATGTGTATATGTATGTATGTGTATATATATATATATATATATGCTTAAGGAAAAGGAAAGGTTATAATAAAGGTGGCAACAAGGTGTTGGAGGAAGCCCAGTGGACACTTACCTAGATTGAAGAGCCGCTGGGGGTGCTGAGGACACACGAAAAACACAAAAGATCTAGGTAAGTGTCCATTGGGCTTCCTCCAACACCTTGTTGCCACCTTTATATATATATATATATATATATATATATATATATATATATATATATATGGCAACAAGTGTTGGAGGAAGCCCAGTGGAATATATATATATATATATATATATATATATATATATATATATGGCAACAAGTGTTGGAGGAAGCCCAGTGGAAAAAAAAAATATATATATATATAAAGGTGCCAACAAGGTGTTGGAGGAAGCCCAGTGGAAACTTACCTAGATTGGCGAGCCGCTGGAGGTGTTGAAGACACACGAATGTAAGTAAGTGTCCGCTGGGCTTCCTCCAACACCTTGTTGCCACAGTTATTATTATCTTTCCTTTTCTTTAAGCATATATATATATATATAAAGTAGAAAATATATTATATAGAAAGAGAGGAAAATGAGGTTAATTAAATTTAGGCCTGGAAACATGCACATTAATTGATCCTTATCCTAAACTACGTCAGGTTTCGCACCGAGAGCGACAATTCTATATTGCGATAATCAGCTGAAAGGTAAAAAGAGAACCTCGCAGTATGTCCTTGTTCGGAGAAAAAATTTATGTCCCTCTCTCTTCACCTCATTGTGTGAAAGCTGCCATGCTATCCTTCATGTCACATGGTCTGGACAACGTCGTGACTATGAGATGGATGAAAAGGGAATAGGAAGGGAAAAAAGGATAACAAGGAGACAGATGTGGAATTGAAAGTAGGACGGGAGGAAACAAAGTGAGATAATACAATTAACTATGACGCAGCAAAAAAGAATATAAAAACACAGGCTGGCGGGGTCGGATATAAAAGTATTAAAGAAATGGAAGGTTGATGGAGACAGGAGGAAGAGGGATAGAAAAAGAACAAGCTATAGTTTTAGCGAGAGAGACAGGGAGAAAATTAAATAGAGATGAAGTTACAATATAGGAAGGAGGAGAATATAACCTTATACATAAATATAATAGGAGAAAGAGAGAGAGGGGGAAAAAGAGAGGCGTAAAGAGAAATGGAAAGAGAAAGATGAAATGCTCGAGAAATAGGGAGATGGGAGATAATCTGAGAACGGATGATAACAGCAGTTCGAATAAACTCTGCCTGTTAGAACTGATGTAATTTTCATTAAAATTCCGATCATGATGGGGAAATAAATACGTACATTCCATTCAATGCTTTGCTACTCAAGAAAAACTTACCCTATTCTCAAATTTGAAGTTGGAGGAGAGAAATTCTAAACTTTACCGGGAATCGAACCCGAGTCTCCAAATTTCCGGGTATCTGATTTAACCGACTAACAATAAGCTATCAAGCCAGTCTAATTTTCCATTCTCCTATAATTCTCGAATAATTTGTTCAAAGCACCTACGCGGCAAATGGGAGCAGTGTTGCCAATCTAGCGAATTTGTAGCTGGATCTAGCGCCTTTCTACTCATACTAGCTCCGAAAAATCAACTTTGGCGACTTGTTACAAATCTGGCGAATCGAAAAAATATTTTAGCTTTTTCTAGCTACTATCTAAAACATCCTAGATAAGTCGAAGATATGGTACCCCAATAAACAACAAACAACTAGCAGTTGCAGATATCCTTGAATGTAAAGGAGGGAATGGACTGGCAAGTTACCTGCGACATCTCGCGCAAGTGTGTGTGTTTACACTGTCAACAAAAACCAAGCTTTACAGAGGACCAATGTTTTAAATGGTTCACAATAACGATCAATTAAAGCGTTTGTTGTAAATTATATTATTTTTCGGTGAATCATTGTTCCTTATTTTTACTTGAGCTTAGCTTAACTGAGAATTTCTAAAAACATTTTAAAGTAAAAGATTTGTCAGAACAGAGGAGACAACCAAAAAATCTAAAAAGGCAGACAAAAACACCAATAACAGCATTGTCTTGACAGATGGAGTCTGCCTTCCTATATACTTTTCATAAAATTCTTACAAAAGAAACATTCGGCGTTGGGAAAAAGGTTTTCAAAAGTTTTTCAATTAGCCAAGAAATTGGTTCAGGGTAAGGTTTCATCTTTTGTGTCTGTGTAATATTAGTTGATGCATATGCTCAGCACACAATTACAATACTCTAATAGTTTAGAAACGTAATATGGTTAGCTTCCTTACACAGCCATGAATATTACACGTAGTTAAATATTCTAGCTACCTTCTTGCTACCAAGAAGATGAAATCTAGCTCCCAAGTGCTATAAAAAAAAGTGGAGACCCCAGCTAGATTCTCCGTCAAGTTTAGAATTTTTAGTCCTTCTCCAACCTCACATTTGTGTTTAGGTCTACGCACTAACGCACAAAAGCTACATTCCCATCCTTTCCGTCTTGTTACCCCGTTCTATTCAGCAGTCCGTAATTTCATCGGGAAGGGATTACCAAGCATCAACAACTACCTGGCTAAGACTTGCTCGAGTACAAACAAAAGAGTAACGCACTCTTATGAAACACGAGCGAGATAACTAACCTAACGAGATGCAAGGTTGAAAAGTGACATCATACACAACTTGCACTCCAGTATACAATCGATCGCAACGTCTATATTAAGGCCATATAGAAGCTACACAGTCTCTCCTTACACAGGGTCCCTTAATTGAGACCAAAATGGCGAGGGAGAGAGAGATAGGGGGATGAAGGGAAGGGATAACGGACCGAGAGAAAGTGGAGACAAAGAGAGATGATGAAGTTAGAGTCAGGAGATCGGCATAGAGATGGGGAAGAACAGAGGAGGGACAAATCGAGTAAACCTTGAGATAATTGTCGAAAAAACAAAACACGTTCTCTAAAGCACTCCCTTCACTTTCCGTCATGTGAGAATTGTCTCCTTTTAGAAAAACTCTTACCACTTCGGATAAACCCTTACTCTTAAGGATTGGTGAGGATGGCTTAAAGGGGGAAGGTTTCGGAGTACGAAACCAACGGAGCAGGAGTGTTATGGCGGGGGAGGGGGGAGGTGGGGGGGAGGGGATGAGGATGAGGAGATGGAGAGGGGGTGGGGGAGGAGGCAGGAAGTGCGGACGTATTCCCATTGGGGAAGGGTCAGGCGTGCGAATAGCCCTTGCCCGCAGCACGAGCTGGCCTTGAGGGGGGGGGGGGGGGGTCTCTTCCTAACGACCAAGCGATCCTGCCCAAAAAGTCGGGGGGAAAGAGGGGGGAGGGAGGGAAGGAGTAGAATGTTACCCTCCAGAATCTCCATGATTAGGGTGGACTAACCTCTCTCTCTCTCTATCTTCTTCTCTCTCTCTTTCCATCCGTATCATCCTTCTCCCATTTCCTCCTCCATTCATCCTCTTTCGTCTCTTTCACCATCATCACCTCTCTCTCTCTCCGTCATTATTCCTCTTTCACTCTCTTTCACTACGCAGATAACCGCCCAGATCTTCTATCCCTCTCTCTCTTTTGCTCAACACCTTGCTTCGTCCTCCCACACTCTGACGTCACCCCGCCCCCTTTTTCCCTTTAAGGGCAGTGTGGCGCCGCGTCCTTTTTCCTCCCCTCTCTACCCTTCCCCTCCTTTAACCCTCTCCACTCTTCTCAGATCCATTCAAAAACGTCTCTCTCTCTCTCTCATCCCATCTTCCCTATCCACGCCCGACTGGACGGCTCGGTTTTTTTTTATTTTTTAAAATTTTATTTCGGACGCGCACACACGCAGACATTTCCTCACCTGCTGTCTCTATTCCACCATCCGCCCACCTGATCCCTCTGGGGGGACCTTTTTTTTTCCTTCTGCCTTTTCATTCATCTCCTACATTTATCTCGCTGTGACGTTCTTCGTGGGATTATCTCCGTGCAGATGAGACTTGCTTTGAGGCGTATTTTACGGTGTGTTAAAAAATTAATGGGATGAACCTTTAATTCCTTAGGCTTTGTAGTATGTGTGCGCACTCTCTGTGGAAATAATCCTTTACTTTTGTTTGTTTGTCAGTATTTGCTTCTATCTTGTTTGGTAGTACATTTCTCAACTATATGGTTATAATGACGCCGATTGAGCATTGTTAGATCCTTATGATTTTAATTAATGAAATCGTTTCAACGTCATCTGTCGGTTAGATAACTGCTCATTCAGATATTGCGTGACGTTCCTACTGAAATGTGGGGGTGCCCCCATCTTGCTGGTTGTACATCTGAAATCAGAGGGCCGGCAGTTCATTTTGCAAAAATCCAGTGTAAATTGGAATTATTTGTTTAAAATATATATATATATATATAATGCAAAGAGTTTATTATCCCACAAATAATTAAAGATTTAACACTCAACTGTTAAAGTTATTGCTAATAAAAACGCTATAATTCTTCATGAAAACGCACATGAAGGTTTTCCTTAAAATTAAAATGTATAAATAAAATAAAGAATAATATAAAAAATATATATTCCTTAGCCCGCACCAGCTTTCGTTCATCTCCTTCGCGACTCTATTATTCGAAAAAAATAAATATAATTCTGACTCTGGAAGCGTTATCTCTGATCCGTTGGAGTCGTTCATTATTCATTTTTTTATCCTTACTTTCTTTTTCGTGCGAGAACGAAAAGGTATTACGGAATAATCGCGACGGATTAGAATTTCCGTTTTTTTTTTGCACCGAGATTAAAGAAATAGTGATTAATGGATGCGTCCGGAGGAATGAGATAAGGCAACTTGAATTTTAAAAAATGGAAGTATTTTTTGTTATCCTTTCACTGACTTTTATTTCTCCCGAATTATCTGATATAATCATAAATTCTCAAAAATATATACTCTTTGCATAGTTTTTGTTAAAAATTTACTTCTTCTGCCAATATAAATTCAAACTAATGAAGTCAACCTTAAGTTCTTATTCTGTCATTCGCAACCGTTATGGTATCTCCAACTAGTTTCAACGTGAAATGTGGAAACAGGTGAAAAATAATCTGCTATAACCGGGAATCGAACACGGGTCTTCCACTTTCTGGGCGGATATTCTACCAGTCAAGTACCGTAGCAGACAGATTATCCTGTTTCAGAACGAGATACTTGAGACTAGAATGGCTAGCCCGGTCTTAGTCTATAAAATATTCCCGTTCTAAAAGAAGATAATGTCTACTACGGTGGTAGAAGATCCGCCCGGTAAGTGGAAGAACCAGGTTCGACTCCCAGTCATGGCGGATTTTTTCACGTTTCCATATTTTCTATCATTCCAGCTTATCCCTGTCGAATTAAGGATCTTAGGATCATTCATTCCGTCGATTAGTTTCAGATAATTAATTTGCAGTTTCATCGCCCACAAGTAAAACATCAACGACTTTCAAAATATACTAGCTGCCCGTACAGCTCCGAAATCTGAGTTTTGTTGGAGTATTATGATAAGAATGCATTCCACTGCGCAACCTTACCACCCTGCGCTGCCGCCACCGCGCACTGAGTCTCGAAGCTATCCGTGTGAACGCCTCTTGCCTTGCGCAACTCCTTCCCTTCAAGCGTGGCTGAGTAAAAGTCGAGGGGAAGCTTCGCTTCGGGTTGTGACTGACACAGGCCTTCCCTTACTCAATTAATATATACGTTGGTTCGGTATGACTTTTCATAGAAATTAAACGAACGAATCTAATTATGCTTATTATGCATAAATATGTATTAGTTCAAAATAATTTTTTTTCGAAAAACGTCCAAACAAATACGCTACCGTTGGAGTAAAATTAAAAATTTCTTCGATTGCATATTTAAACTTAAAGTACTCTGCAATGATATTGAATGGAGATGATAATGGAGACTTTTCGGTCTAAATCCTGCGCCTGTTTTTTTTATTTGAGCAGAAACGCTCCGCCCGCGAAGAACACGACGTTTCCTAATCTCCCCTCACAAAACTTAGAATGTGTCACTCAATCAATTCCGCTTTTCGCGACAGATCCAACCCTTCAATCCATCACACGCTCCTCTTTTCTTTTCACGAATTTACGGATTCTTTTATTCTATTTTCATTTTACTCTCAACTTTTCCAATTGTTACCAACTTCTCACAGTGATGGCGGAGTTTTCTTCGAGAAATACTATTAAGGAAACTTTACAGAGGGAAAGTTTAAGGGCAAAAAAAGAAACTTTCGCGAGTTAGATAAAAAGTCCTGGCCCTAAACCCAAGCAGATGCTGCCACGGAGGCGTATCTACGTGGCTTCCTCTTGAAGTTGGCAAGATAGGAGACAAAAGATACGCCGAGGTAATTACATACTTTCGAAACTATACCAACTTCCGGTTTTTCTAAACACCGATGAAACGTTTCGTGAATGTTAATGTGTTTTTAAAAAATGAATAAGTGGCGTCTTTTAAAAAAAACTCTTTTGATATAAAAACTTGGAGTTATGGAAAGGAAACGAAAATTAATTTCCAACTTGTAACCTAATTTCCTTATTTAGAGAGGAATAAATAAGAACAAAAAATGTATCGCTTGAATGCCCGAAAGTCAACTTTTATCATAAAGTAGGATGCGCAGTGAAATGTTAACTTGAGCGGAATAGTCCAGACCGATTTATTAGACCGCTAACGCGTCCCCAAAATCCTATGGCTTCGCTTCCCTCGACTTTTTTACGTTTGGTGTAAAAATCAAAATTTTTTCCTGTGCTTAAAATTTTAAAATTATTTTCTATATCACCAAGTAGTTTTAAGTAGAATAATCAGCTTGTAAAGCAAAAATATTCTAGATAAAAACAAATTATGAAGTGAAAAATTATTTTTGTTCCTTTCGACCTAATTTTAGAATAATTAAAAAATTGAAAGACATTTACTTGATTAATAAACTAAACTCAAAGTACTTAAACTGTTTCTAAAACTCATTGAAATTATTTTAACTTAAAATGCAACTTGTATGTTGGTGTATGTCAGCAATACTTCTTCTGTAACGTATTAATTAAGATTCCTCTGTTGGTTAGTTAAATCAAAGATACTTTTATCAAAATTAATGCTCAATTTTGTTTTAAAAGATAATTCATATGTGTTATTTTATTTATTAACAGTTAACACTAATTTATGCCGTTTATTTTTACGTTTACTTTAAATATCGTACCACGCTGTATGCGCGTGAAGATTAATAGTGATTTGTGTAACACGAACAAATGGATGAGTGTAACAGACAGAATGACAACGAGAGAGACAGACAGACAAAGGGGGAAAGAGAGAAAAGCAATATGGCTTCCGGCTGCGGAGTATTGCTACAAAAGATCTTAGGAAAAATATCATGACTACATTACTAGTGTTTCTCAACTGTTTATATCTTACAGCCTTACTGCCTATATTATTACATAAAGATGTTTCTGTCTTTTTTGATTATTTCGTATTAATTACATGTGTCTCTCTCCTCACATTGCTCGACATTTTATATTCCTTCTCCTGTTGATAGCTTTTCGAACTTTCATTTCGTAATCACGCCGGCTACCTTCAGATAATTTTTTCGCGTGACTAAACTGAACGGTTTCGGTCTTAATTACTATTCCTCCTCTGACAACATCCGTTTCCTCCCGTTCCTCTTTTATCGATATGCTTCGAGTCTAATCGCGTCTTCAAAGGCGTTTCCAGGTCAAATCTTTCCTCCTTATTCCACGTGAAATACTTTTGCGTATGAAGTCAATTTTTTTTGCCTAAACGGAACATTTCTTTCACCATGATAACCACTCATGTGTCGTTGAGGGCTGTAGCTTTCAATACTCGAATCTTGTGTGTATGCATATGTAAAAATTTACCGAGACTTTTCCATTGCACAAAACCTTTCCAATTTTAATTTTAATTTATTTTAATTGTCTTTACCCATGTCGATTTATTACCGTCTTTTCGTTTTTTCCTAAACGCAGGTTAATTCCCTTAAGACACGAAATAAGAGCTTTAAATGTGAAGTAGCCAAAGCAGTTTTGTTAGATTTTAAAGTATTACGAATTATTTACAAAAATCAATAATATTACTCGGTATACGTACATTTAGGGGATATTATCTTCTTTTTTCATATTATTTCTACATGCGCTGATATTATATAATCGAAACGCGCATCGACGAAATTTATTTTTTGTAAATTACTGACGATCTTTATGATAACTGACATTTTTCAATATTGGATTCATGAAAATATTTTGGATTGCCAAAGATATATTGTGCATATATCGATAAATATTTTTGCATCTCCGTATTTGGTGAAAGTTATCAAGAACAGTAAAATGGCCTAATTTTCATTTGAACTTGAAAAAAATATTTATGGCGAAAGAAAAATAATGTTTTTGCATATTATAACAAATCGAAAATGTTGAACGATTGAATGCTGTTTACTGAAAACGAGATGGGAGAAGATTCTGATGCGAGTATATCACCGAATCATTAAAAAAAAACCTTTTATTCAATAAATAAATTTTTTTAAATAATATATTGTTGGATTTAAGAAAATATTTACCATTTACAGACTTACGTGCCAAATGATGTGCCCGACAAAACCCTTATCGCAATATACCACGTGTTAAAAAATTCCATTTGATCGTTACACAAAATGAGTTACTAGGAAGAATTGAGGAAAATCAATATTTAAATTTTCTTAATTTATTTGATAAATGTGTGTGGAGTAATTTGATGCGTTTTAAAAATATTTAGACAACTGGTAACCCAAATACAAAGTTACAATAATATATTGGCACATTATAAAACATATCTTTGTTGATATACTCCAGATACTTAGATCGGAAGATTTTGATGATGAATTATCAGGCGTAATTAAAACTTACGTAGGACGCCACGACCGCAGTAATAATATTTGAGAAATTGACTGTAAGACCGACAGATACATGTGGTCCTTCTTCCCCAAGACGATAAGAGAGCACAATAGAAAAATAAGATGATAGGTCGGAGATAATCTCCTCCTGTCACACACCAACTGCGGTGGTCTGCAGGGTATTTATTCAGATTGCTGAGATCTTGATAATTCGGTCAGGCGCAGTCGAAGCAGGCGTCGGCTTAATCGAAAAACTTCACGCCTAAACGGAGTCGGAATTTCAGTAATATGTTTCGGTCGCATTCAACTAACACCCTCGGTAATTGGATGTTGTGGTCTCGCGGATAAAGGTGTCAGGTGCAAACCATGAACTACGACGGTGGGTAGGAGCTTCCTATTTTCCAAATGATTGCGTTGGTCCAATTAGAACTTCCCACGCCTTTAAGCAGAAAGGGAGGTTTCGTAGATAGGTTTCACGAAGCAATGAGAACGTCTGCGGCAAATAAACGCCTACGCGAAAGAAAGACACGCAGTTCCTACGCGCCAATTAAAAGGCAGTGAGGCATACCAAAGACCGATCGGAATTAAAGCAATCGACTGCTCAAATCCACGGCGGATAAAATATCCACACAGCCTGCTTTGTCATTGGAAAACTGACGCCTTGAACATAAAAATTCTTACTTAACTTCTCAAGAAATGTTTCTACGATTACTTTTAATCAGTTAAAAAACCCGCATTTCGAAGCCACAGAATCTAAATGTTTATTAATTTCTGTTTGTTTGATCTTGAAAACTTAATAAACTATCATCGATCGAGGATTTCTTAAAAATCCGGAGAAAAATTCCGCCTTGATCGGGAATCGAACCCTGGTCTTCCATTTGCCGGGCTGATATTCTAACCACTGAATTACCGTGACAGCCCAATCGATCGACCGACTTACAATAAAATAATTACATAAATATGTTGGAATTGATTATTGCAATTAGTAAATAATTCGCGAGATTACGTTAACATGAAACGAATTCCATTAATATACAACACTACAGTTCAAAATTATATATAAACGATATTTTTTTATTAAGTAACCGTTAATCTTTTATAATTTTTAAATTAAAACCATGAGATGAAATATAATGGCCTTGTGACGGAATACCCATTTTTGAATTTTATTTGCAGAGCCATGGATTGAGTACGTTGATTAGTTGATTAACTAACTAACTTAATTATCTACATCATCCACTAACCAAATATTTTCGACAATCGACCACGCATTCATTAAATTTCGTCAACGAGTTTTTTCAAAAGTTTACTGGAATATACACAGCAGTCATTGTATATCCAAAATATCTAAATTGCGCATGAAATAATTTCATTATTGTATTTGTAAATAGTAACAGCGTGTGATGTGATTATGCCGATATAAACTAATCGCCCACTCAAACCATACTGGACGATATTGTGGCATAAAATTTAAATAAATGTCAGCAGTAAAGTCATTAAGGAATAGACGAAAAATTGAAAAGAAGAACGGAACGACTCAATTTTTTTAGGCAAAAATGTCCATATTACCGATATACGTATGAAATAGATCGTTAAAGCTTTTGACGGAGGAGAAAAGTATTATTCGATATCAATTCGCCCTTACCTATACGTATTTCGTTACAAAATTTTAATAGCATCGGTGAGGAGAAGTAATGGAACATTCTGGTCAGGCAGCATCCCTCGCTTCGAATTTATCAACCTCTTCCTAAGGCGGCAGTTCCATACAGTTTTTGCCTGCGCCTGATACGAATTCTTAATGATCTCTTATATTCGTTTTTTTTACGAACAAATACGACACACATACAATTTACCAAATCGTTTTTTTTTTCGTGTACCCTTTCCCGTATTTTTTTTAATTCGACGAATAAAGAATATATTTATTCTCTAGCTGTGTGTGTGATATGAAAAAAAACGGCCCAAAAACCTTCTGACCAACTTCTTCTATTCTGAGGAGATTGAATATTTGCATTTAAACTCATGAGATGCGTTAAGCTCAAACTGATGGATTACCTTGAATACATAAATTTCGATGCTATAATTAAATATTTATTTAACTAATTTAACAATAATAGAAATTCGTAGTTTAGGTAACAGGACAGGTTGTTGTTTTTATCATCATTATCACTGATGTAATTAATTTAATGTATGTCAGATAAATAGTGAAATACATTTATCACAAATAACATATAACAAACAAGAGCACAGTGTTATAAATAAAGACCATTTAATACGGGAATGATAATTAAGACTAGACTATATAAGGGAACGAAACACCATAATTTGGATTGAATTAAGTGCGATTGACAGACTGGAGTTCATTTGAAACCTACATTATTCACGATGATATATTAACTCTTTCGTTCGTGGATTTTATTGGAGAATTGAATGCATTTTTACAAATGGAACCTAAATCTGAACACTTCAGTAATCCCTTCACCAAATATTTAGTTCATAGGTCATTAATTTTTCAATAGATTTTCTATCCACAATTTTGCCTATAATTCGCGTAGGAAGTTATTAAAATAATGTAATCGACCGTACATAAAAATGCACACGGGGAAAAGGTTAAATTGAGGAAACGCTCTTTAATTAAAAAATCAAATTGAATTTTAACTGTTCAAAACAAAAAACAGCCGATATTGGAATCGAAAAAAATACGAGCGAACGAAACATGTCGAGGCAGAGAAAATTCAACTTATAAAAGAATACACAGTGGGGAAAAAACCCCTTAGAAATATCAAAAATTGGAGCTGTCGAAAATTCGAGGTGTTGAAAACTCGAGATATCGAAAACTCGATACATAAAAAATTCGAGATATAAAAAATTCGAGACAAAAAACTCGAGATATTCAAAATTCAACGACCTTCGAGTAGTAGAGGGCCCAAAAATCGTCCTATACCAAAAATGACACATTTAAAATTATTCGCGACCACGAGTAAACCTCCTGACTTCCTTACTTTTCTATCGTTATGAGACGGTAAAAAAATACTCCTTAAAAGGTCTCCCGCTTTATTGCACGCGGATTATCCGAACACGTGTGCGAACTTTCAAAAGCGATTACGTCGGGCAATTTTAGCCCCGCTATAGGGAGAAAAAGAGAGAAAATCGAGTTGGAGTTATATAGCAATCTCGTCACCGAGTACTTTGATCACGCCTACTCCACCTACCCCTTTTAACAACCCGTCGAGCTAGGTGATATCAGTCGCGGTATCGCCTGCAATCTTCCCCACGGATAATTGAACATGTAGGGCGTTGGATAGTGCGTATTAACCCATATACTTACCGACCCACCTCTCTCTGTCTCTCTCTATTTCCGACGGAACGTAACATCTCATTCCACTTATGCCCCCACTTCCCTTATATATATAAAAAAAAACCCACAGCCAATGACGTCCCCATTGACCAAACGGAGCTACGAAGTTTTTTTTATTGCACCCTTTTACCTATCCTTATTACTCTGCGTTTTTTTATGTCCCGGTTGCTTTTTTTATGCCCTCCGAGACGTTCGCAGGCGTCGGATCATTAGTCGCTCTTGAAGTGGTCCGGGCGGGACTCCTCCGAGCCCATAATGCATCGCTTTGGAGGCGCCGCGGTCAGTCCTTTAACTACCTCGGGAAGTTCTATTTTTTTATTTTATTTTCGCCGACGACTGAAGCGGACCCCATCGGGGGGTTGGGTAACTACGTCCAATTATCCTATTTCCTTTGGTCAAAGCGTGATGCTGCTACCTTCCTCCAAGGCGGCTGATTCGGTTTGAAAAGGGGAATCTGGATATTCGTGGAAATTCATCGAGGGGGCTTCTATTTTAAAAAAAATGTTTTCGCACGTCGAGCATCCGTCAGTTAATCGTGCAATTAGGTTTATCTCATTATGGGGAAACTTATTTTGATGCTTATTTAATAGTTTCAGTTTGGAATTTTTTTTCTTACGATTATTGTAAAAATGGTATATGGGAACTAAAAAGCTCTTTAAAACCAATTATGGTACACAGAGTATAAACATTGTTTTTACTCTCTCTGCAACTCGCCATAATGATTTACAAGGCACGAAGACGAATTTAAGCAGTTGATAGCCATGAACAAAAGATCAAATTGTTTTTTCGTGAGAGATATGTTGGTTTAATGTTGTGCCACGTAATGCTCTAGGAATTTGCAGGCAATAAAATTATAGTAATTTTTTTATGAAAAAAGGAAGATCAAATCGCCGATTTTCTCGAATTATCAATAAGGATTCGGATTATAAAATTATTCTTTACAGAGGTATAGAAAAATATATTTTATAATTGATGTTGTATAGGCACTTAAAAATATACTACGCCATTCATTTATAATCGCCTCCGTTCTAACACAAAAACTGCTGATTTTTCATTCTGCTTGATAAATGACATCAGATGAAGGTCACTCACAACGCATACGGACAATTAATAAAAAAAATATCTATCTACGATGTTAATCATTAACCTTTCACGCTTAATATTTTCTCTCAGAGATTTTCTTTTTAATTCCAACAGTCGAAAGAAAGTCAACCGGGTAATTTACCTCTTAAATGTCTCCATCCTTAGCCACCCGTGAATCATTCGCGAGGAGTCGTCCCACTCTGATGAAAAAGTAAACGCCACATCATCCGAGCGTTATAGTTTCTTTTTCCACCGCTCCAAAACTCCGGATGCGACGCGAAGCATTTCAACGCAGGGGGAGAAAGCCGCCTTTTTCTCTCTCTCAAAATCCGAACCCGTCGTGGCGCTGGTGTCGTTTCCCCTCGGGTATAACAAGACCTGAATAGAATAGGGATAATGAGGGAATTGATTTGTACATCCTTTTATGCATTAATCTCCTTCCCGGGAGAAACACGCGCCGCCGTTTATCGCAAACCCTTTTAAGCCGCGGGGACGCGAAAATGACATGATTCCACTTTGTCGCCGACTGCGAATTTCGCGCGTTCCCGTCCTGCCGCCTTTCCGCGTCACGCATGGATTTAAAACAAGGTTGTTCCCTTAAGGAAAGGAAATCGGAAAGGAAATGCTGGAGAGAGAAGTGAGGATATATTGAGGGACCTGACTGGAATTCCTCTTTCATTTTAGCGATGTGTTAAAGGTTGGGCTAGTTGAAATAGAGGTTCGACAAAGTGACGGGAGGGTAAATAGTTTCCAAGTAAACAAGAGTTGAAATACGAGTAAAAAAGGAAAACTTTATCTTAATTTTTATATGCGTGAAAATATTATTTGAACTCTTTTTAAGTGTTGATGGATGGTTGAGAAAAAAATTTTATCTTGAGATGAGAATCGAACCAAAAGTTAAGCCATAAGATGCAAACTAACTTCTGAAAGTCTTTCGATGGAATTAAAGCTATTAATTAAAAAATATATATAACTATGAAAGAAAAATTAGTAAAGAAATCGTTTTAAAATTTTACATTTGTTATGAAATAAAGTATAACGTTCTAATGCAAGAATTTAAAAATATTTTTTCGATCCGACGCAAACAGATCAATAATGCCTTTCGTGACAATTTACTAAAGTAATAACTACACATGACACACATCTAAACAATGCAAAAGTAAAATTAATGGAGAAATATCCTGATAACCATAAAAAAATCGGTACAACATACATTGTACAAACCTTCACATATATGGGTACTAATGCGTCGTTTAGTTATCTTTAGAAAATGAAAATCGTATGAGCCTGTTTTTAGGAAATCCAATTTTTGTTAAAGTTCCCCAGAATAAACTAGCCTTATATTCATTCACTGAGAAAAATAAAATACGTAGTATTATTGTAGATGTATACTTAAGTAACTTTACGAAATTTGATCAAAAACGTTGTAGCCGTTTTTAAGAAAATCGAATTGTTGTTAAAGTTGCCTAGAATATACTAGCCTTATATTCATTTTTTGATAAATATGAACTATACAGTATTATTGAAGACGTAAGCTCAAGTAACTGTACGAAATTTGATCAAATTCATTAGAGCCGCTTGTGAGAAATTCGAATTATTGTTAAAGTTGCCTAGAATAAACTAGCCTTATATTCATTTTTTGAGAAATATGAACTATACAGTATTATTGAAGACGTAGACTCAAGTAACTACGAAATTTGATCAAAATCGTTAGAGACGCTTTTGAGAAAATCGGATTATTGTTAAAAATGCGTGGAATAAACTACTCTTAATTATTGATCAATGTCAACCATTTCTATGTATACTCTGCTCAGTATGATAAGAAGCCTAAGTACGAGATTTCATTCATTTTCGCTCTACCGTCTAGGCTCCAGAGCCAGAAACAGACAGACAGACGGCATTGCGAAAACCACTTTTTCGGATTCAGCGAGACCTAAAACGTATATTTCCGTAAAAATCTCGCGGTCGAATTTTTTCGCGAAAACAATACTTTCTCGATACTACGTATGAGAAAGTAAAAATTTAAAAACCTGATGTGGCCAACACATGACTTTCTCCATACAGACCAATGAATATGATTGCTCTAGACATCAGCGTTCTCAAAAATATTTATCAGCGATTACACTCGAGTAAAATTTGTAAACATTTTCAATAGTCTTCATTTAAAAAAAACAATAATTATACAAAATTTTTGACTTTTTCTATGGATAACAAAATTTCTATGCGCAATTAAAATGACCCTTGGCAGCGTATGCAACGCTATCAGCAATTAGAAAATTGTATCATAGTAGCGGAAACAATGGTATCACTTAGCGACAATAGGGAAGCACAACAAGAAAATTCTAGTTAAAAGCGAGAACGATCAGGTGTGCGTAGGTGCATCGCACCGTCTGCCACCTACAATTTAGTGAATTGTAGGGTAAACTGTAGATGTAGGCCATAATGATGTAGGCCATAATGATGTAGGCCTTTAGTAAGGGTTGGGAAAAACGAAAGTATAGTTCAGCATAATTTTAAAGAATTAAAAAACATTTTATTTTTTGAAAAATCCTATTTGAACGAAGATTATCTACGACACGAATTACCAAACCGACCGAGCCCTTTTGAGTAGATTGAAGGCGGCTCTAACGAATTTGATCAAATTTCGTACAGTTACTTGAGCTTACGTCTTCAATAATACTGTATAGTTCATATTTATCAAAAAATGAATATAAGGCTAGTTTATTCTAATTTTAACAACAATTCGATTTTCTCAAAACGCGCAATCGTTGGACAAAAGGAAAGTATGACACATTAGGTCTGCCCAAAGCTATGTGGTAACATCTAGATTTGCCCAAAACTATGCGGCCACATCGCGATTTGTCCGGTCAAATGCCGAAAACGTACAGTTTCTGAAATTATTTCCAGTTTTGCCCGGTCAAATCGCGATGTGCCCGATTTCGTAATTTGCCCGTAACATATGTACACATATAAACATACAAATACACATGCATTTAAACGTACACATCTACACACAGATACAAATACACATGCATACACAAATACTCATATACCTCTATATATCTATAATATAAAGCTGAAATTCTGGGCGGATGGGTGACGAAATTATTTGGTACTTCCCGGTAAGCTAGAGATTTGAAATTTGGCATGTTGATGCTATGCTTATGAGTCCGTTTCCTAAGGCGACCCTGGCTTAACCTAGCGGCATCAAAGTCTTTCCTTTAGGGGTTTTATCTCTCTCTCTATCTCCTTGTCCAATTCCGAAATTGTAAAAATTCTAAATTTTAAGGGGTTTTTCGCCCCATTTTTGTCCCATAAGAAGATATAATTTATTAGGCACTTCTAGATGAGCTACATACTTGAAAATATGTAAATACGTATATATACACATACCTATACATACATACACATGCACACATAGGAAACTTGGGTGGAGGATGCGAAGCGTTAGGGGACGGATGAAAGAACGGGGTAAAGACCGTTCTCCCGTCCTGGCTTTTACTTCCAATGATTTATATGACCGGTTAAAAAGGCGGGTTCATCCACCGAAAACGCATCCCGGATACAAGGGAGAGAGGGTAACCGAGCATCCCTTTCTAGGGGGTCCTTCTCGATTCCATTCGACTCTTCTTCCGTCTATCCGACCGTTGACTTTATTTATTTTGACCACCCCCCTTCCCCGGATTCGCGCAAGAGGTCATCCAACCCTCCCCCGTGTCCTTCCCACGTACATCCGCCGCCTCACACACTGCTTCCCAGCCAATCCCAGAGCGCGTGCCCACGCTAGACCGCTATGCTTATGAGTCCGTTTCCAAAGGCGGCCCTGGCTTAACCTAGCGGCATCAAAGGCTATCCTTTTGGGGTTTTATCTCTCTCTCTCTCTCTCTATCTCCTTGTCCAATTACGTCCAACTCATGATCTCTTCCTTTAAGCTCTGTTTCCTCCGTTCCATTCAGTTCCTTCGCCTTTCTCTTTATCTTCACCTCCCGTTGAAGGAGGCAGGGCCACCGAAAGGGTGGGGATACCGGGGCAAAATCGCTAAGGGGACCGGGCCTCTTGAGGGGCCCGGTATTAGGATCTGTAGTAAGGTTTTTCTATCGCAATATGGGGGTGCAACCGATACAAACGGGCGGCGTTTTCTCCATTTCCCATTTCCATTTCTCAGATTTGGATTTGAGTTTTCCCAACTCAATCCACTGCTTTTTTTTATCACCCCTTAGCACCCTGAAACTCCTCCCCACTACTCAATTTTTCTCCCCTTCGGGAAATTCCGTCTTTGGGCCCGAGGTCCGGACCCACAAGCACTCGGAGTGTCGTCGTACGGTCAGTTCTAAAGAACAATTTTTAGGCGCGTTTCGCTTACAGCGTGAGCGCCTATTATCGTCGGTCGGTCCGTCCGTCCGTCCGTCCGCATGTTCGTTCTCGGCTTCTACTGAACGGATTTTCATGAAATTTGATATTAAGGACTTTCAATCAAATATAATAAGAAAATCGCATAAATGAATCATGTACGCCAATCAGGGGTACCACTTTACTGAAGACAAAAAATTACATTTTCGTCATTTCTCGTAAAGTATTGCTCATATCAAAATATTTTTCAAATAAACGTTGTAGGCCTTGTAAAGAAGAGTATTTTCTTTCCTATACATTTTTATCGTAGGAGTAGCCGTTATCGAGAAAATCAAACCGGAATGTCTTAAATCGAGTTGAACTTAAAATTTCTTGTATGGTTACTTCATTGTTGCTAACATAAACAATCTCCTAAACAAAAGTTTAATTTCCTTACGTGTGCATGTAATATTATTAAATAGGAAGAAAATGGATTATTTATGATGAAGAAAAGAACTTTAAAACGCTATTTCCCTCACGTACAGGTATATAATTGCTTTCTAATACTCCATTGCACGAAACGCGCCCATTTGTGATACGTTGTACACTTTCCTAACTTGTTTAAAGATGAGAAACTAAATTTTATTTGAATCGTACAATTACGAAATCGCGACCGTTCTTTAACAAACTTAATGTTACGCTATTATAATGTACAGCCAAATTTATACGTAAATATTATGAAGGAAAAAATTGCAATGCTGGCAAAAAAATCAGGAGGAATATAGAATAATGCCTAGAACGCAAACACAGAATGATGATGTTGGGAAACTCTCTTTCGGAGGATGGATTATACGTATGGCTGCTATAAATGTAAATTTTATGAGAATTTATTAATTAAAGTACTATAGGGACATCTGGCGATCGGTATTCATTCATACTAATTGTAAGATCTACTCTCACGTAATTCGTACTTTAGGACTCTGTTGCAGCGCAAGATACGCAGCTGCTTAAAAATGCCACGGGGAAACTCACAATGCATAGTGTAGGAAATTCCGATTGAAATGTGGTCGTCTGTTATGACAAGTACCGATTTTTTACGCGTTGCTTTTTTTGTACTAAAATACATTTTAGGTGTTAATTTGGAAAACCAAATTAAAATCCATGACATGTAATTTCGCAAAAAATTTAGTGATGAAAAACCCACGCTTATCGACGGCAATTAAATTTCGTCGAATATTTGATTTTTACAAATTCGCTGTTTATCGAAATTGATCGAATCATGCCAAGTCTAATTATGATGTGATCATATAGTACCAACATATAATTTACATGTAATTTCGATAAAAAAATTTAATTGGATGGAATTCGACAAATTCTGTTTATAATACCGCGAGCCAATACCGTAGAGAAGGGGGGAGGGGGAGTCGGCTCTCCTGGGTCTGCCAAGGGGCCACGTTCCCCTTTTGAAATTAAAACAGAGAAAAGGGATCCGGCATTGGTATTTGCCCCAGGGTCCGCGCTGGCTCTCGGCGGCCCTGCAAGGAGCCAAAGAAGAAGAAAAACCTTTGCTAGTTAGCCCATCTCCATCGCTACGGAAACTCCCTATCTTTTCTCCTTTCCTCTTTCTCCTCTCATTTGTGCGGAATATCGAAACCTCTGCGTTAAAATATCAGAGTCTGGAAGGACGAGAGGAGGATTGTAAGAGTATTTGATCTACGAAATATGGGTGTAACGGAAGACGCGAACATGACGATGAAATTCATGGGAACGTAGAGCATTGCAATAACTAGGTTCCTTTTTTACTTTCTCACATACGAAGTATATTGAGAAAGTATCGCTATCGCGAAAAAATTCGACCTCGAGATTTTGAGGGAAATGTACGTTACAGGTGTAGCTGAGTTCGAAAAAGTGGTTTTCGCAATTCCGCCTGTTTGTCTGTCTGTTATTGGTTCTAGAGACTAAATGGTAGAGCAAAAATGATTGAAATCTCGTACTTAGGCATTTTATGATACAGAATAGAAGCTACGAAGAAATGGTTGAAATTGCTAAATAATTAAGTTTATTCTACGCATTTTTAACAATTTGATTTTATCAAAAACGGCTCTTAACGATTTTGATCAAATTGCGTTCAATTACTTGAGTTTATGTCTTCAATAATACTATATAGTTCATATTTCTAAATAAATGAATATAAGGCTAGTTTATTCTTGGGCAACTTTAAGAACGATTGGATTTTTTAAAAAACGGCCGATACTATTTTCATAAAATTCCGTATAGTTATTTAAGTTGATATTTATAATAATTCTACATAGTTCATATTTTTCTAAAGACATATAAACGACGCATTAGTATATGAGAAAGTTTGTACAATGTATGTTGTACCGATTTTTTTTGAGACTATAAGGGTTAATTGTACGATTTTCAAAACCTGTGTTTATTTTTCCAAATTCCACGAAAATAAAATCACAACGGAAACACTATGTATGAATTCCCGCAAATTTTTTAATGATTATGCACATATGACGGAAGCCAAAAATATTTTTCAGTGAAAATGGCGTATTAGTGGTCGTAGCGATATAGGAAAAGGCATTGGCCTCGGATCGGGATTAAGAGAATCCTTTCGAGCGGCTATTTTCACTCGAATGATATTTGATTTGAGGCAATATAAATACGTACCATTTGTGCGAACTTTTACCTAGCCTGACGATGATCACGTTATAGCTGAAACCGGTCGCCTGCATTTCCAAAAGGGTGGAACTTTTACCAAGTGCAAGCTATCCTTATTCTCCATTTGTCCATAAGGATATAAGGCTAGACGGAACTCCATATTTAATAAAATGATTAACCTTATCCGTGTCCAACGGCGATGTGATAAATTTAGGTTCTGCGTCACGAGAAGTTTTCGAAAATCACCTTTTTTGCGTGTCAATTTTTAAAACGTTCCAGAAAATTCGTGGAAATCGCGACGCCACATTCTGCGTCATCGAGAGTAATTCTCGCCGCATCAAAATTCGCGCTTGTCCCGTTTCGTTTTTTTTTCTTCTTCTTCCCGCTTTGATGGAGCGAAACCGCGCGAGCGTGAATTTTTCCGGAAAACTCCTGGTAATGAGGGGAAGCGGGGTCGTGGAAAATTGGGGCGCCGTCACAATATGGTGTTGAGGCGGGCGACGCTCATCGCTCTCTCGATTAATTCAAAGCAAAGACGAGACGTCAAGAAAATCGATCGACCACGCTTTACGCGCGACGTTGCTTGGAGGAAGGGGATGACTTCGGGGGTTGGAAGCTTATCAGCGCAGTGACGCAATTATCGGGGATACGTATGAATTAGGGGGAAAGAAAAAATAGCTTTGAATCAAATCCGGTCCCCGTTAATGCCTTCATATTTATGTAGTTTTGAACGTATGCATGTTTATATATATATATATATATATATACACACACACACACATGTATATATATATATATATACATATATGTATACGTATATATTTGTGTATACCATATGCGCTTAAACCTATTCGTATTTATTTAGATTACTCGCGATAAGGCAATAAGATAACAACCTTTATCAACGATATCCTCTTGTTGAACCAGTTCCCATCATCGTTATCATTATTAATTTATATACGTTGTTATCGTTATTTATTCATGATTTTCCAAGCCTTTTCGTTAAATATTGCAAAACTAAACAAGCTGGACATGTTTGCGTCAGTGTTTCCTTCGTAACTGAATGTTTACGCTTTCGTGCTATCTCGGAGTTAATACCTCTGTATTGGTCTGATAAATTATTTTACCAGGAAAATTGCTTTTAGGTTTAATCGTTTGGTAAAACTTCTTCAATTCTCAAATTTCTATTCTTCTTCGTAAAGTCAACTTCTGATGCGATTATAGAGTCCAAGACAACTTTGAAGCGTTAATAATACTTAAAAATGTGAGATAGAACATGAGTTTATACATCCCAATGCCAATTAAATATATAAAACGAATGAATGAAAATAAAACTTTTAGAATAGGGCTTGATAAATTTCTTTACTATGTTGCTCTAACTTACATAATTTTAATTTCATTAACATTTGAAATCTGTATTTATAATTTGAATTTATAATAACCCATATAATTATATCACGGCTGATTTCCAGACTAATACTGTTCCATAAAATCCATATGCGCCAATATCACGATTCTTACCGCGCAGTCAGAGGAAAAAAGATATGTAGGCCTTTGTTAAGTAGCGTAAGTAAATTTGTAATTTAACTGTTTTCTCTTTGAAAACTTCCTTCAAAATTTCATCAGAAAAAATATCGGCCGATTCCACCGTTAAAAGCCACATTAGCCATTTTAGAGAAACTATCCGAAACTTGTAGGCGTTATTGCGCACGCGAGCGCGGGGGTATGTATTTCCTCCGTCGTGCAAAAAGCAAAGCAGATTTTTCCCCTATGCGTTCATCTATCAATTTCCTTAAATGGGGTGGACCGTTAAGCATTTACGTCACCTGTCATCGTAAATCGGTTAATAAACCTCACGAGCTCGTGGAATAAAAAAAAAAGAATCAGCGCGCGGTAGGGAACGTAGAGAGCTCGTAATCATCGGACGTGGCATTAAGGCGAGTGATTTGCATCTGTTACCGTAGGGCCGTAATTAAAATAAGTGTTTACGGACGTTCAACTAATACCTCCTCTCTCTCACAGAGAGAGAAGAGGAAGCAACAGCAGCGTGGACGGGAACGGCATCGGATTACGAAATACTTCACGAGAGAATAAACGGTTTATCGATTACCCGTTTGTACGGCTCCAACGTTTTGACCGCCGACATAAACGAGTAAAAAGTTTTAATTAAAAAATAAATAAATCGATTTCTCAATATTCCGTTAAAATAAAAAAAAACAAAGGTTAAAAAAAGAGCCATCTTGATCATGAATGCAAAATGGTTTATCTTCTCGCGAATACAAAAAAATAACGATAAAATTGTATTTATGGACCGAGGAGAAAAGGTTATAACAATGTCTGCATAATGAACGTGTAAAGGTAAAATAGGCGTTATTGAATTTAAGTCGAATGAGTTGTGACGTGAGAAAATATTGGCGAGTAACTATGGGAAGAGTCGTTAAAAATGTCGATTAAATAAGGTGGCAAAAAGAGAAAGGTTAAGTAGCTTTTACTCTAAAAAGATTGTAAAAAAAATAAGCGGCCTTTCCGAATTTAATTAATTAACTTTTATGTCGCTCGCGGGTTTCATGAAAGTTAACGTGTATGAAAAAGAAAGACGAGGGTTAAATTTTGAATTTGAAAACTCTAGGTCAGGGGTCACCAATTGGCGGACCGCGGTCCGCATCCGGACCGCCAACGATTTTTCACGGACCGCGTGTGATATAAATCTAACAATAAATCAATAATTTGTACGTTATTTTAATTATTTTAGTTTTGCATTTTTGTAAGTTCCCTTAATTTGACGTGTGACATTTAAAAAATCGAAGAGCCTTTCTTCGCGTTACCGATGCCATTAAACTTCTGAAATATACGTCATTTTATTTTATACTATAATTAATTAATTAAAATAATCGCTACAAATACAAGCATATTTCGGTAAAACTTTGCCAATTCTTGTCACAATGATCCACTTTTTCTTAAATTCGGCATCGGCATTTGTATCCTCGGTTCAACATGTATATGTGAATCAACATTTTCGAAAGTTAACTTTATAACAAACAAGTTTCGGTCTCGGATAACCGACAAACTTCTTCGAAATTTGCTACAAATATCAAGTACAAATTTGGCTCCAAATTTTGCAAAAATTACTGTCGAAAGGAAGTATAATTTTTCTCATTAATGTATCCATTTGCAATATAGTTATAAATATTATCTCTAAGTGTCCTGTAATAATTAATAAAAGGAAACAAAAATATGTAATTATAACATTTATTTGACGTTTTATAATGTTATTTCAGTAAGGGATCCGGACCGCCATAAGTTACATTTTTTCTAATACGGACCGCGAAGAAAACTAGTGATAAGATATATGTACATCCGCGTGATGAAGCCACGATATCGATAAAATAATTTTATTGTTGTTCCGGTGAAATATCCCGTCCATTAAAACAGTCACAAATTTGTTTTCTGGCGTGTGGGCGTGTGAAAGACACCTTTATCCTTCATTAACATTAAGAAACAAGTTGAAAATACAAGATCTGTGTTCATATGCGAATTTAAATGTTTAGCGTGATAGGTAAATTTTGTAATATTAAGGACATGAAAATAAACATCGAATGAATTACCAAGTCATAGGAAATTCAATAGCTCCCCGAATTAATATACGACATCATATTTCTCATCTGGCATCTAATCAGGATTCCAGAACTGGTACACTTTTGGGCATTGCTCAAAGAGCTGTTACCGAAAGATGTGGATTTGCGGAAATCCACATCTTCTGGGTTTATTTCGCGAAACAGCGAAATGCAAATTATGTTCATGACAAACAGATACACAAAATATTTGTGACAGCAAAGTGGAAAAGAATATTGGCTCAAGGGGTTTAATCACGGGGGTAGCTCTATGGGAGGAAAAACGCAATTCAAAAGAACTTCGCGAGGAATATATACTAAATGTAAAGGGATTGTGAATTCCTGAAACAAAAAATGCAAGATTACCGTAAAGGAACTTAACAATTGAAAGTATCCAGTAGCGATGAAACGCAAATGTAATAATTGTTTTTATGTCTATAAATCAAGAATTAAAATACATCGTTAATAAAATAAATAAATTTATTTATTATTATTTATATTTTATATATTACTTTTTGTATTCATTAATAATTTTCTAAATAAATATAGGTATTATTATACATTTTACTCTTTCGCTCTTTAAAAAAGCTTGAATCCTGCATTCATAAAGTACTCCAACTAATTTCGGGAGAGAATAAACGTATTTGTGTACCAAATAATGACATTTAACTAATGTAATCCCTATAAAACGGAAATCGTTCGGAAATTTTAATCCCACTGCTGCCAAAAAATAAAATCCCCGGCTTGCCTCTGACATTTAATGAAGCCGTGGATCCACGAGAAAGATTTTAAACTTCTACGTGACTGTTGCTAGGAACTTCGAAACATCTCCTTCTGTAACAATACTGTTCAAATTGGAGCTTGTTTAGACGTGAGAGATTCGAAAGGAAAATATAATGTTACTCCTTAATTGGATGGGCGGGAGGATTTTATTTCTTGTGTACAACGCAATGGATTCGTTCACGCCGACGAACAAAAATGATCGCTAATAAAACGGCGCCAATTTGTGAGAAAATCGATATAGTATATAAGATCCCCGAAATTATTCTTTTCGCGCAAATCGAATTCCCTTTTACCTCTTTCATTCCTGTTTCAACTGATTCCAGATTTCGTGTCTTATCCGATATCCTCCATATTCTTCTGTATTTACTTGAATTTTTCTTTGCTCTTTCCTCTCTCTCTCTCTCTATCTCTACTCCACCTCTCCGTTTCATTTCCAATATCCACTAACATTTATGCATCTCTTCCCATCTTTTTCTTGCTCTCATTCTTACTCCGTCGATAATCTTTTTCTATTGCTTTATTTCACCATTCATCAGGATTATTTTATATATATTTTATATCAGGATTATTTTATATTATCTCTTTGGCTCTATCAAATTCTTGTTTTTCTTTCTATTTTTCTCAACTCCTTTGGAATATTTCGCGGATTTTTACACTTCCCTTATCTTCGTAGGTGTTTTCCGCAGTGGGAATTGAACACAGTATTTTTACAACCGACGAAACTAACATTATTCTATAGTAGTCCTCTCTGCTATACCAACCAAATATACAATTACTAAAGTCGTCAAGTCGTTTGCTTGTCTATCTGTCTCTACCGCCTATGATCCTTTCTAGATTCTTTTCCGCGGCATCTCCTTATATGTACGTATGTCCCTTCCACGGTATATCACCATCTTTTTTTCTGCCACTCTACACCCTTTTCTTCTTAGCACCCACTCATCAACAGTCCTTGGTAGAGGGGTAGTTTGCGTGTCTAGCTCTCAATTTTAGGGTCGCGGGTTCGAATCCTGTCCGAGGGGATGGTCGTACGTGTTCGTATACGCTATTGTTATTACGCTCATTGTCAAAGGCCATAAAATGCTGTTTGTGAGCTCGTGGAAAACAAATAAATTTTAAATTATTATATCTACCTCCATCAGATACACACACACACACACACACACACATACATACATACATACATACATACATATATATATATATATATATATATATATAAATGCTTAAGGAAAAGGAAAGGTAATAATAAGGTAGCAACAAGGTGTTGGAGGAAGCCCAGTGGACACTTACCTAGATTGAAGAGCCGCTGGGGGTGCTGAGGACACACGAAAAACACAAAAGAACAAAAACGACACAAAAATGCAGCTTTCGGGCTGACGCCCTTCTTCAGCGACGGAGAAACACACACACACACACACACACACACACACACACACACATATATATATATATATATATATATACACATATATATAATATTAATATCTGTCCCTCCAAATTCATCCCTTCCTTTTCCACTTTCACCTCAATATTTTCGCCCTTCCCCGGTCTTGTTTCTTCCCCACCTTCTTCCTTTCCGACCTCCTCATCCCCCTCCCTTTTATCCCTCAGTCTCCGCCGATTCTATTTTTAGCTTTTCTAAGCTTACTCGAATTATATGGAGAGACAAGGCGTGAAAGGAACTTCATTTGCCATTCCCCCGTCTTCGAGATACGTGGGCGGAAGATATTTCTAGAGAGAGAGAGGGAAGAGAGAGAGAGAGAGAGGGAAGAGAGAGAGAGAGAGAGGGAAAAGGAGGGAGACACAGGGAGGGAGGAAGAGAGAGAGAGGATGGGGAATTTTGGGATGGGTAAACAACGGTCTGGGTGGTGTTGGGTGGAGAGTAAGCGGGAGGTTTATTTTTATTTTTTTTTCATCTCGTAGGGAAGCATCCGGGCGTGACGCGGGGGACGGCGGATTGAAAGGAGATTAAGGGGGGGAGGGGGGGGGGGGTTACGTAACCCTTTCGAGGAGAGCCAGTCAACCTTCAATAAAAAGGTGAAGGATTTGTTTTCGCCCGGTTCGATTCAGATTTGGAACGGGAATTTTAAAACCGATCGGAATACATCAAGGTGTTTGTCCGATGCTGATTGAATGAACTTGTTGGTAAATGCGGTGAAATATTCTGTCGTCACTAACATGTAGACTAAGGGAGATGCTAATTTTTTAATCCTTATTTTGATATTAACCTGACTTATTAAAGTAATCAGCCAAGTACCCATAAGGTAAACGTAATTTCCTATTAAACGTGGTTTCTTATAATAAAGTTGGGCCGTGTTCCTACCTTCCTACTAGGAAGTTAACTACATTTTCGGAGGTTTTCGCTTCTTTACAATCGTGAAAACAAACATTTCCTGTGAATTTTCTTTTCATTAACGAAGAATTAATAATTAAATCAATATAAATATATATATTTACAAATTTAAATAAATCGCCGGCCGGGTTAGACTGGTAGGCATTGAGCCTTCCTTCTCAACCCAAAGGTCGCGGGTTCGAATCCCGCTTCGTGCATGGATGTTGTGATGTATGTTGATTTTCTCTAACAGAATTTGAAGGTGCAAAATGACCTTAGCTGTTGACGCACCTAAAAACCTAATTACTACTAAAATAAACCGTTAAGAAGGCATAGGTTGAATAGTCATCAATATAGCATATATCACCGTTTTCTATTTTGCAAGACGGTTGAACTGTTTGCAGCACCACTTTGTGGAATATTTTCATTAAAAATTCTGAACGCTTAGTAATATCGTCATCCAGGTCTAAGCGCTCGAAATTCTTTCTGATATTTTGCAAGTGCTTTACCTCCGAGGCACGATGACTCAGCCTGATTTCACAGGAGTACTATCGAATAAACTGCCTCCTTCACGTCTCACAGTGACTCAGTGATTGCCAATGAAATTTCCAGAAATATGATGTTTTTCTTCCTATTAATCCGATTAAGAAAAAATATCCTCTTAACATGCCGAATTTTAAGCAAAACGTAGTATGATAATTTATCTAATTTCCATATTCAAATATCATTATAAATCTTAGTCGATGCAAAACGCAAAGAGGTAAACTATTATTCATTTTTATATTAGCCACTTGAACGGAGTTTTGAATAATAAATTGTTTTCCTATATTGTCATTTAACGTTAACAAGGCTAATAATGTCTGAGTTTTCTCATATTATTTTTTAAATCATATACCCATAATTCAATTTTTTGCGATTTTTATGATTTAATAAGTATCGCCTAATTTTTTTATGCTTTTCATTGTCAAACATAGCTGGATTATGCGAAATGAAAAACATCGCATGAATTTACGTGGTGCAAAATGTATAAAAATGTGACGACCATAACTTTTGCGAGTATCGAAACCTTATTGGACTCCGATGGCATCTTGCTTTTTATACTGGAGCCAATAACCCATAATTTAAAACCTATCAATAGTTTATTTGCGGATTAATAATCATGCCAGAAGTGCGTGCCGGTTTAAATTGCAGGGCTTCCATGTGGAAATTAGGCGGTTCATTCGTGTTGCGTGTTAAGTTAGACCGCTCAATTCCACTGAAACGACTCTTAAACCGTGAGGGAACGCTTGAAAGAGCAGAGTTAATGCAAGAGCCAAAGAGTTTCCTTCCGCAGCCGATGGCAAAGGTCGAGAGAGGTATTAAAGGAGCTTTCTTTTTCTTTCCTACGTAGGTACACCATTAGTTCGCCAACAATAACACGTCACGCGAAAATACCAGGAAGAACTACAAAATAATTGCGCGAATGAAGTGAACTGAGAATGCGATTGTTTTTTTTTTTACGCCGAGAATTTCGTCATTTTCTTCGCACAACCAAAGGAAATGATTTGTACATTCGAACCAAATGCACGATTATTTGAACCAAGTTTTTTTAAGGCGATTATTTACAAAGTAAAATAACTCTCCGAACGAAAAGACTGGTACGCATGATCAAAGTAAAAATACTTTCCATTCTCCCTTTCTCTCCTTCCCTCTCACCATTTCCTTCAGAATGTAGATTTATATCTCACCGTGACAAACATAGTTCATCACTTATATATATAGATGTACTAATACATCCTATTCCTTCGGTCTAGTAAGACGGGTAGTTAAGAGTATCTGCCGACGGATACTAAGGCCTCACGCTCAGAATCCGATCTGGAACATGGATTTTTGTGTTCGATAGGGTTGTATGTAACAATACACATGATTGTCTTAACAAATACAGATTATTATTGTTCCTTTTAAAACAATTTTTCCATAAATTTTTAACTCTTTTATATATTTTATGCTGAGTTTTGACAAACTACGCATCAAAACGAATAAGATGGCCGAGAGTGCTGGAAAAATATCCGATAAACCGTCAATAATTGGTCTAATTAATTCACACCGATCCCGATAAAAATTTTCCCTGAATTCTTATCATAAGATCTCAAAGTGCTACTAAAACGATAACCATCGTAACCGTACAAATTATCAATACAAAAGGTTAAATTAGGGTGTCGACGTTCATTATAACGAGCTTTCAAGGAAATCGAGAAAATGGCGATACAATTTTTATAAACTACTGTTTTCCCCTCTAGACGCCATGTACTCCTAAAAATCTAATTCGGACGAAAACGATATTTTTTTTTCTGGCCGGCAGGAAACAATTCGGTTCTGAAAGGTAACTCGCCTCGAAGCGAAGGGGCAACAAAATATATAGGGCCCAGCGACTGGAATCGATTCGTCTTCAGGAATTCGCCGAACATGAGAAAATGTTTTGGTGACACTCCCCTTTCGATTCTGCGGATAAGATTGATTAAACGGATAACCGCCTTATTTCTGTCTTCCCTCCCCCTCTGCCCCCTCCCCTATGCCCCCCTCCTCCCCTCCTATTGCAAACGACCTGAATACATTTTCCTCGAAGCCTCTGTCAACCTAAAAAAAACTCTCTTGGGCGTCGTTTATCGGCCTCCCAAGATTGGTCACTTCTCCGATGTCGAGGAGGCTATTTCTAACCACATCCACAACTACGAGCACGTGCTCATAACGGGCGATTTCAATACTAACTTTCTTTCCCGGTCCCACGACACAATTTCTCTCAAAAATTCCTTGTCATCGCTTGGTCTGTGTATTCTTCCCTTCGAACCTACTCATCACACCACTACTTCAGCCACATGGATTGACGCCATTTTCACTGCCAACCCGGACAAAGTCCTATCATACGGTCAACTTTCTTCCCCCGGGATATCAATGCATGATGCCTTATTCTTAGCTTACTCTTTGAGAAGTCCTAAATTTAAACAGAAATTCATTACCTATCGCGACTATAAATGTATTGTCGACCATGACTTACTGTCCGATGCTGCCCAAATGCCTTGGGAGACTGTTGAACACCTTGAGAACATTGACAGTAAAATAGATCTATTTAATTCATTTATTTACGCATTAACCGACAAACATGCCCCTCTCAAAACCGTACGCATTTCGAAACCGTCTTCACCTTGGATCACTAATGATATTAAGCTCCTTATGCGGCGACGCGACGCTGCCTTTCGCCACTTTAAATCACTAAAAGACACCGCCTCTTTCACACACTATAAAAAACTTCGAAATAAAACGAAACAAGTAATCAGAAATGCTAAAATCAAATATGCTTTCAAACTTACCAAGGAACCTCAGTCGAAAATTTGGAAAAATCTAAAGCATTTTGGAATCGGAAAAGTCAATGACTCTCACAGTTTGCCGCCTCACGTATCGTTAGATCTCCTCAACACTAATTTCACCACTCCACCTACCTCCATTGATGTTGACTTAAAAAATAAAATTTTACTCGAATTATCCCGTTCTGCAGAATCTGCTCCTCCTTTCACTCGAAGGTTTAAATTTTCTCCTTTCACTCAATTTGATGTGATGCGCTCTGTTCAGATGGTCAAGTCCCCTGCTGTTGGAGATGATGACATTCCAATATCAATTCTAATCAAGATACTCCCTCACATTCTTCCAATTATCACCCACATCTTTAATTGGTCTATCTCCTCCGGAAAATTTCCCAATGTCTGGAAGCGCGCCTTAGTTCGTCCCATCCCTAAGAAATCTGAATCTCCAGAAATTGTTGACTTCAGACCCATTAGCATCCTTCCGTCAATCTCAAAGGCCCTCGAAAGGCTCGTACACGAGCAAATCACTAAGTTCCTCAATGACAACAACTTATTTGATTCCTTTCAATCAGGTTTCCGACCTTCTCATAGTACCTCCACCACCCTCCTTAAGATCACCGATGACATTCGCCTCTCAATGGATCGCAGAGAAGTTACCATTATGGCACTTCTCGACTTTAGTAAAGCCTTTGACTCCATTGACAAAGACGTTCTTCTTGCCAAACTTCGACTCTTAAACTTTACTTCTTCCTCCCTGGAATGGATCCACTCCTACCTTAGTAACCGCTCTCAAAAGGTCATGTCTCATGACTCATCCTCCAAATGGCTTAATGTTAGTAGAGGCGTCCCTCAAGGTTCTATTCTTGGCCCCCTGCTGTTCTCTCTATATATTAACGATGTTAGTAAAAACATTTGCTTCTGCAACTATCACCTCTATGCAGATGACCTACAAATCTACCTCCACTCCCGATTGTCCGATCTAGCTGAAAACATAAACATGATGAACACCGATCTACTCTCTCTCTCCGAATGGAGTACTAATAACTTTCTTAAGATTAACCCCTCCAAAAGTCAAGCAATTATTATTGGATACCACAAACTCAATTCAAAAATCTCGCTTGAAACGCTCCCATCCTTGACCTATCTTGAAACCTCCATACCTTTCCTTAAGTCTGTAAAAAATCTTGGCCTGATCATAAACGACACACTCTCCTGGACTGAACATGTTTCTAACATCTGCAAAAAAGTCAACTCGGCTCTTCATTCACTCACAAGAATTAAATACATTGCCCCTCATTCACTCAAAAAACTACTTGTCACCTCTCTACTCATTCCCCACCTTGATTATTGTGATGTCGTATTCCAAGACCTCTCGAATGAACTTAAAACCAAACTCCAACGCACACATAATTCCTGTATTCGCTTTATCTACAACCTCAGGAAATTCGACCACATCTCCAATTCCTTCCTTGAACTCGCTTGGCTAAAACTCGACGATCGTAGGCATCTTCACATCCTCACTCTTCTTTACAAGATCCTGTCTACTGGCAAACCTAGCTACCTCTCCACAAAGTTCTTCCCAATTAATGCAGTTCATAACCTTAACACTAGAGGCAATTGTAAGCTACTGATCCCACACCACCGTACAGATATTTACAATAAGTCCTTTCATGTAACAGCCTGTAGACTTTGGAACGACCTTCATGTCGACATAAAAAACTCTCCATCAGTTAGAACTTTTAAACTTGCTCTCCACAAATCGTTTTTAACTAAGCAAGCCACCACTACCTTAACTGCATAAGAAAGCAAATTCTCCTCCATTTTTTTTCTTTTTTTTTTCATAGCACTGGGTACACCACCCACATATTCCTGTTTCCTAGACAAAGAGTCAATTCCTTTGCTCATTTATCCCAACATTAATCATTCCCAACGCCTTTTTAATGCATGTGATTTTATGACTTTTATAGTTATATGTGTTTATTTGTTGTATGTAGGTGTATATATATGTGTGTAATTTATGTAATGCATTCTTTCTTATTTGTTTAATATGTTTAATTACCTTTGATTTTCAGTAAACCTTTTCTACATTAACATATATTTTGTATACCATATCTCTTTCCAACAGCAATCATTATTGTATTTCTACTATCTAGGGTTTTCGCAGGTTTTTTCCACCCCCCTTCTCTTCATGGGTGTTTTCCTGCGTGGTTTTTTACTGGGTTGGCCATGCCTGGCTCTACCTGGGTTTTTACCACAAATATCATATCTTTCTTAGAAACCTCTGTAATGTGTAATGTGATATTTATTGTTCTGTTCTTGTTGTATTTATCTGACGCACCTTTTATTGCTCTAGTTCTGTTTGTATATATATTTATGCATGTTATTATTTTGTAATCAATAACGTAGGGTTAAATGGAAGAGGGGACCTTATGGTCTCAATTTCGCCCTGAAAATAAAGCCACTTATCTATCTATCTATCTATCTATCCTCCTCCTATGTCACCTCTTCTATCCCCCTCTGCCTTCATCTCTGCCCCCTCTCTTTCCTTCCTTATGACTCCACATCAACCCCCTCTTCCCCTGTCTGCCGCCCGCCTCTGCCTCCCACCATTGCCTCCTCCTCTGAAAACCACGTGGTCGACACGAGACTGCCTTTATTCTGAACGAGATTTAAGTCAAATATGGCTAGGTTGAAAAAATGTTTCATGTACGAAAAACATCGGTGCTTTCTGGCACGAATAAAAGGTGCTTGGAAAATTCTTAACTATCTCAGAAAGAAATGATGACGTAATCCTTATAGAATAACTCTCGTGTCAGTCTGCCTCTTCTGTCAAGGCACATGCACCACTGGCGACATAATACACAGGGGCATATTATACTGATATCAGCGAGAGGGAGGGTGAGAGAAAGGGAGAATGGCAGAGAGAGTGGTGAAAGAATAGGATAGAGGGCGAATGGAATGAGTTTTGATTTAATCATTTAGTCATTCCTTCTCCATTGTCATTTTTGACGGGCACGCAATGAGTAACATAATTATACCATCACGGAAAATGACATTAGACGAACCTATTTGCAAGGAAACGAGCGGAAAAACGAATAGATAATCGACTAAGAACAAGGTTCCAAAAATAAAATTACCGAGGTCTCCTTATGGCTGTAATCAAATTGATGATGAAGATAACTCAAACTGGCTCGACACGCTTAGATTTGAAGTCATTATACATTTCAATCCAAAACATAAGGCTAGCGATAATAAATGATGTAGACCTGATGAAAAATCAATTTGCCGTCCATGGCAGACGCAGGGGTATTCGACGCATAATTACGTATTTACAACAATCTCACGGACCCATTTTGCGAGTAGAGTCCCTTTCTCTCCATGGAAACAAGGCCGTTTCGAACAGGCAAACCGATTTTCACCGCCAGGCAATTTATAATGAACGTTCCCGGTGGAGGGGGAGGGGGGGGGGGGGGCGAGTTCCAAAATTCGTTTCACCGCGGTCCAAAAAAAAAATTGAAGGAAACGAGGAACCGTGATTTTGGAATAGCGTGCTAAATAACTTATCGCGCCTGGTAACAGAGTTCGCTAATTGCTTTTAGTATCTCCTCTTTTATTTTTTTCAAAGTTTTATTTTAATAAATTTTTTTTCAATGCCCTCCCTCCCTCCCAACTCCCAACTTGCTCTCTCTTGCTCTTTCCGCCGACCTATAGAATGGCCGTAGGACATGAAAAGGGAGGTTTTTTAAGTGAATCATTATCAGGTTATATGTGTATGTGTGTGTGTATGTATATATATATATATATATATATATATATATATATATATATATATATATATATATATACATACATACATACATACATACATACATACATACATATATATCTTTTACTTTATCCGGTGAGATCCCGGTTCGCGGGAAAAAAATTCGAGTCCCTCGAACATTGTTAAGGGAAGCTCGTTTTTTCTCTTTTTTGTCTCTTTTTTTCTTCCGTCCTTGCTTTCTTTTGATTTCGGAGGATATATTGCGTGTTCGAAAATTTCCCCCGAGGAAAGATGGAGGAAAAAATGTATCTTCTTCCCACGTGACGAGGAGCATCTGAAAGAATCTTTTTTTTTAATTATTTTTTTAATTCATCGTTCGATGCTTCTGTGCTTTTGAAAGAAGAGGAAAACAGAGCAAAAATTTCAAACGCATTATGAGAGGAAAGCAGACGTATTTTTCTTCTTCGGATTTTTTTTTCAGAGGCAACTGCAAAATATTTTAATTCCATTCTGTTTTTGGATTATTTTATGGACACTTATAGTAGTAAACTGCATCGTAATAAGGAAGTCTATCGCATGCGGTAAGACAGTTGCAAAATTAATTATTCAATTATATAAAGAATAAGAGTAAAATTACATTTACTATTACATGTACAAAAATTAAAATTCTATCCATCTTTCAAAATATTTATAACGAAATATCGATTCGCTAGTTATGTTAACGCTGTATATGCTAATTTATTGTCATGCGTTCGAGGGAAATTCAATATTTCCTATTCGACTGATTACAGTCACCTTAAGTTTCATACAAAATATAAATCGGGTGCTTAATCATAAAACATATATAAAAGACAGTGTCACTTTGTCTCTTTGTCATGTAATGCTTTTTGAAGCTTAATATCTCGCAAACGTCTGAAACGAATTTGATAAAATTTTCAGGATAGCATTATGATATAATAACAAAACGTTTTAATGTATAGGTAATATATAAAAGTCTAATTCTGTCCCTTTGTCTTTTTGTCACTCCCTCTGTCACGCCACGAAACCGAAATATGCCTGATAAGAGGGGACTAAGCTCAGCTTTTGAAGCACAATAGATACTCGCGGCGAGGGTTTCGAACTTTCGCTCGGACCGAAGGCAACCCTCTCAGCAGGAGGTATGATATCAGTTCAAAGAAGACTGCCTCAATTTTATTTCAGAATAATCGATCATCCCCGTCATCTTTGACGGGCACTTATACTAGTTTTTAATAAATACACAAAAGGCTTTGACTTTCAGCACACAACATTGCAATTCAGGGTAGCACTGCAGATTACACTCGAGTCTTTGAATGGAGTAAATTATTGCTCGTGAATATCTACATACTAATGATTTTACTGCTCCCTGTGGCCAAGTAATGTAATGTTTTGTGTGTTTCATTATTTGACATATTATCTTTCCGCAAACTATTATCTTGATAGCAGAAGAAACTCGAAAATAACTGCTGGTTGCAAGTTCAAACCGTTACCTCTTTATGGCTTCTTTAGAGTGATAATTTCCGTTAATTTCTGCGTCAACTAGTCTTGCAAAGTTCAGGTTAATTACGTACAAAAAGACGCGAAACTATTACTAGTGAAAGCAGGCTTCAGCATATGACTGAAAATTTTATCGTTCCTCGTGATCTAAATTTTGTTATAGTTGAAAGTTCGAATTAACTTCTAAATGAACCGATTCAATCTGTAGATACTGAAACTTCTGTCGATATTTCGAAAGTCATTTATTTATGAAATAATTTTATTTAATCAAAAGAAACGACTGGCCATCAATATTTTTTAATCGCCTTATATTCGGGCATATACGGTAAGTATCTCGCCGTAGAATATTAAAATATCTTCGTGGACTTACGAATGTGGGAGAAATCCTTCAGATACTCCTCGCAAAAAATCCTGCACTGAATATGAAACCTTTCTTCTCAATTTGTCTGATTCCTTCCAAATTGATATAGAGAAAAGCAGGTTTCTATAACTTGGTTCTCCTCTTTTTTGCGACACGACTCTGTCTATTGGCAAGAAGAACCTAGAAAGAAAGATAAACAAAAAATATTATGTAATTGAATATTGATGAATATTTTTTTTAATAGTCAAACTCCTCAAAAACTCAACTCCTGAAAAAGCAAAAATTTGAACGACAGTTAAAATTTTCGAATGCCTAATGATTCCATTCGGATATATTTACATGCAGTATACATTCCGTAACAGTTGAAACAAGATAGGAAAGTGTACAACGTATTACAAATGGGCGCGTTTCGTGCAATGGAGTATTAGAAAGAAATTGTATATCTGTACGTAAGGGAAATTGCGTTTTAAAGTTCTTTTCTTCATCATAAATAATCCATTTTCTTCCTATTTAATAATATTACATGGACACGTAAGGAAATTAAACGTTTGTTTGTGAGATTGTTTATGTTAGCAACAATGAAGAAGTAACCATGCAAGAAATTTTCTGTTCAACTCGAATTAAGACATTTTTGTTTGATTTTATCAATAACGGCTACTCCTACGATAAAGATGTATAGGAAAGAAAATACTCTTCTTTACCAGTTCTACAAGTTTTATTTGAAAAATATTTTGATATGAGCAATATTTTACGATATATGACGAAAATTTAATTTGTTGTCACCCCTGATTGGCGTACGTGATTCATTTTTGCGATTTTCTTATTATATTTGATTTAAAGTCCTTAATATCAAATTTTATGAAAATCCATTAGGTAGAAGCCGAGAACGAACATGCGGACGGACGGACGGACAGACCGACGATAGTAGGCGCTCACACTGGAAGCGAAACGCGCCTAAAAATCAGTAATCGAAACGTTTTAAATCTGAGTATCCCCTGAAAATAAAATGTATACTTATAACTGATTTTTCCTCATTAAAATAATTCGTGTAATATTATTCAAAATTCAAATAACTAAATAAAGCTATCGAAAACAGAATTTAATTTATTCATAATAGTATATAAAATGAAATAAAAATGTCCTTTAGGCTGAAATTTAAATTAACGCTCGAATCAAGTTTTTGGAATAAAAGACAGAAAGGAGTAGAATTTTAATCCAACAATTCATATAAATTCATAGCTTTTTTCCCGTTTTATTGAATGAGTTGTGGATAAAGAATGAAATATTTTAAAGAAACATTTTCGAATCATGTTATTCCTCTGTTTTATTTCTGCTCGAAACACTGCAAAATTTGGGGACTTATAAAAATTCTTTTAAAACGATCAAAGCAGACCGGGATTAATTCTTCTGCTTTGATATAGAGGCGATTAATTTGATTCCTCAGGCTTCGGATTGGAAACTTGAAAGGGACAAACAATGACGACAAAATATATGCAACGTAGTTATGTATTAATCTAATAATCCTCTTTAAGGAAACTCAAACACTTGATAATCGGTTATCATGTCGAAAGAAGACAAACGTCGGATTTCTCTCAGAACGATCATAAATGCTATTATTACAAGTCAAACTTAAATTGAATCCGACGAAAGTTTACATTTAATTGGTGTTATTAACAGCCCTCAGGATACAAACACACACACACACACACATACGCACGCACACACGCACACACACACATACGCACGCGCACACACACATACATGCATACATATATATATATCTATATATACATACACACACACACACACACATATATATATATATATACATATTTCCTATAATATATTTTGAAGGGTGTGTTTGCTGGTTTGTTCATGGAACTCCTCCTAAACTATAAAAGCTAGAATAACCAAATTTGGTACGATTCTTCCTTACATCCCAACTTAGTGAATAGTCAATGTTTGGTCAACCAGGATTAATAAGTGCTGCCAATATATGGGAATAACATTTTTCCATAAGATAACACGTATGAATCCATTTCTTGACTTGAAAGATATTCTTCCTTCAAGTATTAAAATACGTAAATATGGACCAATTTTTTTCGTTTTTGCTTTATTCGACGAATAAAACTCTACTATCTTATTCCTGCGAAGTCTTAACAACGGAAGCCATGCGACGTAGCGACGTACTTCACATAAATTAAGACGAAACCACTCTAAAACAATCGGGTTTATCAGAAAATGTTTCAAACAAAACTTGTAGAAAATACATTGTCTAAGACTTTGATAATGGCATATATTTACAAAATATTGAGTTCTAAAGGAGATATTTGGAAAAAAACGAAAAAATTACATGAATAAACCTCTTCCGGTTGACCAGTTTCAACCAAAGCCTTTTCAGGTCTTTAATTAATAATAACACTCTTAAGTATCAATTTTTGTGCTGGTTTGATTATTAGCTTTCGAGTTAGAGCGCCCGCAAAATCATAGCACGCGCAACATCGAGAAAGTAGTCGAAAAGTAATCAGGGGACCTGAAAACGTGTATTTCCGCGGAAATATCGAATTAGATGCTTTTTCACGAATTTATCCTATACCACTTATGGAGAAAGCAAAAACAATAAGTCGAGATCAAGTTGAACTAATGGAAACTAACGATTTCGAAGCAACAGCCGTTAATGAAAGAGAGATCACTAAGCCGCAACCATTACATTACTCTTTGTCGCTGTTCTTTTCGATAGATAAGAAACGGAGGCGAAAGAGGAACGGAACATCTGGAAATGCCATTCACCGTAATTTATTCTTTTATTTCCGTAACTCAAGACTGGAGAATCTCCGAGCGCTTTGATATTATCGAAAGAGGAGGAAATCCATTACGCGATCACCCCAAATAGGAACTCACTTCACGTTCCAAAGAAGGTGTCTGGATCCCAGAGGAGGCTTTACGTGACGATCACCTGTCTATGCATCGCGCGTTACGCGAGACATTGCGAGACGTTGATATTCAGCCAATAGCGTAAAATCTTCCGATCCTGCCTTCTCCTCTCCCACAAAGACCTCCTTCCTTCCTCCTTTCCTCCCTCGTTTCTTTACCCTTTATCTCCTTCTTTCCCCTTCCTCTCTACTCCCTCTCTCTCTCTCTCTCCCTCCCTCACCCCATCTCTCCCTCCCGCCCCCTCTCTTCCTCCCTCTCTCCCCCTCCCTCTCTCTCATTCCCTATCTTCTTCTTCTCTACTCTAGCATAAGCTCAAGACGCAAATATTTTCTTGGACTATTTCTATTTGCTATTAATAAAAATAAACAACCTGGATATACATCCTGGGCATTCTACCTCCAAGATTATCCCACAGTGCCATGGTCACAAGAACTGACCCTGGATACTTATATTTCCCTAGTCACCGGACTACGACATTCCAAAAGTCGTTCGTTGTCTAACCTCTGGAATTCCTTTCCGTTCGACCTTAAACGTTCCTCTTCATCACTGGTTATGTTTAAAACTAAATTGTATAGTTTATTACTTCTCAACACGTAAATTTTTGTTCCTAGCTTGGACCTGTCGTCATATTTTTTATGATTTATATACAATTTATATATGATTTATTTATTTCTTTTCCCTGGAAGAATTATATACATATATACGTCCATGTATACATATGTGTGTATTGTTATTAAGTATGTGTGTATTCAACATAATTGTCTCCGCACTTCAATATCGAAGTTGCTTGTTATGTATATTATAGTTAAAGTTCCTTGTAATCATGTTCTATGGGACTCTGTCCCGGAACAATAAAATTATTATCTATCTATCTATCCCTCTCCCATCTCTCCCTCCCGCCCCCTCTCTTCCTCCCTCCCTCTCCCTTCCTCTCTCCCTCTCTCTCTCCCCATCCTTCTTTCTCTCCTCCCTCTTCTTCCTCTCTCTCCTCCTTGTTCCTTTAACATTCTTTCGCCTTCCTCTCTACTCCATCTTTGTATTTTATTTATTTATTTTTCACTGGCTCACAAACAACACCTTACGGCCTTTTTACAATGAGCGTAACACATACGACAGGATTCGAACCTGCGACCCTATCATTGGGAGAGATAGACACGCTAACCACCCCTCTTACTAGGCCTCCTATTTAAACCTTTCTCTGTCTCTCACCCCATATTCCACCCTCTCTTCGCCCTTATCACTTCCCACCATCTCTCCTCCCCCTCCTTCAATCCTTTCTCCTTGCTATTCCTCAGGTCCACCCTCCTCCCACTTCCCCCCCCTCTCTCTCCCTCTCTCTCTTTCTCCATCCCTCTTCCACTTGATCTTCCTCACAACCTACTCTCCCTTACACAATCCAACCCTTCCACTATCTCTCCCTAGCCTTTCGTTTCCGCCCTCGCTTCCTCCTGCATCCGCTACCCTCTCTACAACCCTGATCTCTCTGATCTTTCACCAACCCCTTCATCCGATGCTCACATAGCATCCTCCTATAGAGGGGGGCCTTCAGCGTTCAATATACGAGGGGAGAAAGGACCCTTTTGAAGCTTGAATGTCAGGGTTCAACGAAGTCATACGATATTCAAGGAGGGAGGGAAGAAAAAAAAACACGGCGGTGATATATATATATATATATAAATAAAAGGATCCCATCCGCCCTCGCACTCACTATCTTAATGCGCACTCTGTGAGAGGTTCTGTACCCACGTTTTCTTTACTCCTTCCACATCAGGAATCATTCGTGCGTGCCTGAACTTCGAGCCGTTATTACGGATAATGGACTGCAAAATAAAAGGTGGAGGTCCTATCAACAGAAGAGGACTATAGAACCCGTCGTCATAGTCTCAGCTCGTAAGAACTCTCTGAATAGATAGTAGGGGGGGGAATTTGGTCATGTGACCCCACTCCCTCTCGTAGCGAAAGTATGAATCAGTTTTAATCGGTTTAATCCGCGCGAATTCTTTCAAGGATGACGATTTATCCGTCTTTATAATTATTTTTCCCTAAGTTTTTCTTCAAAGAGGTCTCTAGGGAGCTATTTTCCCCTATATTAACCCGATTGAGGAATATTTCAAGATCATAAGACACTGTAAAATTTCACATCGATAAAATAAGATAGATCAACACATTGCGCGTATACATGAATGGAATTATCAAGGCCCTAAAAGACGACGACAAACTGATATTCTCGATTTTAATAGTGTTATCGTTACTTAACTATTTATTATTATTTATGTAATTTTGATGATTAATGTTATCGTTAATTTTTCTACGTTGCTTTTTATTTTATTATTATCTTGCACGGGCTTGTTTCTGCAATTATCAATGTCATGCTTATTTGCATTCCTAAACATTTCTATCCACAGCTATAATATATTGAAAAATAATGACTGCGATGGAGGACAACACAAGTTTCAAGAGCAGTACAACATGGAAAGAAATCTTCTTACTGACACCGATGAAAAGTTTACATTTGTACGAGGGTATCCTATCTGCCTTCCATTTACCGAATTTATCTCGTTAAACCTTCAACTTAATTAAAAACTTAATTTTTTTCCTTTTCGTCCGAATAATTTAAATGGAAAAGTGATCCGCTTCAGTAAACAACGCAATTTATATAACAGAAGATCAGTGAAATAAAACCGTATGTTTCGTTTGAATTTACTGCACGCGGGAAGAATGGTAAATGAAATACTCCCGTTCAATTATTATAATGGAGATAACGATTCAAATAAAAATAATAAGCTTTTTTTTACGAATCCGTGCAAAAAAATATAGGGTTCTCCTATACTAGACGTCACTTAATAAAATATTCCCAAATATTATTCCATATTAGCGAGCGAAGTAGCATAAAAGGAATGATTAAAATGGACCATTGATCGTTGCATAATAAATATGCAGTTAAATTTATCTAAACTGTGTCAGATTACCCGATGGTAGTGTTTTTACATTCTCATACGAAGTATCGAGAAAGTATTGTTTTCGCGAAAATATACGTTTTAGGTGTCGCTGAAACCGAAAAAGTGGTTTTCGCAATGCCGTCTGTCTGTTACTGGCTCTGGAGCCTAGACGGTAGAGCGAAAATGAATGAAATCCCGTACTTAGGCATTTTATCACACTGAGCAGAGTATACGTAGAAATGGTTGACATTGATCAATAATTAAGAGTAGTTTATTCTAGGCAACTTTAACAATAATTCGAATTTCTCACAAGCGGCTCTAATGAATTTGATCAAATTTCGTACAGTTACTTGAGCTTACGTCTTCAATAATACTGTATAGTTCATATTTCTCAAAAAATGAATATAAGGCTAGTTTATTCTAGGCAACTTTAACAACAATTCGATTTTCTCAAAAACGGCTGTAACGATTTTGATCAAATTTCGTACAGTTACTTGAGTATATATCTACAATAATACTACGTATTTTATTTTTCTCAATGAATGAATATAAGGCTAGTTTATTCTTGGGCAATTTTAACAAAAATTGGATTTTCTAAAAACAGGCTCATGCGATTTTCATTTTCTAAAGATAACTAAACGACGCATCAGTACCCATATATGAGAAAGTTTGTACAATGTATGTTGTACCGATGTTTTTATTTAGACTTCCTCCGTTATTCGTTTTCACCGAAATTGGATTACCAAACTGCAAAAACGAACGGAGAGAACACGATGAAATGCGACGTTTACGAGTTTGCTGTTTAGCATATTACATTCTGTTCGAAAAGCTTAAACGCTCTTCCGCTCTACATGCCAAGCCCGAAAAATCCCTCTCCTAAACATGGCTCGGAATTTTGTTGTGCGACCCATAAATATTGATGTCCGAGAAAGGTCCAGCGTGAAAATATAAAGTAGGGATCGTGCCAGCTGGAATTAGGCCTAAATACTTTTAAAGTACTATTTTCTCCTGGAAATGGTCTAAAACCTTGACGATTTATGCATTTGTATGAAATTTAGTTTCAGATAGTTAGTTGGGCTAATTAAAAGTACAAAAATTCGTCATTTTTTGTTTTAGTAAAGTTTTACCGATATATAATATATATTAGTTAAGTAAGACATGAGGATTATAGAGTAATTTTAATCAATTGAAAGAGAAAGATATCCATAAGATAGATATTTTTCATTGAATTCATATTCAACGCCAAAGCATCATCTTGAAGCTCCCTCATTCAAAGCTATTTTAAATACTCAATGATCGTTTTTTTTAAACGCTCAAAGCTTCTACTAGAATCGCCAAATTCTTATCTAAAATCAGATTACAATAAATATTTTTATATTTTTGTTTATATTTTCTAAAAAAAACCTGTGACTCTAGCGTTAGTTTTTATTTTTTAGATAAAACAAACATTAAAAAAAAAGAATCGAATGCCACTCTCGTGCATTTCAAATGCTATGAATTATCAGTATTTTTGCATGACGCAAGATCAGCAGATTCTCGCATTAACAATGGATTTCCGCTACTTCCAGGAACTGTAAGACGGGGAACAAAAACTTGGAAAGAAACTCGGGATTGTTCTTTCTATCTTGGTCTCTCTCTCTCCTCTCTCTCCTTTCTCTCTCTCTCTCTCTCTCCCTCTTCTCTTCCTCCCAAATCGGAGAGAACCGCGGCGAATAATTTATGTTCTTCCCTCCTATCCTTTCACCGTTTCCTTTTCGAGATTTAAATAATCCGCCCAGAATTCATTTAATAATCAGAAAAAAAGGTTTTTTTCTTGCGCCTTGATGAAGAGAACGAGACAACTTTTGGAATCTTTCTTCTTAAAAACATTTCGTATTCATAGCGTCGTTCAACTTTTTCTCAACTCCGTCACTCTCCGCCCGCCATGATTCCACGCGAAAAAATAAATTTTCATTTCGCCACTGTCAACTCAAGCAAAGCCTCAATGCATACAGCCTGTGTCGCCTCCGAAGACGTGTGATTGACTTGAGATCTGTCCGTTGAAGCAAACATCTACTCCGGCGTCACGCATATAAATTTGACCAAAGATTTTCCTTTTGTGTGAGGGATTTTTTTTATATAACGCGATTAAAAAAACCTTGGACGCGTTTTCTTTTTCACGACAAGAGGCCGGTGTTGTGTTTGTGTGTGTGTGGGTTTGTTTGGCGTTTTTTAGGCGCGTTTCGCTTACAGCGTGAGCGCCTATTATCGTCGGTCGGTCCGTCCGTCCGTCTGTCCGTCCGTCCGTCCGTCCGTCCGCATGTTCGTTCTCGGCTTCTACTGAACGGATTTTTATGAAATTTGACATTAAGGACTTTCAATCAAATATAATAAGAAAATCGCAAAAATGAATCACGTACGCCAATCAGGGGTACCACTTTACTAGAGACAAAAAATTAAATTTTCGTCATATCTCGTAAACTATTGTTCATATCAAAATATTTTTCAAATAAAAGTTGTAGAACTGGTAAAGTAGAGTATTTCCTTTTCTATATATTTTCATCGTAGGAGTAGCCGTTATCGAGAAAATCAAACAAGAAAGTCTTATATGGAGCTGAAAATTTCTTGCATGGTTACTTCATTGTTACTAACATAAACAATCTCCCAAACAAACGTTTAATTTCCTTACGTGTGCATGTAATACTATTAAATAGGAAGAAAATGGATTATTTATGATGAAGAAAAGGACCTTAAAACGCTATTTCCCTTACGTACAGGTATGTAATTGCTTTCTAATACTCCATTGCACGAAACGCGCCCCATTTGTGATACGTTGTACGCTTTCCTAACTTGTTTATTTATTTTTTTCGAAAGTCATGACGGTCGATGTCAATTTATGAACGGTTTTTAGGAATGCGAGCTGAAAGGGATGATCATGGCTGCGTCACGTGACGAGTCTAGGAATTAGAAACATGGAGTAAGGTAATTTTAAAATTCACAACTCAATTTCAGGAGAAAAAAAGTTAGTCATCGAGGACGGCCGTAGAGGGATTGAAAAAAGTTTAAAAGTGAAAGGTACGAGGCGCGCATTGTTGCAGTCAACTGTTAGTTTTTTTTCCTTTTCGTTCGCCGATATCATGGAAAATGCCAGGGTTTACGGAGCCGTCCTTTCCGCGTACATGGGAACATACTACTAGCTCGGGGGTGAATTGCTCAAAAGTTGACACGGATCGAATAAACGTGGGCCGCACATCGACAATTTTTTCTGTTAAAAAAAAATTTAAGTACATTACTGTGTGTTTATTAATTACGATAACAAATTTTAACTGAAAATTGTACGTGACAAACACTTAAAGGGAAAACAAATATAACCTACTTTTCTTTAATTTTAATAGCATTTTTTAATGTAAAAGGACTGAATCAGTTGAGTCACCCTCAGCTTTGATCGGACCGTATAAAATGTGTATGTTGGTCACCCCTGCTCTTGCACGTTTATAAAAAAATTGACGCACGCATGATTCAAAAGGTTATAAATTTAATTACATTTACATTCTCCTCGCTGTTTAAAATAAATTTAATCATAGAACGAGAACGTGTTCAGGGTAGAAGAAAAAAATCTTTGGCTCACTGAGAGGGTGGTTTAACCCTCTAAAACTCCCCCTTCCGCAGAAACGCCACTGTGCACCTTATCTCTCTTTTTTCGAAGAGTTATGACGAAATGAATACCTTCGCGGGAAGCTTTCTTTCTGCAGGAATAGATTCATCGAATCATGTTCACGTACTATTTTTTCTGAAACAATGTTTTGCGTTGGAAATGCACTTAGCGGCGCCGTCATAAAACTCAAACATATGACTGTATAACTTTTCCACATTTATTTTAAGGAAACAAACGTACAAAAAAAAACAACGATTGAACTAGATGTATCCAAATTTTTCCGCAGCGGAAACCATAGCGAAATGAAATTATTCAGACCAACGCCTTATCCGTTATTATTCTCTGGAATCTTTTATGGGGACGTAATTTATTCAGATCTTGTGCCGAACCACCAAAAATAAGTAAAACACCTCGAAATTTACGGTGGTAATTTGTCTCACGTGGGAGCTCCTGAAAGGGATTTTAAGTCGCGGGGACGAGGAGTTAAAAGGGCCTGTGACGTCACAAAGGTTTATTTTGCGTGGTCGTAAGCCTCAGGTGGTGAAACTAGATTAGGATGACTTAAAGAGCTCACCTCTTGCGTGGCACAGCATGGCAAATGTTCCTCGAATACTTAGAGAAACGTCAGGGATGATTTCGTAGGAAAACGACGGTAGAAATATTCCATGTTTATAGCATTTTTTAAGAATTCGCTAATGTAATCATTTTGTCCGTCCGGCACACTTCCGTGTCCGGTGAACTACTTCTAAACCATTCAAGTTATATTAACCAAATTTTGAGGAATTATTCATAACCATAACCATAAGTTATTCCCGCGGTGAAAATTTGGAGATTCTAGAAGCAGCTTAAGGCAGGGATGGAAAACCTTTTATGCATGGTGGGCCGCATTGGTGGCAGTGAATCCTTTTCGTAGGCCGCATTAGAAATTGCCAATGCTTTGGCGGACTAGGTTAAAGTCAAATCGGAAATTATCTAAAGATTCTTAGGCACCATACGAGTAAAAATCAACTTAAAATCAAGTTTTTAGAGCTAAAATTTCAATATTAAAAATCATGATGGAATTCGATCGTAGAAACACCTCTGAGGAAAGATGGAAAACAACATTGGCAAGAACTTATTTAAATCGAGACATATTTATTAAGTTTTCCCAATTTATTTCCAGATATTTTAACAGATTTTACTATTTAAAAAACAGCACTTTGCAGATAAATGCAAAGAAAAACAAAACAAAGTTTTTAAAACTATGAAACAAAAGAGGTGGGCCGGATAAAATTGCTTAGTGGGTCGCATCTGGACCGCAGGTTGGGCACCCTTGGCCTAATGGATATATTAGGGAATAATAAATAAAAACCGCCATAAATATCTGATTCTCTAGTTCTTTTCTTGTTATTATTTCAAGTGTAGTTCATAATTTAGATGTTTTAGTTTGGAATCCTTATTTAAGTGGTAAAAAGATTTTTCAAATTCGTTAATGTTTCTCGGAACTCTTGCATATAACTGTGCGAAACCCAGCAGGAACTTATGACTCTATGCAAACCGTATGTTTCGCTGCCTACATCTTTTTAGCCTTGATTTCTTTGCTTAACTCAATATTTGTCAGAGAGCCTCCTGGTGCTTGCTCAAATATTGACACGTAATAAAACATAAAATCTCGAGAATAATTTTAAATTTTTAAATAAAAATATTCCAGCGATTTTACACTGGATTAATTCATGCATGTCTAGAGATATAAATTTTAAGATCAAGTGGTTTTAGCATTTAGTATAGCAGCTGGTGACATTTTTCTCTAAAGAACACTTCCAATGTTTACGATTCTTATAACATGTAAAATGAATAATTAAAACTCCGCCATATTCCAACTATTAAAAAAATAAAATGAGTTCACCTTAGTGAAAGTAATAGCAGCCTCCAGAATTTGAAATAATCAAAAATATTTGCTGCCTAAAAATGTATAGCTGTTAGGTAGAAACTTTGAATTAAAATATTTTTAAATATTTGTGTTTAATAAACAATTTCTTCTACTTTTGTTCGTATATAAATTTTATAATACACCTCTATCCGTTTAATAGGAATTTTTCTTTGACGGAATCGATTCAGATACAACATGTACACACAAATATTCTGGCGCATGTTTTTAAGACTGCTTTTACCATTAAAAATGCGTAAAACGCAGAAATTACATACAATTCGTACCGAGCTTCACAGAAAAACGTAAACTATTTTATTTATGACCGCTAAATTAAGCACGCGCGTCCTTAGCAGCCACGATAAAAGGAGGGAAGAGGAAAGTAAGAAGTTTTAATAACGAAGAGTGGAGAAAGAGCTTACGTTTTATATCGGCAAAGTTGGAGTTGGAATTAAGGATTATGGTTGGATAATGAGAAGACACTTTGGTGGAGATAAAGGGCTAACAAAGAATGTGCGAGGGAAGCCGTTTTTTATACACGTGATTATATTATTAATTATATATAAAGGCTTGTGTAATCGTTTAAGTTAAAGTACCCGACGGCGTGAATATTTCGACGTGACGTAAAGCTTATCGCGACGCGCCATTTCTTTAGTGCAGAGGAAACGGCCCATATCAAAATGACCCTCAAGATAAATGCGGAGTATAGTTTTAATTACGTCGCATGTGTACCTTCACGTTCGATATAACCGAATCGCTCTGACGTAAATTTTCAGTCGATATAAGGTCTGAGGAAATAATTCGCCCAACTAAATTGGTTTTCGCAGTTCACTGTGAAACGGTTGTGCAATTTCTATCGCAGGAGATGCTCCCAAACTGATGATGGTCGGTGCCAAAGACACGTCAAATGCTTTGCCAAGGAAATCGATTCTCCATAATTTAAGAAGCTGAAACAAATGAATGTCGGCAGAACAAAACAATTCTCGTGCAAGAAAACGATGTTACCTAATACGCACCATCAGTCGTCAAGACTAAGTTCGAAAGATGAAAATAAAAACATTTCTAGGATAAACTTACGCATGAGACCAATTTTGGGTGATTATTGGGTTAGAAAACGCTCCTTCTTCAGCTTGATTTAATTATTTTAAATAAATGTCATCTATTTAAAAAACGAGATATTATTTGGTTATTTCACAGAAGTTTATCCCCTGACGCGATATGTAACGAAACCAAAACAATATTTAATAGAAAAAACTGTGAAAGCCCATAAAAACGAAAAAGAATTGCTAAAAAGAACAGGAATGGAAGTATAATTCAGATGTCAAACTGACATATAACATTTTTCAAAAGATTATCTAAGTTTTAAGCCATTAAAAAGATAGTACATATTTCCAAAAAGTCACGTCTGCATCGGTAGATTATAAAATAAGATATATATATATATATATATATTTCAATTAAAACTTGCATCCATCCCTCATACTGAGTCAGTATATCCATGAATTTACTGTTAATTCCATTCACTTAAGAGCTTCACCCCCATGGATTCAACGAAAACTTCGTAGACACCGTACGCGCTTATATATCCCATATGCGTTCTGATATATATGCCTCACGCCTTAAATCCATCCGGCGCATTGACTGTCATACTACGTGCCTATAATGAAGGCCTCTTTAGCCGACTTGATACATTCCGACCATCACTTTGCCACGTGATATTACGTGCTTGATAGCGGTAATCACCACACGTGGTACACTCTCTTTAAACATTGTTATCCAGCCGGCTTGTGCCATATGAATCTACTTCCCACCCGAATGTGCCACGAATACATGAAATGAAGATCGATAATGCTTGCGCAGCATTTTAATTACATATTTTTCCATATATTTTCAAGATAATGGCGTAGGTTTCCATTTTATATACAATGTAAAATAAGTAACTTTTTCCTGCTCGCACATTAAAGATAAAAATAAAATTATGAATATAAGCTCTGAGAATAAACCATTTCTGTATAATATTACTGTCTATTTTTAAACACGTTTATATTTCAATATTAAACATTCCTCATTGAAATTCCTCTAAAAGAAGTTGTAGCGATACGCAAAATAAGCATTCCCTGATGTATAAATGTTTGGGATAGAATGAGTTTATTTTTGTATAAAAACCAGTGAAAATTATTCTTTAGGATAATTGCGTCGTATGGATGCATAAATGTCAGCGTTTTACGTTCGAGGCTTCAACTGAAATGAAATACAATACGATTAGAGTCAATTTCCATTCATATTAAAATACAGAGAGCGAGAGAGAAAATGTCATCACCCGTTCAGAGCCTACACAACGACGGAAATGAAAATTCAACGAATTCGGCATATGGATTCGCTCCGCCAGTGTTGCCACCATAACCTCTCGCCAAAAAATTCGAAAATTCCACTGCACAAATCACGAGAAAGGAAAAGATCATGCGTCACGTACGCACTTCTAATCCGTACCAGTGAAGGCTGCAGATGGAAATAACTAGTGTCTTTTCCAGCTGGTTTGTAAAATTGACGGTGACTTCTCTTTTATTCCGCCGTGTCCTCCGACCGAAGCATCACAAGAAAAAAAAAACTCTTTAAATCTCCAAAGACAGATGTCGACACCTCTCGTTTCTTCCTTTGGGTGGGATATATCCCGTCTCATGTCGCCACACCTCTTTGATGGCACGATTAATGCTTGGACACCTCTCACCGAGTATTAGCCTCCGTGAGAAGGGTTTGTTTCATTTTTCTGACGTTTTTTTTTTCAATCGACCTTTCGGAAAGAAATATCCCTTAATCCCTATTCCAATCATGGATAAAGGACGCGGAGTTTACGCGAAGGGTTTTTACGAATGAAAACCTTCGAACATTTCAAATGAATCAAGATGGCAGCTATCGATGAAATAGTTATTTTACTAGTTGAATGTGAGAGAAATTGTAGGAGACACGTGGGAAGTATCATCATTGCATAAAATTTACCTATAAGAATTTAAAAACGTTAATAATATTTATCCCACATAATATAAATTTTGTCGTTAGAGGCTCAAGGAATCAAGATTGCCAATGACCAAAAATACACATATATGAACTAAATTCAAGATTCTTTCTAAAAAAACTTTTGATTTTCGTGGTATCCCGTAATCAATGTTCATCATACCTATCATTATTTTATATATATGAAATCTTTTAACAGGAATTGTGTGAGTGATATCCATCTTTACCGAAGTAACACCACGATACAGCATTAAGCAACATAATTTTCCCTATATAATACGCATTTTTTCCAAGAAAAATTGGAAAAAACTTAGGGTGCGTATGATATCGATCTTTACCAAAGTGTCACCATAGTACAACATTAAGCACCGTAGTTTTCCCTATATAATATGCATTTTTTCCATGAAAAATTGGAAAAACTTACGGTGCGTATTATACATGGTAGCAAACTCATATAACTTTTTTCAGTCGGTAGATAATTGATATTTTCCGATACATTTTTACTAATAAGTCGCACTTGTCACTGTCTTACGATAACATTAGTTTGAAATATATATTAACCAAAAATATTAATGATCATTTATTTTCTTCTAGCTGTCGTCATCATTAGAGCCTCTGAATTCTTTATCACTGCCCTCAAAAATTTCGTCGGCAATCCTGTGTCCACTCTCATCGTCCGCGTAAATGGCGTCTCCGCGAACGTCCTTTTCATCCTAGCTATCCACTTCGGTGAAATCATCCTCCCATATGGTGCCGTCTTTAGAACCACCCATTGCGTTTGTGAGGCAACACTTTTAAAAGCCACGTTTATATCGTAAACTCTCTCGCACATATTTCGCTTGGCGGAAAGGACAAGAACTGTCTCGATACTACTGATAATCAAGTTTGATCAACATTGATACTTTTACCATAAATTAGGTGCGTATTACACGTGTGGTTTATAAAATTTTCACATTACACTCATGAAAACATGGGTGCGTATTATAATAGGAAAATCACGGTATTTTGCAAGGCTTTTGCCAGAAAATCATATGTAGTAACTCTCAAGTATTTTGAATCGGTTTGATAGTATTTTGAGCATTTTTCAAGACTTTCGGAATTTATAAACGCGGAAAAAGGAAAATTTTAGATCTTACAATGCTATCAATTTTCGTAAAATGCGTTCTTTTAAGCGCGTTTCGCTTACAGCGTGAGCGCCTATTATAGTCCGTCCGTCCGTCCGCATGTTCGTTCTCGGCTTCTACTGATCGGATTTTCATGAAATTTCATATTAGGGACTTTCAATCAGATATAGTAAGAAAGTCGCAAAAATAAATCACGTACGCCAATCAGGGGTACCACTTTACTGGTAACAAAAAATTAAATTTTCGTCATATCTCGTAAAGTATTGCTCATATCAAAATATTTTTCCAATAAAACTTGTAAGACTGATAAAGAAGAGTATTTATTTTCCTATACATTTTTATCGTAGGAGTAGCCGTCATCAAGAAAATCGAACAAGAAAGTCTTAAATCGAGTTGAACTTTGAAAATTTCTTGTATGGTTACTTCATTGTTGCTAACATAAACAATCTCCTAAACAAAAGTTTAATTTCCTTACGTGTGCATGTAATATTATTAAATAGGAAGAAAATGGATTATTTATGATGAAGAAAAGAACTTGAAAACGCTATTTCCCTTACGTACGGGTATATAATTGCTTTCTAATACTCCATTGCACGAAACGCGCCCATTTGTGATACGTTGTACACTTTCCTAACTTGTTTTAAAAAAAAAAGGTATAGCCCATAGGAAAACAGCGAGTATTACCACCGGAAATTCTTGATTTTGTTCGTTAAAATATCTTCCTTGCGAACGATGGTCATTTTGAAAATCGTGCGAGAGCATTCTCACCTCCCGTTCATCAATTTCCACTCTCCTCTTCTCCCACAAAAACCCCTTATGTCCCCAATTCCACACATTCCACTCCCTATGCCATCATCACACGAAGAGACCCTTCCCAACACAAAGACCGGACCTATCGTTACGACCCCACGAGCGCCATTTTTTCCGCGTTCCCTTATCGCGCTGCATCGTTGTTGCACGTCAGCCGCCTTTCGCTCCCTCTATCTCCATTCCTCGAATCGATAGCCGACGCAGCCTAAAAGGGATATGTCGATCACGGAATCCCTAGTAAATAATTCTCTGCCCCGCGCGTATGTGTGTATCACACGATGTGACGATGTGTTTGTGTGTGTGTGTGTGTGTGCATAAGAGAGAGAGAGAGAGAGGCGTTTTAAACCATTGGGTTTTCCGTCTGTCATCGCATTCGAAGAAGAGATAAATGGCTCTCGTCTCAATCAATCTACGTGATTGGCCGATAGAAGAGAAGGGAACCGTTGAATAATATATACGCGCAAAAAGCGCCGGACGAGCGTCCTTTCCATTGTAAAGGATTTAATGTGCGATTAACTAAAAAAAATGTCAGACATTTTTTGGAAAAGTGTGGGAAAAAGTTTTTTTTCTCTCTCCCCCCCCCCCTCCTCCTCTCCCCATCTTCTGAAATTTTTTTAAATCTAAAAAGGAATTCTATCGTAAAATGAATAGTTCATTCTCCAAGCTACCCACGGAGATCCAACGTAGCCTGGAGGAAATTTAAAAAAAAATTACAAATACAAATGTTTTTTTGCATAACCCGAAGAAATAAACATGTATTTCCTTGGTCGAAATTTGGTTCGATGCAAAATTTTCACGGAAAAATTCTTGATAAAAAAATGTTGCATTTGACATTCTGGTGGTTTCCGTTGGTATCAATTTTGTCTTTACCTTTTGCGTGAAAAAATTCTTGACAAATGAGGCATATCTCTTATTATTTTTCATTGTTTAATTAAAATAAAATACTTCTGAAGCAACGAATTAAAGTCAGTATCCCATCGAACGGGTTACAACTTAATAACATAACAACCTGAATTATGGATTTCTTAAGATCGCTGACTTTGTTTACGTCAGAAAAGTTATTATAGGTTTGGTTTATGTAAGCTTTTTAATGAATTTCCTATAACTATACCTTCCTCATATTTTCGTATAGTTTTTCAAAATCTGATGCGTCACATTCCATTTTAAAATGAAATAATTTCGAATCGTTACCCGTAACTGTTAACTCGATATGTTTGACAATTCACTCGTTCTTAGGATGAAAATCGATTTGAAAGAAGAAGTAGCAACGATCTCAAAGAAAATCCATGAATATCTCAGCACTACCGAGATACATGTTTAATATCGTTGATTTCAATTCAATCAACCAATTACGTATTTATTGTCTTATATTATCATCGTATTTAGAAGTATGAATCTCGTTATTAGAGACAGAAAAAATGGTCTTCATAAAAATATGAAGAATAAGCGATTATTTATCAATTGATAGAACAAGTAAGATACCCTTGTTAAAACAGAAGGTGGAAACGCGTTAGCTTAAAAATTTTCAAGGTTCTAGTTTGCATAAGATTCAGGGACATAAAATCTTTGGTACAGATATCGTAGCTACATTTTTTAGGGGAAAGTGAGAAGGAAAATGAGAAACGTTTAAATTTAAACGTAATACTTTATTCATGCACACCGTCATTTTTACGGGTTAGTTAAGCGTCCAAGCCTTTAGTATTCACCCAGCGTAATCCAGCGAATATTTTGGATAAGTCACCTTACTATATTAACAGTGTGGGTTTTTACTCCAGGTGTGATTTTTCCCCGGTTCCATAAAAGCGTTCTAATTAGGGTTTAATAAAACAACAGGCGAGCGAAGCTAGCCATTAGGCGGCGCCGAAGCCTAGTAAGATAATGAGAGCACCCAGTTAATTTTTTTAATTTTATCTCCCATAAAAAATTTACTTGTCTCAAGTTTAATCATCTAATTCTTAAATTTTTTAAAAGCGACAGATAAATTGGCAAAATAACTGTAAAACTACGCAACCTAAAGACGATTCATTTGCCTCATCTTTAAAAAAAAAAAAGCTTTCATCATTCATTCGTAATCCTCCTATACTGCCCGGATTAAAAGAAATTCTGTCTAATTTCAATTACTCTCGGGCAATCAAGGAACTTCATTTTTTCCCGTCACTCTTTTTAATTAACCTCGGTGGGTTATTCTTCGTAATTTATCGCTTTTTCCAATCCTTCGATTGCCTCCGAATAATCTGCTTAGCCAACGCCTACTCATTTTGCACGCTGTCTGCGATTCTTTCGCGACTTCTACTACCTACATACGTACTACTCTGTATTCCTTCCACTGTTATATCCAGCCGACTATAACAGGGGGTGGGAAAACTACGTTTCGCGGGGCATTTTACGTGACCCGCGAAGCCATTCTGAAAGCAAACCTTGAAATTTAATGCGAATAATTTCATTCTTCTCAGTTAAAAGTTATGGAAGAAAAACCTTTACTAGTGGAGCAATTACATTTTAATTATGCTTATCGTAGAGTTTAGCTACAGCACCATACCTCTCGGTTTTTGGAGTAGCTTCGGCGGTGGACTCTTAATTCGGCCCGCCGAAGCCTTCGTAAATGTTAATACGGCTCATATAAGCTTTCGCTATAGCTAATGTAAAATTGTTGCCCACTCCGGATTTACAGTCTCGCAGATTTAAATAATTATTTGGAACAGCGGTTCTTAACCTCTTTTGGCAGCGATCCAAGTTCCGGCCGCGACGACCCACGTCCTCTAATACCCCACTCGAATAAATGATAAAACAAATAGGAGTTAAATAATTAAATGGATCTTTACTCAATCCATTTGAATTAAGAAGGTTTTTAGGAGTAATGTAGGTAATAGTAAGCTACGGAAGACCTTAGATAAGCCATTCAAAATGGCTTGGCGACCCAATTTTGGATCGCGACCCAGGGGTTAAGAACCACTGATTTAGAAGGAATCGAGAAATGATGAAAAGCGCAAAAATTTTCGGGTACCGTGGTTTAAGCGATACAACTAAACCTCACAAATTTCCTATTCTCTTATTAATGAACGAATTTCTCATAAACAATAAGAGGTAACGATTATTTTTCAAACTGATATAGTATGTGCTAATTTCTAGGATCTTAAAGAATTCAGAATATTCGACAATTAAAAGGAATGGAGAACTTTTTAATATAAACTCTACGATTTGTTATTATTTCAATTAAACCTGATGATAAAAAGATATTAAAAACATTACGTGGATATGAGAAACTAGCGAAGACTCTTAAAACAAAAATTAAACTCTAAAGAAGGCATTCTCGTCCTTTATATCCTTTAATAGAATTCGTTATTTACGGATAATGAAATCGATTCAAAAGGGTCGAATCGAAATTTTCCCCGCAATTAAATGTTTATTCTGTGACTATATCTTATAGCCGAGCCTCAATTTGTGTGGCAATGAAAGTTTTCATTCGTCGAAAAAAGGACATCGAAGATTTTTTGGTTTTTACGGCGGCAACGTTACGAGATGAGGATTGGTTATATCGCTGAGAGCTTTTTTATTCGTGGCAATGGCGGCTGCTCCAAGCTTTTAGGTCAATCTCCTAGAGCGATATCTATTCCGCGTGTGCCATCTGACGTTAGTTGCATCGAGACTTTTAGCCTTCACTCTAGATAGATACGATTTTTTAAAGAAAATACAGTATCTCTATGATTAGAAAGCTATAAATCGGTTCCTATTAAGATAAATGGAGGGCTAGGGGTGATTGTTCTTTTTCGTTATAGAAAATTCGGAAATGTTGGAAAGAATTCATAAATTCGATGTTTTAATACGCATTTTTAAAAACGTAAACGTGTGTTTTGAGAACATTATAAAAGAAACAATACATAGTTCCGAATAAATTGGAATCAATGCAGTTAAGAACATTAGCTATAAATATATATAAATATATATGTACAGTCATTTGTAAAAGTCTGTGGGCAAGCTCGGTCGCCACGCTCACGGCCAAACAGTGAAATTAAAATTTATGTTGGCACTAGGTGATTCGCAACGAGAGAGGGTAAGGATGGTGTGGGGTATGTTTTGGAAGTTCGAGCGAATGAGGGGAATCAAGAAATGGCCGTAGAATTGCAGGCTACCGGGGTCGAATGGAGACCGCTTCTCGCCCCAGTGGAAGGGCCTCGAAGGAGAGATCCAAAGACGGGAAAGTGTTTTCCATGCTCATCCTCGAGGATATTCCACGTCTGAAACGGTTCACCAAAGGATATGGCTTTCCATTTACGCTGGACGAACACTGGCTGCGTTGCCGTGGTCGCTAGGGACTTGAACCGACAACGGAGTAAAGGATGTGGACGCGTGCGTTAATACCAAAAATTTTTAATTTAAATTTTCGCTTATTTCATGGAATTGAGTTTGTATTTTTAGAGTTATTTTTAAATGAAAACCGAAAAGATGATTTTCTAGGGCAGAAAATTGTAAGTTTTAATAACAATAGATAAAGCCGTATCTGTTATTCGAATAAGTATTCCAGTTTACTGGAAGCAAACATTAAATCTACATTGGCACTAGAAATACATAATAGACGAAAATTGCAGTATATTTTGTTGCATTATTAGAATTATGTTTCATTTAATCAAATTTTTACCATTACCAGAGAACTTTGAGAAGTTCTTCTTTTCAACAAATACATTAAATAGAATTCAGTTGTTTTATAAGCATTGCGTTGTTTATCAGTAATAACTACTAAAAGTCCTAAATTAGTGCGAGTATTTCGGAAGAATCTATGTATATCTATAATAGCCGACCGTACGTCCGTCCCACCCTGTATCTCAAAAGCCGTTCGTCGTAGAGATATGCGGTAAACTGCGTTTTGTTTCTACAAGCTAGGTAGGCCCCCAGAAACTCTTCTCATTTTCATAAAGTCTCGGGTTCGAATCCAGGAGCCAATTATATTTTCCCATAAGTTGACAGGGGATTTTCGATTTTTCAGAGTGCAAAGTTTTTTTCCTTCATTCATTACAACACGTAAATATGGACCGACTTTCTTCGTTTTTGCTTTATTCAACGGCTAAAACTCTGTACTATCTTATTGTTGCGATGCTTACATGTTACACGGCCGAATCATTCAGAAATACGCAATTGTTTTCGAAATTTTACGGATATTTCGTACTCTTTCCGGACGTTGTCAAGGCGACCGTCATTGTTGCCTCCGATTCGATTAATACCAATTAAAACTTCAGATAGGTGAAAGAATAGCGTTATTCGCTTCGCACTTTGTTTAAGCATCGAAATTAGTGCTGTAGCAATGTCAAAATTTATACATAGCAACATAAATATTTACGGATAAATATTCAGTTAACTGCGTATGGGAAGCGTTTCTAACGATTCAATCAGAGCAGTTGAATCTTCCTATCATCGTTTGAATGCTGGAATCTTATCTCTTTGTAAGTAGAACCATTATATTATACATCCATGATGTTTATTAACGCAAATAGGCTGCCTTGCTACTTAGGCGACCGAATGTCCAGCAGCCACCCTCCCCACAATCTCTCCTCTGACCGCAGGCTAAGTCTCAGCAAACGGAGCTCGATCCATTTCCAATGCCCGATGAATGTTAACTGCGAGTGTATAACTAGGGGCTAATTGGAAGTGGGAAACGGACCGGAAAAATGCCCGCTTCTGGCTCATTTTGGTAGCACTCAGGCTACCAACCTATTGGCCAAGGCGGCACCACAGGTCCACAGACCATTGGCCCACCGGAATTTTGTCCAGTGTCCCGGTAGCTCATTCCACCCGTTTAAAAACCTACTTGTCAAAAGAGGTTAAAAACTGAGCAAAACAGTAGGTCTACTAAATCTTAATACTAAACCAATATAGTAATTTGTTATAATAAAAACGTATTTAAACGTATTAGAAAATTTAATAGCTTCCATTTTCATGAGGTTTCCAACTCCTTCTTTCCACATACAATCGGTGAGTTACACAAATTAAAGTTAAATTGAAGGATTAATATAATTCTTAATATTACATTATGCGGGTGGATGCTAAACAAGCCCTTGGTAAATTTCATTAACCTCATTTCCCGTTATCCTCTTCCTTCACTCCCCTTTCCATTCCACACACTCTCGGTATATCGGCGAAAATGGAAAACCACCTCCTTGGTGAACCATATCAGAGACGTGGAATATCTTCCAGGATTTGCGCTGAATCGTAGCCGGGTCTGGCATGAGCATGGAAAAGGCTTTTCCGTCTCTGGGTCTCTATTTCGAGACCTTTCCTCAGGGGCGAGGCGCGGTCTCAATTCGACCCCGGTAGCCTGCAATTCTACGACCATTTCTTGATTTCCCTCATTCGCTCGAACTTCCAAAACATATACCCCACACCACCCTTCCCCTCTCTCGCTGCGAATCACGTAGTGCCAACATAAATTTTAACTTCACTGTTTGGCCGTGAGCGTAGCGACCGAGCTTGCCCACAGACTTTTACAAATGACTGTACATACGATATTTTACCAACCTATTTACCGCTAAAGCTTAACAAGGTTTGCTTTTTTGTATCGCGAATGAACAATTTTTAGACAATGTATTTTACTAAATAAAAACATAGCAATTCTAAAACGTCCATAACTATGAAATATAATCCTGAACTTAAACTAAAAAATTTTATCGCTTCCACGGATTTTACCATCATTACTACAAATCCCTAAAAAATTACAAAGTTGCACAATTTTATTTTACTCTTACGAATTGCGCAAAAGTTACGCCACCTTGTATTTTTTGGAATGGAATGCCTCTTAGAATTACCTCCTCGAGTTGAAAGGTATTATCCTCCTGTAAACGTACAAAATGCAATACCATAGAAATAAAAGAGGCATAAACCTTAATTCCCATATTAAATTTTAACTTTTATTTTCAGCTTTATAGTCAACGAAGTTAATATTCCATTGTTTATACGATTATCCAGATAACATCGTTTCCAACATCTTTTTTAAACAGATAAAAAACTCCGCTTCCCTTCTCATCAAGTTTTTTTAATACAGCCAATGTTTACTTTTCTGATACGCTACCTTGGCGTACAGTGCAAACTCTGAAGAAAGAAAAACGCTGCGTCCTGAATTCGAGCACGAATATTTTCGGTCTGGTTAAATTCGTCGGACGGCTTGAAAGAACAGAGTTTGCTCTCTGCCGGACGTTTTGATAAACACGACGCGTGTAATCGCGCATATGTGCCGGCACGTAAGGCCATTTCAAGGATCAAGCGTCTGCATCCCCGCAGGCACGAGCTCGAATTAAAACAAAAGCGAAACGAAAATAGGAGTGTGAAGAGTTTAAAAAAACTACATTTAATGAATTATCGTATTTCTACGCATCACGATATTTTACTTCTAGTTGTAGTTTGAACGAATTGCGTCAATTTCATTTTACGATTTAAGTTTTTTTTCACGATAATCTTTGTCCGTGTTACCATATTAATTTCGAACTATATTTTTAAAACGCCTCTGCTCTATCAAGAGGTTTATTCGGTTATCAGGGAAGATGAGAACTTTTTCATGAATTGCTGTGAAATGTTATAGGAATAAAAGTGAAAGCATTAATTTTGAAAAGGCTTTATAAAAACTTTCTTCAGTGTAAAAAAGGGATATTAATGGTGTTTCATCCAGTTTGTATCCCATTTCAAATGTTGATAGCAGTTATACGCTTCACAATTGCGTACCCTCTTACAGTTAGGTAACCTACTAGAATATTTTCCTCTAAGGTTGATTACAGTATCTACTCGAATATAAGAGGTTTTTTAAATGAAAGTTTGGAAGTTGTCTCATATTCGCGAACAAATAAATACATATATAAGAATTCGTGACAGTAATTATGGTTAGCTTAGCATAGTAGTAATGAGTGGTAAACACGTAGTGGTAACATAGTATGTCCAATGTACTGTATTGATATGTATTATTGGGGAAACCAACGTGTCACAAAATATCCGCCAGGAACGTAACCCATAACTTTTATCATAGTTCTTATGCTAACCTTTGTTTCGTTATACGTTGTTTCGTTATAAGTCGCATTTTACAGGAACGCATCTCCGACGTATAGCGGGGTATTACTGTGTATAATTTTTCTTTGGGCTATAAAATCTTCCTCGAATCTTCCCGGAACGATCGTCGTAAAACTGATGACACTATAAAGGAACGGGACAGAGACTGTTAGAGTTGATTCCGCGAATAAAAGGTGAGGGACCTAGCTTCTTCGATGCCTTTAGCAATGGGACACGTTTATACGACTTTGCCGGAAAGGAAAAAGGGAGCCTAAAGATGCAGTTTTAAAAGCTTTGCTTAAAAAGTTTACGGGATGAAGGTTCTTCACTTATATACTTCTTTTCCCTACTTATCCATCGATCTCTCCCCAACTCTTTCTTTCTCTCTCCCTTTCCCTCCGTCTTCCTCTTTCTCTTGTAATTCAACTATTGTTCTTTCATGTATCTAGGGTTTTCGCAGGTTTTTTTCCACCCCCCTTCCCCCTTCGTGGGTGTTTTCCTGCGTGGTCTTTTACTAGGATGGCCAAGTAAGGTCTTTGCTAGGTTTTTACCACAATTACAGTCTTTTTATAGAAATTTTCCGATTTTGTAATTTGGTGATTTGCTTGTACGTTTTTCTATTTTTTTGTGGTTCTTTTCTGTTAAATTATTAGTACTATTTTATTCTCTTTTGTAACTGTTGACGAAGGGTTAAATGTAAGAAGGGACTATATAGTATCAATTTCGCCCTAATAAAGTCGTTTGTCTGTCTCTATTTTTCTTCCTCTCCCTCTTCCTCTCTCTCCCTTTCTTCCTTCCTCTCCATCTCTCCCACTCAATCTTTCTCCCTTTCTCCATTCCTCCCTCTTCACCTTTCTCTCTCTTCCCCCTTTCCATCTACCTCCATTCCCTCTTCGTCTATCTCCCTTTCCTTTACTTCCCCTCTCCCTTTCTCTCCATTTTCCTTCCTCTCCCTCTTCCTCTCATTCCCTCTTCCTCTCTCTACCTTTCTTTGCCTTCCCCTCTCCCTCTTACTCTCTATTCCTCTTCCCCCCTTTACCTATTCCTCTTTCTCCCTCTTCCTCTCTCTCTCTCTCCCTCCCTCCCTCTTTCTCCACCCGTTCCCCTCTCCCTCACTTCCGTCGCAACCACCCGAAAAGCACAATGCCACTCAAAAGGAGAGAATATTCTCAAACTTTCAGGAAGACAGTTGCCACTCGTTTCAAACGGATGACAAGGCAGTTTAAATTTCGGTCGCGAGGAGACGAGCGGCGTTGTTACCCTACCACCTACTTACTCCCTCCCCCCCTCCCTCTCCCGAAACCTCCCTACGTCGCTCTTTCGAGGGGCAGAACGGGAGATCGCTCATTCTGAAACTTATAACTAAGGTTAACACCGAAGCCATTCAAATGCCTCCGACAAACTTTCGTGTGTTGATCTATTTAGAATGGAACGACTTTCATTATTACTTAGATATTAAGAAGGCGCCCTAAATTCTGCCACGAGGAAGTTTTCATTCACCAACTCGCCGGATTTAATTCCTTTGCTAGGAATAAGTATTTTCTAAAAGAAATTTAATGTGTGGCCAACACATTACTTTCTCCATATTTGGGGTATAGATATTTAAATTATTATGAATAGCATTATGAGGCAAAATTATCATTTCATATGGTAAAAGAATACAGTCGTCCTTATTGCCGTAAATTAGGTATATTTTGAATGTTTACAGAATTAACCGCTACATGGTTGTGGCGCTGAATACTGAAAATTACGAAAAAGTTGAATATATACGAAATGGATGGTTCTACGAAAATTTGTTTCAAACAAAATTTGGAAGAAATATTATTCTCTACAACTTTGGTCCTCACGAAGATTACCAATAACGACGTTTTTAAGGAGATATTTGACGGAAACAAAAAAAAACGATTATTTATAAATAATTCCTAAACAATAACTGCTGTGGAAAATTGTTTCAAATGAAAGTTGTAGGAAATTACATTCTCTATAACCTTTGTATAGAATTGTATATACAATAATGATGTTTCAACGGAGAAATATCGCAAAAACCGAATCGGGTTTCGAATAAACTTCGACTTCCGGTTAACCGTTATTGTCCAAAAACTAATCAGTTCTTTATGCTCATGCTAAACTGTTATACATGAAATTTGGTAATGATATGGCAAGTACCTTTTGAGTTAGCCCACAATCACATACACCCGCGCGCGCACACACACACAGACATCATTCCGAAAATAGTCTAAACGTGATCTAGGGAGCTCAAAACGTGTATTTCCGTTGAAATCTCGAAGTCAATTTTTTTCGTGATCACAGTAAAGGACCAATGTTGCCTATAGGCAATGCTTGGTGAATATCTTGTTGGCCTTATGTTGCTTATAGGCAACGCTACGCACGTCACAGTGTTATCCTGTGTGGGGCGTTTCCGAATCGCCCAATTTTCGAACAAACGCTTCCTTCACACTCTAGAAAGATTCCTTTCTCATCCTTAGTCAACGGATTTATTTTATTTCGTCCTCATTTTTTTTAGCTTCTGTTTGATTACCAAACATTTGTACGATTTTTCCACCATCCGTAGGAATTGCGGCTTCTAAAAATCCATATACAAGTACAATATTGAGACGAACCTTATCTCGGCATGAATGCTACTGCAAATTGAAAGGAGATATACCTCTGATTATCTTTCACAAATATCTCTCACTTTCGTTGAGATGTATTTGTGTTTTCCTTACGCGTAAACGTTTGAATGAAAATGGGTGAGGAAGTGGAAAAGTTCTTTGGGCCATGGGCCTGATCGGTATCTCTTGAGAGAGAGAGAGGGGGAGACAAGGGTCTCAGGTTAATTTACAGCAGTCCTTGAAAGATTTACGATCTTTCCGAGAGCGGTCACTCGAGTATTCACGGAATTGGGTCGCATAAGGAAGAAATGTTCTCGCATCTCTTACGCTGTGCGAATTTTTTTCACAACCTTTTTATGGCTTTTGGAGATATCTAATTGTGATTAATTGGAAATCAGCCGTAAGATGAGCTCGAAATTTCTCCTTTGAATTTTCTTTTTTTTAAATATTGTGGAAGAGACAAATCGGTACGCTGAACGAAAGAGCTCTCGCTTTCAGGGTCATATGTTCCATGTAACGGCATAACCAAATGACAGCTATAATGTGAGAGAGCGAAAAAACTCGTCTGCGACCGACGACCTCCTGGGTCTCTTTGTACGTAAATAAAAAAGTATCTTATAGTGTCTATTACTGCGGTCAGTGCAATGTAGGATTGTGCATATACCCTTGTTTCATCCAATATCACACGAAGAAAAACTTATAGTTAAAGCAGGTGGTTGTGATTTTGCAAGCGTTTCGATTAAGTTGAGTGTTCAAGTTAAAAAAAATATTTTAAGTTAAAAAATATTTACTAAGTTAATGAACAATCCTTCAAAAAATTTGCATTTTTTTCTGTCTAAGATACAAATTATTTATTGAATGTCAACATTTTGAGGATATATTGGGCATTTAAACTCGGTCCGTGGGAAACCTATTCTCCATTTAAAAATGGGTCCGATAAAGGTTAAGGCTACGTATAGTATACATTTGTTTGGATCTAGGATCAGCTGCTGGGGAGTAATAGAAAAAAATCGCTAAAAATTACGTTATAATAATGTGGGCAACACACAATACATTCATTGCATCTGCGCTTTGTTGCTTCGATGGAAAGCTGGCAGTCAGTGAAAATTTTCGCTTTATTTAATTTGCTATGCAATTCTTCCCTCACGTGTTAATACTGTTGTTTGTTTAAGGCTTCATCGTTAAAGGACAGTGCCAAAGAGTTAAGTTCTAGGCTGTGGCACGCGAAGTGATTTTGACATGGTACGATATTTCAATTGTGTTTCGTATTGTATCTATGATGCATTATACTCATGACGCCTTATAATATATTAATCCCTTTCCGTAAGCGTTACGAAAAATTCTTCAATCTGGGGGAAAGATTTAAAACTACTCTTACACAAAGAAAGAAACTTATAATTCGCGGGCTACATCATTGCTCTTTATCGGATAAATTTCCCATAACTTACGATAAAGTTATAAATAATAGCACAGTCTTTCCTAAATGAGAGACAATCAATGTATAAAAACATTCGACATTAACTTATACTGCCTAATAATACAAATAAAATTGTTAAAGCGGCATCGAACTTGGTAAATTGTAATGCTGAATGTTAAAAATTGCTCTTAATACCACTAATATACATAGATTCGAAGCAACGGACATCATAAATGTTACGTGTCTTGGTCTAGTTTAATTGCCCGTCAAAGTTACGAGTACCTATGCATTAATATTGAATTAAATTCATATTAAAACAATTCCCATTCTCCCTCCCTATAATGCTCCCCCCCTCTCTCCTCCTCTTCTCCCTCCTCCTCCTGATTCTCACCTCTTTCTATTCCTCTTACTCCCCCTTCAAAAACGTAGCTATCTATCAGAGCGATAGCGATAGAAGATTGTCAATTGGGGGAGTATCTATTGCGCTTCAAAAGCTGACCTTAGTCCACTCTTGCCAGGTATATTTCTGGTCTTCATAGCGTGACAGAGGGAGTGACAAAAGGACAAAGGGACAAAGGGACAGAATAAGGCTTTTATATATTACTGATAAATGAAAACGTTTTTTAAATATCATAATGCTATCCTGAAAATTTCATCAAATTCGGTTCAGTCGTTTGCGAGATATTAAGCTTCAAAGAGCATTACACACGACGTTTGCTAAGGCTTTTATTAGTATGATTAATACTATGGAGGTGAAAATTATAAAGGGTTCTTTGTTAGCTCCCAGAATCACATTGTTTTACAATTTTTTAACATAAGTTCTGCTTTTACCAACATCGAAAGAAACAGACGGATAAAATGAACTTTAGAGAAATCCTTCGAAAAGAGACGTTACTCAAATTAAATCCTGACTCGAGAACAAACATCCATTCCGTAGCTCTCCTGAGAACAGAACCGTAATTCCACCGGAAAAGTCTCGTCACTCCGAATATGACACCGTCCATTTATCCAACCACTTCTCCCGAAACGAGCTTCGCCGTAGAAACTGAAGCGATTCGGATGACATATAGGCGTAAAAACTTTAGGCTTCTATCGCAAAAAAATCTTTTCCCTCTCTCTCTTTCTCTCTCCGGAAAACAACGCCAAAGGAAGAATGAAAGCATCTAGGAGATGACGGTTGAGGATAAGAATTCGCCAAATAAATGTCTTCTCCTCTTTTCCCTCGGAACTCCGAAACGCCCACGTCTCCGACCTCCTCCCTCCTTGTCTCTGACATCCGCTGCGCCTCTCTTCACTTAAGGAGACGCTCCCGTATCTTCCAGAGAGAGAGAATTTTATGAGACTGGCGATAAAGGGGTAGCAGGTTGCAGGGGAAAGGATGAGGGGAGGAGATAGGGGAGAGAAGTGAGTAGGGAAAGGGAAGAAGAAGAAGAATAAACAGGAGGATGACGGAGGGAGAGGAAGGGAGGGAGCGTGGGAGGAAGAGGGAGAGTGAGCGGGTGAGAGAAGAAGGGAGACGGCGGAAGGAAGGAAGGAGAGGGAGGAAGGAGATCAGGAACAGGAAGGAGGAGGAGGAGGAAGACGAGGAGAGAGGGATAGGGAGGAGAAAGTAGAGGAAGGAATGAGGAAGAGGGAGGAATGAGGGACAGCAGAAGGAAGGAGACAGACAGACAGACAAAGGACTTTATTAATGGCAAAAATGAGACTATATAGTACCTTCTTACATTTAAGTAGGAGAGAAGGGGGGGGAGGTTAGAAAGGTGTGAAAAGGAAGAGGGAGATGGAGGGAGGGGGGAGAAAGAGAGAGAGGAAGGAGGGAGAAGAAGGAAGGGGGGGGGAAACAGAGACGTGGGAAAGAGAGAGGAATTTTTAGAGAGGAGGGGAATAGAAAGAGAGATGAAGAAAGAGAAGTGGAGATTGACCAGCGATGGGTGGATGGATGGAGAATGATAATGAAGAATGGAATTGAGAGGAGAGACGATGTCGTAGAGATTCGGAGATGGAGGAAATGATGGTGAGAATTTCAAGGAGGAAAGCTGAGGCAGTAACGTAAGAGAATATGGTTAGAGAGGGGGGGAGAGGGAGAGAGAGATGGAAAGAGAGAGAGATGGAAAGAGAGTGAGATGGAGAGAGAGAGGGGGGAAAGAGAGAGAGATGGAGAGAGAGATGGAGAGAGAAAGAGGGGGAAGGACAGAGAGAGGGGGAAAGAAAGAGAGGAAAGGGGAGGGAAAGGGAGAGATGGAGAGACAGAGGGAGAGGGAGGGAAAAATAGGGAGAGAGGGAGGGAGAGGAAGAGAGAGAGAGAGAGGAAGAGAGAGAGAGAGATGAGAAATATAAGGAGTGAATGTAGAACTGGAAGGAAGTTTAGAGAAAGGCTAGGGAGAGAGATAAAAGTTAGGAATGTGAGAAGAGTGAGATCCATTAAGAAAAGAAGTGGACGAAGAAGGAGAAAGGTTAATGGAGTGAGGATAGGAATAAGTGCGAAGTTAGGAAACAAACGGATGAAAGGGGTGGGTAGAGAAAAAAAGAGGGTAGATGGAAGGAGTAGATGAGTGGTAGAAGCGGAGAAGAGAGGAGGGCATATCGTATAGGTATGGAGTTAAAGAGGAGTGGTAGAGAGGGGAAAAGAAGTCGGAGAGAGGGGAAGGACCCGGATGAAGAAGAAGAAAGCACTCCGGAGTGCATCCGATCGGTCCTGAGAGAAGGCAAAGTAAGATATGGTTGGGGAAAATACGGCCCGAGGGCCGCATGCGGCCTACGAGGGAGTTTTATGCGTCCCGCCAAACTATGATGAAAGTTCCGTACAACTTAACGCTCTAATTCATGTTTTAAAATTAAAATTATGATATTAAAACAATTTCACAAATAATTTCATGAAAATTTAATATCTTCCAATGCGGCCCGCTGAAAGATTCGCTGTTATCAATGCGTCCCGCCGCGTAAAAAAAGGTTCCCTCTTCTCCACGTGAGACGCCAATCCTTCCGGAAATTAGGACTTGGGCCCGCGTCACTTTTTCTTAGCCTCTTTCGAAGGTATTTTTTTTTCGGAGAGAAAGTGATGGATGATGGGAAGGTTTAGAAAGCCTCTCACGAACTAAATGCAGGTATGAGAAAAAATATACGTTCCCATCCATCTTTGGGTTACGAATCTCGGAAAAACACTAGTTGAATATCAGGTAAAAAAAACATTAAAGGATCAACTGAATATTGTGTGGGAGTGGGTTTTATTTATTAAAGTCTGATGGTCGAAGTTTTTCACGATCTTCTTTCGTGAATTTACACTTGAAGTCATCACACCCGCATATTATGTTTCGATTCGTAAACAATTGAAGCGATGCACTTTCGCGGGATATAGGTACATATATGATGAATACTCCGCACGTAAAACTAGTAACGACATATAATTGCCAATAAGTGCCCCTTTGTATGCAACAAAAGCTGCATTCCCGGGCTACGTAATAATGCACGGCTTCCGTACTCATTATGATTGGGCTGAAATTTCTACTCCAGTTCCGCATTATAATTTAAACCCTGTAGGAAATAACGCTCATGTAGGCATATCAAACTGAGATTTTTAATCAACGAGCCCGAGTCCAATGCATCGAGAAAAAGGTAATTAATCGACCGATTCACCTTACGAACTTTACTAATTTACCTCTCAATCCAGCGGCGTAGCAAACTCTTATGGGGTCCCGGTGCAAAATTCGATTTTGGGGCCCTTATCATTCATTTTATCATGAAAGATACAAGATATCAGGGGCATTTGGGGACACCGGTGCATTGCGCCGGTTCGCTACATGTACGCCACGCCTCTGTCTCAATCGAAACGAAAATATCGCCACATTTCGATATCGTTCTCTTTCATCGACTTAAATCGATCGGTTAAAAGCATTACGTTCTCTTTCCACGTCGGTTTTATATATATATATATATATATATATATATATATATATATATATATATATATATATGTGTGTGTATGTATGTATGTATGTATGTATGTATGTACGTATCGGATTTGAACCTAAATTCCCCGGGCAACGCCGGGTATTTCTGCTAGTACAATATATATGTATATCTCAAACGCCCACGAGAATGCACGATGACGAATTCCTCCAAATGTCACGCAGCGACACATGACCTCGTCAACTTGAAAATAAAAGGCAAAAGCGGAAAAAATCGAGCTTTCAAAACGTAATGAAAACGTCTCATTTTAAGTGTTTAGCCCTTGTATCGCGAACCCTTTAGTGTGTGGGAGGGAAGAGAAAGGAGGCGAAGTGGTACATGATAAGAAATACGAGGAATATATATGGAGATATAAGATTTCCTTCCTTTTCGGAAGAGAGAAAAACATCTCCTATGTTCCGAGTAATTTTTATGGTGGTAAAAAAACGTTACGCGCGTATAAATCCCAAATCGATGTTGAATATCTCCGCGAGGAGGAGTGAGGGAGGGGAGAGGCGTGGTTGCTATTATCCAAGCGAGAGAGAGAGAGAGAAAGTAAGAAAAGAGCAAAAAATAGAACGAAGATCAGGAGGGATTTCTGAGACCGGCCTTTGAAGGAAAGCAATTTGGCGGGAGAATGGATGTGGAACTGTGGATAGGTGTGCGGAGAAGGGAATGGCGGGAATATATATAGAGGACGCGAAAAGAGCTGCGAAGGAGAAAATCAAAGAGAAAGAAGAGGTACAGCAATTCGAGAGACGACCCAGTTGTTAGCATTACATTATATATATATATATATATAAATGCTTAAGGAAAAGGAAAGGTAATAATAAGGTAGCAACAAGGTGTTGGAGGAAGCCCAGTGGACACTTACCTTGAAGAGCCGCTGGGTGTGCTGAGGACACAGGAAAAACACAAAACAACAAAAACGACACAAAAATGGAGCTTTCGGTCTGACGCCCTTCTTCAGCGACGGAGAAACATATACTATATATATATATATATATATATATCAGCCTTTTTAAATCTATTGACGGATGAAAACCTCCACCAGACTTCTCCAGTTCTCCCTATCAAATGCCTCCCTCCTCCAAGTTAGTCCCAAGAACTTAACAAGATCTCTGTACCATCTGTCTTTCGGTCTCTTGATAGTTCTTGGGATCCATTCGATGACACTGTACGTCCAACTCTGATCATTTCTTCTAGGAATATGATCCTCCCACTGCTACTTTAGCGCCTTTACTCTTATAATCACGTCACAGACTCCAGTTTTCTTTCTTACCCAGTCTTTCCTTCTGCGGTCTCTTCTCTCTCTCTATAATTATCAATCCCGCGATTGGTTGGTAACAGCATCGAGTGAAATCCTTCATTCTTTATTGTCTTATATTAGCTTTCCGTTTATCTCTCTTTCCTGCCAGTCTTTTAACTTCTTCATAACTTTTACAATTCATATCCTTTTCTATCTGGTCCATAAATTGCAATCTTGGTTGTCCTCTTTTATTATTCCCATCTACATAACCTTCTATTATGGTTAGAAGCAGTCCATCGTGTCTTAGAAGGTGACCAATGAGCCTATCCCTCCTTTCCCTTACTGTTTTCATAATTACTCTGTTACTACAAATATTCTACTCCACTGGACAGTATCGAAAGCCTTTCCAATATCTATAAAGGCAATATATGTCTTCCTCTTCTTTCTTATGCGTTTCTCACTGATGCTTCTTAGTGCTAATATAGCTTTCCTAGTTCCAGTTGTTTTCCTAAAACCAAATTGATCCTCTGATAAGATAAATTCTATTTTTGTCTCTTCAAGTGATCCTCTCCATGCTTCGCGGTGTCGTTTGAAGGCGCTGGATTATTCTGGCTTTCATGATCCATGTTTCACATCCATACGTCAGAAAAGGAAGAACACATTGGTCATATAGGTACTCTCCTTTTTAGGAAGACTGGGATATCTGATTTGATGATGTCTGCATTCTTCCCACAAACACTCCATGCTATCTTCAATGTCCTGTTGATTTCTCCAAGAAGCGATCCGTCAGTATTGATGATTTGACCCAAGTAAACATAGCTGGTTACTTCTCCGAGCTCTGCTTCGTTGACACACACAAATATATGTACAGACTGTGTGTGTGTGTGTATTGAGGGCAACTAGGTGTTGAGTTGTCATTCTCTCTCTTGTGCCTACGAAGAGATCATCCAGAAAGCTTCTATTGACATGTGTGTATGTCTCTCTCCGACAAGCCAGCGGCTCTCATACCGGAAAGTTTTCAATGGGTTGCCCCCGATATCCATATTTACCTTTCCTCTTCCGTAATCATTTATATCAGTGGTCTTCAAGTTGGGCGATAGCGCCCACCAGTGGGCGTTTTTGGATTTTTGGTGGGCGTTAAAGAATTCACCAAATACTATTCTAATTTTTACACTGAAAAATAACATTCTATAAAAAAGCACATATTCTGTACAACTATTACAGTTCGTTTGTCGTTAACTATAGTATCATATCATACTATACTAGCGACAATGTATCCATGCTGCGGTAAAATCGAAAGACCCATGAGGGTGGTCAGAGTCTCTCGCAGAAGCAGCGAAGCATTTAAGTTTAATTTTATCAAATATATAAAATCACAAATTTTTAAACACTGTTATTACCACTGAGACTGTATTCGGTAATCTCATCTAACGATATTCCCACTAGTATTAGGGTTACCTTACCTCCGTAAATCGCTTTGCTACTGGGGGCGCAAAATTATTCTTTGCCCCGGGCGCCAGAAACTCTCACTACGCCACTGTGGGCGGTGAACTTATTTCAAAGGACAACATACGGTAAAAGTGGGCGGTGACTCAAAAAAGGTTGAAGACCACTGATTTATATATAAGACAACCACGGTACAACAGAGGACACGATCGTATTAACCAATATATCATGTAGATGCAACTTTTTATTTTTTTAAATTTCTTTAATTGCTACAACCAACAAAATTAAAGGAACAATATAAAGTCAGTAAAAGAAATTTATTTAATCGATTTTTGAAAAAGCCAGTAATTTTTTGTTGTTTGCAGTTTAGTAGATACTAAAAACCGACAGGAATTTATTTCCAAGAAATGGAGAGGAAGGAATACCAGCGATATATCCGAACGCGCGGTATAACCGACGGCGTTATAGCCAGAGATCGGCGTGTGTGTGTATAAAGCGAGGCGACAAGGAAATTACGACCCTTTTCACCGATAGAAAGAATTTTTTCGAATCGACGTCGTCGCTCACGTGGTATTAAGGGAGAATAGGAGTGCGACGCGAAGGAAAGGGATTTGAAATTGCCGTCAAAAAGGAAAGTCGCTACATAAACTAAGTTTTAAATTTAAGAGCGGAGAGGATAATTGGAGATTTCGGTTTTTTGGTTTGAAGTACGTGTAACGTAGCTAGACTGGTTCTTTTCCATGGAGGCGTGAAATTTCGTACATTCAGGCGTTCTTTGTTTCAAGTCCCGAATTCCTAGTATGTTTTTAATTAATTTAAAAATGTAAAGTACTAGTATGCTACTCTCATAGCGGTGTTAATTAAAAGAAGAAAATAAACCCTCCTAGATTATAGAAGATGACTTGCCTAAAAGTTGCGAGAGAGAGATCCCAGCATAACGCGAAAAATTCGTCGAAATCGTACCAACCGTTCTCGAGTCAAATGCACCGCAGAAAAATTGAGCGTTAAAGAAAAACACACAAACAAACAGATCAGGATTACTATTATAATGTATAATATAAGGAGTGGCGCATAAGTCGCTTTACGAAACAATGCATCTGTGTGCACGGACGAATTATTCGTTGTTTCACTGCATCAATGTCTTTATCATTACTTTATTATTAGTAATTATTATATTTATTAGTATAAAAGCCCGTCAATATGACGGGATATCTTTAGTTAACCTTAAAATAGTTGCCTCCCTCCCCCCTCTCTCTCTCCTCCTCCTTCCCTCCCCCTCCCTTCCACCCTCTCCCTTCCACCCTCTCCTTCCCTCCCTCTCTCTCTCTCCCTCCCTCTCTCTCTCTTAAATGTAAGAAGGGACTATATAGCCTCAATTTCGCCCTCAATATACCTAGTCGTTTTTCTGTCTGTCTCCCTCCCTCTTTCTCCCTCTCTTCTTCCCCTCCCTCTCTCCACCCCTTCCCCCTCATTCCCTCTCTCCACTTCCCCCCTCATCTACACTCTCCACCCCCTCCCCCTCATTCCCTCTCCCCCTTCCCTCCCTCTCCACTTCCCTCCCCTCCGTTACCATCCCTCTCTCTCCCTCCCTATCTTTTATTAAAAGTATTCCAAGCACGCTTACACCCATAAGGATTGATATAACAATAGGATTTTGAGGTCTAACAATATAATTGGTAGCCAAGGCAACATCCCGTTAAAATGGCAAGATTTCCACAAAATATGAAAAATAAACGTTTAACATGAGCGGTTTCGAACTGTAGGCGGAAAAAGATGAACAAAATAAGAAACGTTGTAATTTTTTCTTTAAAATGGTTCATATCCGAAGATCAAAGGTTAATCCCTTCTAATTTTAATTTCCAAAAAGATAAAAGCCTGCACGCCAAAAAATCGACTTATACGTGTTACCTTACGGAAAATGAAAATTTCTTCGAACCCAGGACTTTTTTCGAGATTTATTTTCGTCATTACCTTAAAATATGTTAATCGAGCATTCCTGCCAAATTTCGAGATTCTATCTCAATTCTTTCTAGAGTTAATACCATAATTCGCTATAGCGTGACCAACCAACCAACAGACCGGGGCTATTATTATAGTAAATCAGTACCAATTTTTTACATATCCTCCTAGTGTAATAAATGATAGTCAATACGCTGTTCTCGGTAAAGCGACTTAAGCGCTAACCTTTATTTCATACGATTCGATATCTGTATTCGATCATTACTGCTTCCAGACAAGAGTATATTACTATTTAATAATATATTTTTATTTGTTTCGAACAATATATAAGTAATAAAAAGAAAGTAGGAATCGGGTGTACTGCGTCATTATTATTTTATATAAAAATAAAACACGTTTTCTTAGATAATTCGTACGTTTTTAGATGGATCGATGAAACGTTTTAAACAGCGCATTACAGCCAAAAAAAAGTACCCTCATATAGTGGGGAAATTGATATTAAACCTTTCCTAAACCTTTCCGTCGGGTCTTTCAGCAGATGAGAGATAGGGAGGTAATAAAGGGAGAAGGGATTAGAGCTGCAGTGTCGGCTAGAGTCAAGTACGCTCCTTATGACTTTTCGAGTGCTTAAGTGACAGAATCGAAACGCCGTGACGAGTAACGCTTCCTTATTGCCGTGCGTCATCGTCGCTTGGCTATTAGGATGACTTGCGAGAGACTGTCACCAATGAAAACTGGAAATTCAGCGGAGAATGTTCTTCTTAGAATGACATCTTCGAAAATAGCACACATTAAAGTTTTGCATTTTCAAGCAATATTATCTTTCTCCTGGTAAAAGAATATGACATTCTTATTAAAAGTCTGCATTTTTTTTGCTTGTACATGAACCGCTACTCTTTGACTAGATCCTGCTAGAGAATGGGTCAGCAAAACTGAATGTCTCTCTCTAATGCATCAACTTAACAGTAAACAATGCGTGAGCGAAATTAATGGGATTGGAGAGATAACTTAGTTAAAATAATTAGCTATTACATATTTGCTGCCTTTCAAAATTTCTCTTTCCGCCTTAATACATTTATCCCATCTCATTTTCCATTTATCAAAGAGTCACAAAAAATAATGTTTGATAGTTTATTGGGTTTGTCCGTAACAGCATTGTTTAGCTCATTATATAACTCAAAATGGCCACTTCTCAATTTCTTTGCAACTTCCGGGAAGATAAAAAATTCTATGGCACTAGTTCTGGTAAATATAATAGATGACCCATGATCTCTAACCCAACTTCTTTGGTGGTTTATTGGCAATGTTTAGAGCGATGCATAGGTGCGTTACCGTAAATAAAGATCCTACACTATTCAAGCGTTTATTCTTGAGGTATGCTAATAGCGTGCCTCTTACAATTAGAAAATGTAATTAGCACTCACTGTTTGCTTCTTAAATATCTGGTACACAGTTAATGTAACTTTATCAAAGAAAACACGCTGCAACACTTTTCTTGCACTATGAAAAGTCTTTGCTTTCTGAGTTCGGCGACTATATGGGACAAAACTGAGACCAACTCAGAAACGTAGCAGTGAATCAACGACTCATCACAAGTAACAACTTTAACATTGGATCTCCAAAGGGCAACCGTGCAAGTTGGGTTGCATAAAATCAGGGGGAGTTTATGTATTGTTTGTGGCATACATTGCAGGGGTAACAAACCAATATGGGTGTCACAAAATCATTGGAGATTTTGTATAAGGCTGGTGATATAAATTGTAAGGAGTACCGAGAAAGTTGGGTGGCATAAAATTAGGGGTCATTTTTCCGTAAGTTTGGTGGATAAGTTTTATGAGTAGAACACGTTTGATATACTACAGGAAAGATTTGGTATTCGCTTCGTAGTATATATATGTGTGTGTGTGTGTACACACATACATACACACACACACATATATATATATTTATTTATTTATATTTATGGTTTTTATCGGAAAAAAGTGGTAATTTTTCTGGGTGGCAATAATCGGCTGCCTAGGCAACGAGCTCAAAGCTTTCAGATGGGTTAGCTTTTAATGAAAAACAGAGGGCTATATTAAAATTTCATTAATCCTAAACTATGACTAATGAGGGAAATCCGACGTTGATATAATTCCCATTTTTTGGGCTGTTTTGCCCTATTATTGCCCCATAAGAGAATAAAAAAGATAGCTCCATATGAACTAGAGACTTGAAAATTATAGAAATTTCGTTGCAACCGAAGACAAAATAAAATATTGAAAACTTCCAATTCTTAGTGGCGGTTTTGGCCCATTTCTGCCACATACAAGTGTGAAAATTATAAGGCACTTTTTATGAGATCCAAACTTGAAATTTGGCAGAATTATGGGTTTTTTTGTTACAACAGAAGGAAGAAATTCAATATTGTAAAAATTCGAAATCTTAGGGGCTTTTTTGCCCCATTATTGCCGCATACGAGAAATAAAATTATAAGGCACTTCTAAATGAGCTACAAACTTGAAATTTGAAACAGTTATATGATTTTGTACAAAATTGGTTGGGAATAATTCGAAATTGCAGAAATGCTAAAATTGAAAAATGCTTGCAGAATGCAAGCATATATTAACTATTGTGTGTGTGTGTGTGTATGTGTATATATATATATATATATTTTTTTTTTTTGAGGAAATCTAGAATGATATGTATGGATTGGTGAGGATCATATACACACACATATACATGCGGAACCTCCATAAGAGCTAAATTTGCTCTGTGGTAGGCGGAAAAGTCCTTTGTAAAAAATATAGGCGGTACCACAAGGTATGTCAAAATTATTCCAATATGCGCTTGATTTGCTTTTCCTAACCGTTCATGATTTTAGCTATCAACTTTGTTGTCATCTTCTTCTAGCCTAATCATGAACTACTCCATAAGGAATGCCCACAGTAGCGAACGTTTTTCTCAAGCTGATACAATTGTTGATTGTTATCAATTTTATTGATTGCATTATCTTTTACTTTCTCATATACGAAGTACATTGGGAAAGTACTGTAATCGCGAAAAAATTATCTCGAGATTTTGATGGAAATATACATTTTAAGTGTACCTGAGTCCGAAAAGGTGGTTTCCTATAGTTATTAAAGTAGATGTTTACAATAATTCTACATAGTTCATATTTTTCAAAAGATAACTAAACGACGCATTAGTATATGAGAAAGTTTGTAAAATGTGTATTGTACCGATTTTTTTCAGATCGTGATGCGCACGGTCAGCTGTTCGGGGTTCATCATCGATTGATTCACATCCACCATAAAATCATTTATACCACTCAAAAAGTCTGCCGCTAGACAATCTCTATTGAATGAATTTTTCATCATTTCAAATATTTCGGTACCTATTTTGCAGAAACGCATGCAAAGTATTATAGCACATCGTAGTTCTATTTGTAAATCCATGATGAATATGTTAAACGCCACTCTTTGAGCGTTGCATAGAAGCTTTGAGGAATATGCCAGATACCTACTGAACTTATAATACATGAGACATGTAGGGATATAGCAGGATTTGCAGTAAACCGGTATCTGGCCTGAGTCTGGGGCTAAAAATTCAGCCCTGTTAATTTTTTATCTACCGCCGTATATCTGGACGATAATGTGACCCATTGATGAATCTCAGAAGTTTGTTAAAATGTGTCAAGTTGTTCCTACTTGTAGAGTTTACTGCGGATAGTGAAGACTCTTTGTCCATTAATTTAAATAAACTAGGGGTATGAAAATAATTTCCGTATCATTTCTCGAACTACGAGTACTTTACGAAAACTGTAAACGCCTTTGAAAAAGGATGTTTATGAACAGGAAATACTTGCAGGACAACGTTGAATAGAACAGCCGCGGAAAGATTTAATTTTATTTAGAAGTCACTAATCGACTAGACCAGTAGTCCTGAAACTGTGAGGCGCGCATTCCAAGGAAGCGCGAAAATTTTGTAAATTTCACCATAAAGATTATTTTATCGAGATTTTAAAACATTTCGATAGAATTACATGATTATGAACACGAATTACGTACATATTCATCTGAAGCTGTGGTTTCTGCAGTTGTAGGACGAAGATAAATGTCAAACGGAGGATGAGTGCGACAGTGTCTAAATTAATACAACGTTTATATGAAATATGTGCAGTGCCAGTTCCAATACGTTAGGTACGTTATGCGTAAAATTTCCAGTTTTTGTAATATAAATCATTTATTTAATTACAATTAGTATTTGATTTTATTTCAAAAATGGAGGCGTAGAAAATTTTTACACCTTCCGGGCAGGCGTTTATCTACAAAATTTGAGAACCACTGGACTAGATTATACCATTACATCTGATATTTTTTTGGTTTAAACAGCATTGTTTATCTTTGAAACATAATTTACCGATGTTTCGAGTCAAAAATTAAATTCGAATCGCTTATTACACTCCAAGACAATCGCATGTTGATCATCGATTTTATCATAATATTTTCAAGTTCGACGGTTAATCATGCTACAGGTAGAAACTTCAATTCTCTTCAACGGATAGGTGTTTCATTTATTTCTTTAGAGGCACAAATTTAAAATTAGCGACTTTATACCGGTAGAAAACTTGGATTAAGCTACAGTTTTTTTTTAGTCTTACCCACCCGCTAAACCTGAATCTACGGTAGTTAGATTCCCTCCTTGACTGGATCAAACTCACCCTTTCCGTAGGCCTCCGAAGCGCAATCAAATTACTCGTTGGGAAAGGTACCCTCTCATTTGTTTATCGATTCGAATTAGGGGAAACGGCGGTGTTCCTCCGATGCGCTCCAGAATGACACGCCTTTGGGACTTCCTCGCCGAAGCGCCTCGTATAATATGCCGTGTTTGCGAAGCGAAAGGGGTGGGAGGGAAGAAGTATCCACCCGCCTTCGTTTTCACGGATAAGTTCGTCCCGTCACGACACTAATTGCCTTTCTGAGTTTGACTCCATACTATTCCGCGTCTCGCTACTGTCAAAAGGTCATGGATTACTTCTCAAAGCGCTTCCTTCAATAGTGTCAATTTAATGTGATTTCTTGAAATCGTGATTATTTTTGTTTATTTAAAAATCGTTTGTTCGTTTGAAAATTTGTATGCTCATAACTACTCTATTGAATCGATGTAATTACTTTCGCCCCAACTATCTGAAATTCATTTTTAAATTAACATACTGAAAGGGTTTTAACTTTACAGCATTACATTTCTTTTCAAACTATGACATTTTTTGCTTAAACCAGCAGCCTTATTTTAGAGAATTAATTCCAAAATACGCTTCAATTAGCGACATTAAATTAAATTCCGATGAAACCTTTCTCTGCGATCTCTAAAATCGGAAAGGAGTCGTTTTAACATCGACCGTGCGAGAGAGTCAGAGACGATTATAAACTTGAACGACGAATGGAGTTATTCATTCGTCCCCAAGGAAAGGTTCGGCGCATGCGCTCTTGGGTCTAGTTTCCTTCTGCGTAGATCCCAATGAGATTTGGACAGCGGGAGAGGGAAGAGGTTACCTAAAGCTTTTTGAAAAGAGGCAGTGAGGGAGTGAGATGAATTGCCAGAGTAGAGGAGAATTCTCCTCATTGGCTGCTTACATGGGAATAGAGAGGAGCTGGAGAACATGAAGGAGAACTGGAGAGGAACCTTCTATATGTGATGAAGGTTCGAATGTTTGGGAAGAGGGGATGAAATGGCGAGAGAGGTGAATGGGCCAGTCTTTAATTAGGGTGCATGCTCACATCTCCAAATCCCATGTGGAATTAGGTCTTTTGGAATTGAATCTAGAACCGAAGATGGGAATGAAAGTTTGCTATCAAATGAAGGTTACAACCAGGGCTGAGTTAAATCACTATGGTTTCCCAGCAGATTAATTAATTATTTATGTATGTATATACATAATAATGACGTAGTCAATATATCTGTACCGGAACAGGTATCCAATTGGCTAAGTCAGCAATATGATATATATTAGAAATATTTCCAGTTGATTATGGAATGAAAAACAATATATATGTATATAAATTGCAATGAATAACAGATTTATAGAAAAATTACTTCGCCTACATTTGATGTGGATTGATTCTGTCAAAATTTTAAATTGACCTTCTTCGGTAATTCGCATTTAGACTACGGTCCTGTTTTTAAGTCATAGGTGTACTGTATCGCATGGCTCTGCTGGTGATTAGGCTGGTTAAAAAACCTTATCCGCAAGTTATGTAACGAACCGAGCGAAGATATACAGTGTTGTCCGGAAGCTGAACTTAAATAAAACCACTGTTAATCAAATCATATACTTTTCAAACGTTCTGCATGTACTCTTAGGAAGCTAATGATGCCATTCCAATACTCGATATGCCATAAACCGAGCCAGGCTAAAGCGCAGCTCAACCTTACTACTCTTGTTTTTCCAACATTCAATGCAAACATTAAACCTTTTACGGCTTACGAAATAGCTCTAAGAGATTGTTCTAATTTTGAAGGTTTATCCTCGATTACGACTCATTACGTATGTAGTTTTTCAAAAAATATAATCTCAGAAAAATATGAGTTTTTAACAGTGATTTAATGAAAAATATTTAATAGCTATTAATTAACCAACAAAAAATCGTTCTCGAACTTTCATTCATTACGATTTTCACCTGTAATATTGAGCATATTATTTGGTTCGATAAAGGACAGACAATAAACCGCGATGAAAAACATCTCGTTTAACCTAAATGGTAAAATAATATTAACGGGAGTTTCGAATAACAAATCCGTGGATATTAAATATGTAAGAAAACCGATCCATCATTAGGTTTAAAAAAAATCACATTCAAAATAAGAAAACTAATCAGCATCCTCATTCATGTTTCATAAAGCGGCATCGCGCGCTCCATAATGCATCCTGCACTTGCGTCACGCAATTTTCCGTTCATACAAAAAAAAAACTAGCCCAAAAAACACAAGAACCGTACAAAACTCTCCTCATGATGCGCGTCGTGTTCGGTTTGGCGTGTTTGCATTTTTAAATTCCAATTTACCCGTCGGTTGCGTTCTTGAATAATTTACTATCGCGAGTATCGACCACAAGAAATCCGTCATGAAAAACTTCCGAACATAGTATAGCCCATCATCAGTTGCGGTACCGCAGATCCTGCTACTTCTGTCTCACTAGTAAAGCACCCGCTCGATTCAAAAACAGTCAACAGAAATTTAATCTAGGCGACGACAAACTACGTAATTCTTCGAAACGTAAAATAGGCCGTGGATAACTTTTACATTGGTACGCATTGCTCTCAAAAAGGAGATCCAAAAACAGAAAAAATAACAATTGAAAAAATAAAAGCAAATTTTTATTGAGATTTTCACCTTTACTGCATGACGGACCATATTGGTGGAAGTTTTCCACCCTTGGGCGGGTCTGATTAGTGTTTAAACTGGAAGTTACATAGAGATTCTGAGGTTTATGAGGTTTTAAAGGTTAACAATTCAATAATAATATTTTAATGTCACTATACGTTCAATTTAAAAATGTGGATTAGGATGTAAACTTTTACGGCTCTCTTTTTCAACATAGCTTCTCTGGCTGCATTGAACGCTTTCGGGGGACGTATGTAGTGCCACTGAGATTATCTAATATAACACATGGATCACATCCACGTGATTAGTTAGATAATTCGCTTCTGGTACAAATTATAATAACCCAACGTCTTCTTTGACGGATTGTGATTACTGATGAGCCATTTCCCATTCTGCAATGGAAATACATATAATGCAATGACGCAGTAAATTGCACAAGCTACAAAACTTTCGAATGAAAACGCATTCTAGTTATAAAACAAAAAAAAAACGATATCCCTAAGTGGCAATTAAGTTTGCGTTCTAACTAGGATTTTACCGGCATCATTAATTTGAAGTAATCTCAAGTCTAACAAGATCGTGCAATGGGCATAGTAATTACCCCGAGGTGTAAGTATCACGCGTTTGCGTCAACCTCTTAAAGGAATACTAGCTTTTGCTGGAAAAGCACACGAAAATTGAGAGAATTTCATCAGGAGACATTCACAAAAGTCGAGCGGAGTAAAGGACAGGTGATTACTATGCAAATCCATATTAGATTAAGCGAGCAGAAAGGGATAGATTCCCGTAAAGGCGAGATTCCCTATACCAGATTCAGGTTAATCTTTCAAAAGGCATGAAATCGCTCCACGTACTAGAAGGCACATTTGGGAGTCTGGACAAAGATTTTTATATAGACCGACCAAAGACGTAAATTGGCATGCGGGATACTAGATGGCAAACGATGCGTTTTCCATTACTCGAGCTCGTCACAGCTACGTAGTTTGAAGTCGCATGCAAGGGATTTCGAAAATTAAAGATCAGGAATTCGCTCAAAATCGCTTAAAACTAACAATAATACTTTTCTGACCTTGATTTATTCGATTTCAAACGTATGCTCGCGAAATACTTGACATAATATCCATTCAAATTAAAATAATAAATAGGATAAAATTTCACAAATTATAAATGTTAATCAATTTTTTTAGCCATTGAAAGTCCAGCAATGTCATTATATTGCGTCATAAGTATTTTAAAATTTATATTAATTCGATGAAATATATTTTGGAAAGAAAGGTTAATTTTCAAAATTATAAATATTGAAAGCATTCTTAACATCAGAAAAGAAAAAAACGCGATGAATTGGAAAGTAATCAAGAGCTCGTAATTGGGAATAAAATTAATGAGCTTTAGAATGAATAAACGCGAGGTATGAGTGGTTTTAATACTCCAATTATCCAACTGATAGGCTGTTGAAATGCTCAATAGATTAATTTTTCCTCCAGCATTTACGATAGCGGAAGTAATCATCGACCAGAAATAAATGTTTAATTATTATAATTATGAGGAATTTAACATAAAAAATCTACGATTCCCAATTGTGAAAATCAATCAAAGGTTATTCAGCAAAACTGCGTCCGAAAATTATATTAATTTCTTGAAATCCGGGACAATTCCAATTAAATGTAAAATTCGGATTTTTCTTCATTTTAGAATTTTCAACTTGATGTTTCTGAATTAGTATATCATTTAGTAAATCCTACAGCGTTATCAAATTTTTAAATACTTTTTTTCAAATCATAAAAAAGGAAATAAATTAAGCAAAGGGCGAACAGCTGATGCCATCGAAGAGGCCTCACCTGCATACATTTTTATACAACGCATTCAATTAATATTTCAGGAATAGCGTAAAAATAATCTAGGGTAATTCCAGAGAAGGAGATAAAAATGGATCGCTTTGAAAAAAAATAAAGTCTTTCCGCCTCAATCTTTTGAAATAGCAAGAGACCTATCAATGTGAAGTATGAGACCAGTTTCCTCGAAATAATTAATACTCCCGAATTCTCGTTAAGAACCTTGACTGCTTGATTATTTTTTTCGTCTCGGAAACAGGATCAAGAGGTACTCGAATCCTTGAGAGCGTTTGGGAGATGAATTGGGACTCCAAAGGAGATTAGCATACGAAAGTAGTAGATTAACTCCTTTCACGTCAAGATTCAATTGAGCGATTTCTCGAGTGCCAATTGACGAGGATAAAAGCATCGACCACGAACTTTATAAGCTGCAGCAGACTGCAATAAGGCATTTCTAATTGCGCAATCGACCATCAAATTGCACCAATAGGATCTCCATTATAAAATTTTAATTTTCATTTACTTATCTTTGTTAAAACTTATCGCTGCATCAATGGATACTAATTCTCAATTCTCCTAATCTTTAATAACAGAAGTTCGATCATGGAAAAAAAATAGGTATATAAATGTATACTGCATTGCGGAAGTTAATAGATAAATTATATTCATGGAAAATAACGGATAATATCGCACTGTACCAATTATTCTGTGTAAATCGTGTGAAATACGTACAAAGTAAAGTGACGGCTAAATGCGTCGCGTTAATTTAACCGTGTAAAACGAAATCCCCAAAGAGGAATCTAGCTTTCGACAAGTGTCAGCTTTGCATATGAATGCATCTATGCCCACGTCGATGAAGCCAAGTTAATAGATGATTCGTTCACTAAGCACTATAATAGACGTAGTCTTAAATGAGCTCTGGCAACCAAGAAAAATTAGAGTGGGGGATTTCTTAAAAAAAAAAGGGTTTCAGTCAACCACCGAAAAGCAACGTTGCCACATCATGCACGACCGCTGTCCATACCCTTCCTGTCGATTCTTTCCTGTGCTCGATTTGGTAAGGTCGCCTTCTTCCACATATTTACGTCAGAGCTTAAGGTAGACTGCACGATTATAAAGTAAATAAAAATATCTATGAGATCGGCATTAATTTATAGATCTCACACACGAAATTACCATGGCAATTAAAACGAATTATTAATGTGCTTGTAAAAATTCCTATTATACAGGATAACCAATCTAAAAATAACAACACTCCTTGAAGAAAAATAGAATTGGCATTGTTAAGTATATACAATTCATCGAATTTCTAGTTTTGTTTATTTTTTTATTTCTTGATTTTTCTCATCGCTTACGTCTCCTCTCGGAGAGGGATTATTCAGCGTATTCTCCTTTTGGTGTCTGTATTGGTCTTTAAGGAGATTATCGCGTATAATCCTTCCGCTTACTAATCCTTGTAATCAGCTTAAGGTTCTACGAATTTCGAGCTCGCATGCACGTTGACCCTATGACATTCTCCTTATGCCGATATAGCGATCTTCAGAGCTCTAAAATTCTGAAAACAATCTCTCGAAAGCTCCGCAATGGATATAAATCTCACGACTGAAATGTTAATTTAAAAGCCGACATTATTCGTTTAGTTTTTAATTTGAAGAGTGGTCGATTTATAAAATTTCTCGGAAAAGAAATGATTTAAGTTAGATAACGAAATATCTTTTCATTAAACGGCATAAGGAAAATAAATTTATACTGAGAATAAAATCTACAGAAATTACAGTCTTCAAGTAAAAAAATAAAAAACCAGTAGATTCTCGAAGAAAGACCATTATGAAACGTAATTTCCTTCCGAGTAATGAGTTTTAGGGAACAAATAGAATAACAAAAATCCTTTTTAAAAAGTGGAAAATAGTTCTCTCCGTCATCCTCCATCGAAAACAGCTGAAATTCGGATTCCATTTAAAAAAATGAAATATCCCTTGAGTTAGTTCAAGGTGGGTGATAGCGCCCACCAGTGGGCGTTTTTGGATTTTTGGTGGGCGTTAAAGAACTCAACAAATGCTATTCTAATTTTTACACTGAAAAATAAAATTCTATAAAAAAGCACATATTCTGTACAACTATTTTATGTACAACTATTACAGTTCGTTTGTCGTTAACTATAGTATCATATCATACTACACTAGCGACAATGTATCCATGCTGCGGTAAAATCGACAGGTCCATGAGTGTGGTCGGAGTCTCTCGCAGAAGCAGCGAAGCGTTTAAGTTTAATTTTATCAAATATATAAAATCATAAATTTTTAAACACTGTTATTACCACTGAGACCGTATTCGGTAATGACAATCGCTTTGCTACTGGGGGCGCAAAATTATTCTTTGCCCCGGGGGCCAGAAACTCTCACTACGCCACTGGGTGGGCGGTGAACTTATTTCAAAGGACAACATATGGTAAAAGTGGGCGGTGACTCAAAAAATGTTGAAGCCACTGAGTTAGACATTTTAACTCCATCGCAGCTTGTAAGTAGAAGCGCAGTTGATTTATTTGTCGGAGTAACCACAGTTTTTGGAAGAGGAATAAATGAATCGCAGAAACGTTTAAAATGTAAATTTCTCGAAAATCGAAAGAAAAAGTTTTCTCCCTGGCTGCGCTATTTATGAAGTTCCAAATATTCTTGGAATACTTCATGCTCCTCGCGAGTTTCAGAAAAAAGTATTCACCGCACGAAATAGATGACGAAAATTGCGAATATTTTCATTTGTCGCACTTCAATTTCAGAGATTCGGGATTAGCTCTTTCCGCCTTTCTCCATCTAAAAGTAATGCGTTTCTTTTAAAGCAGCATTTGAAATAGGATGGAGCTACCAAATAAAAACATGAATGTTCTTATGGCTTAAAAAAGATACCTTAAAGTTTTGAAAAATGAATTCGAATACACTTCGAATGTGGAGTGAAAAATGTTTATAATTCAGCTCGCAATACAGACCGCATATTTTCAATGGAGTAGTTTTTATTAATGTAATTTAAATGAAAGTTTAATGCACATGTTTCAAAATTGAAGAAGGATTGAACGAATTACTCTTGTGGCATTGATATATTACGTAATTTCGAGGTAATTAAGTTTCATTTGTCGACTTTCACATTTTGTGAGTTAGCTGACGTTTTTTATCAGTAGCAAACAATCTTTTTAGATAAACATGTAAAAAACAAAAACATTTAAAGAATGTCACGCAGTTTTACTTTGAACCCTGTGCAAAACATATCTTTTTACCTTCTCCATATACGTAGTATAAAGAAAGTATTGTTTATATGAAAAAAAATTGACTTCGAGATTTCAACGGAAATACACGTTTTGAGGTTCCTAGAATACGTTTAGACTATTTTCGAAATGATGTATGTGTGCGTGTGTGTATGTGATTGTGGGCGCTCTAACTCGAAAAGTAGTTGACATATCATTACCAAATTTCATGTATAACACTTTGGTATGAGCACGAATAGCTGATTAGTTTTTGGACAATAACGGTTAACCGGAAGTCGAAGTTTATTCGAAACCCGATTCGGTTTTTGCGATATTTCTCCGTTAAAACATCATTATTGTATATACAATTCTATGCAAAGGTTATAGGGAATGTAATTTCCTACAACTTTCATTTGAAATAATTTTTCTTTGCAGTTATTGTTTAGGAATTATTTATAAATAATCGTTTTTTTTGTTTCCGTCAAATATCTCCTTAAAAACGTCGTTATTGGTAATCTTCGTGAGGACCAAAGTTGTAGAGAATAATATTTCTTCCAAATTTTGTTTGAAACAAATTTTCTTAGAACCATCCATTTCGGGGATATTTAACTTATTCGTAAAATTCCAGTTCACAGCGACACCACCCATCGGAGTAATTGGAAAGTATTGTCTACCCAATAATGGTGCTTAAAGAGGAAGAATGTATTCTTATTTCACAAAAAATAATTGATCTATTATAAATGTTTCGCTTCGTCAATGTTCACTGTTGACTATAGCACGCAATTTCGTATTTTTTTTGTTTACATAGCAACTTATTTCAAAGCGTCAATCGCTACTTTAAAATTACCTTGGGATACATTGAGCTGAGGAGATTTTTCGGTTGGTGTTTTTCTGTTCGTTCCACTTTGTTTTTAATAGACTATTGAAAATGTTTTCAAATTTTTCTTTAGTGTAATCGCTGATAAATATTTCTGAGAACGGTGACGTCAAGAGAAATCATATTCATTGCTCTGCATGGAGAAAGTCATGTGTTGGCCAAATCAGATTTTGTTTTTTAATTCCGTGGGTTTTTCCGTTTTGATTAATGTTACGATCAATGTTCCGACTTCGACAGAAAACGACGTCCTCGCAAAAAAATTAAATAACCTTTGCTTCCTTCTCCACGCCCACACTTTGTCGCCATGACGCCTTGTCGTCCTTATTACTCGTCATCCTATCCCTATATTTTTTTTACAGACGAATTTTTTTTAACTGCCGACAAATTAGTTCCCGTGGTGACGTGGGAAGTCGGAATGAATTTCATTTTTTCGACTCGCGCAAATTATAACGCGCGTCCCTCTCACCGCCGTTCGAAAACGCGCAAAACCTGTCAATTCGAAAGGATTCGTCATTTTCCGCGGAATCGCCTACCTATCCCTCCCTTTCGTTTCCCATACGATATTTCGCCATTATATCGTCGGCTGTCAGCTGGCAAAACACGACGGAACGTCGCCGAACGTGGCGTTTACAAGAAAAGCGAAACAAAAAAGAAACGTCCGCGCCATTCTTCCGTTTCCCGCGCATATTCGAGCGATGAGCGGAATTTTTTTTTATTTCGGGTTGCGTGGCAACGAAATTCCATTAAGTCTCTCCGTATCATCGCTAACTTTATTCCGCCATCTAGGCTGAAATTGGAAGTCGAGGTGACTGAAATGGAAGTGACTTTCTATGGCGAAAAGAGAGCGACGAGATGTGACGTTGCGACGCATGGTATCCCGTCAGCCTGATTAAATTGGCTGCTATCACTTATGAACGCACTATACGCGAAAAATTCCATGAGGTGAAAAGGACTTTCGCTGCCATCCTACGAAAAAATAACGATAAAACAATTTTCCATGATCAAACGTGATACTGACATGGCCGAGGATACTGAAATTGGAACTAATGGGGGGAAAACAGGCAGAGGAATTTTTAAAATTCATTCTAGTTATCCAATATGATACATAAATTCGATTGTTTAATTTTTCTGAATTTCGTTTGTCGAGTCTTTTTGAGAAACGGTTTTTAAAAAGTCCGCTTATGCGTTCGGTGTGTCTGCCTGTCTAACGCGTCAACTGTTTAAAAAAATCTGATGTGGCCAACACGACTTTCTCCATATTTGGGGGATAGATATTTAAATTATTATGAATAGCATTACGAGGAAAAATTATTATTTCGTATCGCAAAAGAATACAGTCGTCCTTATTGACGTAAATTACGTATATTTTGAATATGTTTACAGAATTCATCGCTACATGGTTGTGGCGCTGCATACTGAAAATTACGAAAAAGTTGAATATATACGAAATGGATGGTTCTACGAAAATTTGTTTCAAACAAAACTTGGAAGAAATATTATTCTCTACAACTTTGGTCCTCACGAAGATTACCAATAACGACGTTTTTAAGGAGATATTTGACGGAAACAAAAAAAACGATTATTTATAAATAATTCCTAAACAATAACTGCAAGGAAAAATTATTTCAAATGAAAGTTGTAGGAAATTACATTCCCTATAACCTTAGCATAGAATTGTATATACAATAATGATGTTTTAACGGAGAAATATCGCAAAAACCGAATCGGGTTTCGAATAAACCTCGACTTCCGGTTAACCGGTATTGACCAAAAACTAATCAGCTCTTTGTGCTCATGCCAAAGTGTTATATATGAAGTTTGGTAACGATATGGCAAGAACTTTTTGAGTTAGAGCGCCCACAATCACATACACACACATCATTCCTAAAATAGTCTAAACGTGTTCTAGGGACCTCAAAACGTGTATTTGCGTTGAAATCTCGATTTTTTTCGTGATCACAATACTTTCCCACGCATGGAGAAAGTAAAAATAGAGGAATATCTTCTATCAAAAAGATTTTTAGATGGAGTTATGCGCTTACTTGTAGGATAACTATTGATCTTACTTAACGAGTGCCAAATTTAATTACTGTTCCATTGCACTTCAGGGTAATTGCCATCCCCGTCTCAAGTCATGGAAGCTAGAATTTATGAAAATAAAGTTGACATATTACGTGAATCTGAACGTCAATACGGATACTAACGAAGCCACATTGGATTTCGATTATAATGATAAGATCAACTTTTCTTTAGGTTTACAAGTATATTAAATGGATTAAAAACTTTTAAGCGATGAATGTGAAAGAATCCAAAGAAGCGGAAAAAAGAATTACTAACCTTTCCAAGACTAATTTCCAGAGTCAAACGTTTAATTGATTGGAATTTTTTTCTATTTTACTTCAGAATTCTTTCGAAGAAAAAGATAGTTTTCTGTTGGTATTGTACTTGCAATGCAAGTGTTTCTCCTTAGCAAGATAAATTTACTTTTCTAGAGAGCTGCATTCTTTCGAAATAAGGAAATGTAAATATAGACCTTCAAAGTTTACCCTTTTCGCTATAATTGGGTATAATTTCTTTTATTTTTTCGGGTTAATATGGCTACTTTCCTGCTTCTCCAATATCATATAATTAATGTGAATACTGATATCTGTTATTTGAGCCTTTACTCGCATAAGGATTTTAAGAAACTACGTTATATTATGTATTTATTTTTAATAACACGTGTTTCCGTAATGGGAACTACATTTTTTATGCCAAAGATGAGTTTTCTTTTTTATATTGTTTCCTGGAATAAATATCTAATGTAAAATATTACTTGCATTGGTTAATAATTTGTAGAACCTGTTTAAATGATACTGAGATTCCCAAATATAACATTATATTCTACTTAGGTAGAAGCAAGACTTGGCGTCTACAAATTTAGAGTATTTTAATGCTTAGCAATGAAGCAATTGTGGTATTTATTCTCCTAAAGAATTTAATTAAATACTCATTGTAGAATGCTCTTCATTTTTTAAGAAAGTGTTTTAAATTATTTAAATTTATAATGATATTTAAACAGCCAAGATTGCGAGGTTCGATATAGACACCGAACCTAGATGAAAATTTATAAATATTTAAAAACTTTGCCCCAAGCGTTAGATAAATATGCACTGAAATGAATAATGCCGCCATGTTGGTGCAGACTCTACAGTATGACTTCAACCTCTTCTGATAAAAACGCTGTTCCGAAGAAAAGGAAGATGGCCGACGAATTTAGAACTTTTCAAGAAAAATGGACTGAGAACTACTTTTTCATTGAAATTAATGATAGAGCATTTTGTTTAATATGCAATGAACCAGTATCAGTTTTTAAAGAATCTAATTTGAATAGACATTATCGTCTTAAAATGCATCAAAATTTGACAATATTAAAGGAGAATTTCGAAAACTAAAATTTCAGAATTGAAATGTAAGCTTTCTTCTTAACAACAATATTTCAAAAAAAGTGAGTTCCCAGTCTACAACGTTCCTAAAAGCGAGCTATGGAATATCAAATATAATTTCTGAAAAGTCGAAGCCATATTCTGATGGCAAATTTATTAAAGGATGTTTGGAAAGTGACGCGGACATATATACATGCCCTGAAAAGAAATCAGAATTTTCAAAAAATAATTTTGTCCCACCAGACAATAGCTAGTCGTGTTGATGAGTTGGCCACATCTATTAAAGAAAAGCTAAAATTACGGTCTACTAATCATCAATTTTATTCATTGGCCATGGACGAGAGCACCGATGTTACAGACACAGCACAACTTGTTATTTTTGTGAGAGGGACTGATGATGATTTTAATATAACAGAAGAAACGGTTTCATTTGGTATCACTCAAAGATACTACTAAATCTAAAGATTTGTATGGAGCAATGAAAGCAACTAACAAGATTTTCTTTAAATCTTGCCACCACATCTTGTGTAACAACGGATGGAAAATGAGAAGGTTTGACCAAGTTGATGCACAACAAAGTGGCAATACGTTATTGATGATATACCACTGTATAGTACATCAAGAAAATTTATGCGCAAAGCCGTTAAAAATGGATAACGTTATGAGTGTTGTTATCAGAATAGTGAATTTTATTATATCAAAAGGTCTTAATCATCGCCAGTTCCAAGAATTTCTGAACGACCTACAATCAGGATATGGGGACATCGTGGACTTTTCTGAAGTAAGACGGTTAAGTCGAGGAAAAACGTTGAAGCGATTATACGATTTAAAAGGTGATATTCGGTCATTTACGGATTATAAAGGTAAAACAATACCCGATTTCCAAGATGAAAACTGGATGTCCGACTTGGCATTCTTGGTGGATGTAACTGCTCATTTAAATGAATTAAATACGTCTCCAAGGAAAAAACCAATTTATAAATATTATGTTTGATATTGTTAAAGTATTTGAAGTTAAACTTGATTTGTGGGAATCCCAACGTAGGGCAAATAATTATTAACATTTCCAAACATTTTCAAGTCACAGAGTTATTGATTCGGAAAAGTACGCGACTATTATCGCCTCTTTAAAAGAAGAATTCGAAAGTAGATTTCAAGATTTCAGAAAGCCTAAGTTATATTTCAATATATTTGCAACGCCATTTTCTATCGATATTAACATATTACCTGCTAATTTGCAATTGGAATGTGTTGATTTGCAATGTGATATGCAACTTAAAGAAAAATTCAGCCGAGTCAATTTGTTAGATTTTCATAAATTGTATGTCTCGAAAGAAAAGTATCCCGGATTACGCAGACATGCCCTTTCCATGAGTTCGCTTTTCGGCAGCACGTGCATCTGTGAACAACTATTTTCCAGAATGAAGAATACCAAAAGTAAAACGAGAACTAGAATTACCGACAGCCATCTTGAAAGTTGTCTTTGAATAGCAACTTCTATTGAACCAGATATAGACCCTCTTCTTCCTCAAAAACAGCGCCAAGTGTCACATTGAAAACATTATTTTTGTTTATTACAATTATTTTGTGTTAAATATGTGTTTAGAAATAATAAAATCTTAAAATCTGTCAAAAAAGTTAATTTTTTTAACCTTAAAAATATATATAATTAACTTAAAATTGGCTTAAAGAATATATTGCTCAGGTGCGGCCCGCGACCAGATGTTTAAAGTTTGAGTTGGCCCTTTGGCTTAAAAGGTTGGACACCCCTGGTGTAGAGTATAATAATTGTAAATTACTTAATGATTTTTAACCTTTTTTTGTTAATCGATAAATCACGAATTGCTGGATTCGAACATTCCGAAACAATTCCAAGTACCTTCCACGTCGAAATTGCAAATATACGCAACGTTAGAGGTCATAAATGCTCGCTTAACTATCTTTCTGTGGGACTCGTGTTAAATGGCCTCGAAATCATTGGAGTATCGTTGCCATGGCAGCTAACTTCCTCGACGCACACTCCATTGGACTTGATACTCGTGTTACGCGCAATAATACGTCAAGAGCACTCTTTCGGCTACCTCTGTGACTAAAAGGAACGATACGTTAATTGCGCAAAACTCTCGCTTTTTTTTAATAAAAGCGAACTTTCCGTTATTTCCGTCCTAAATGACAGTATACTGACTCCATAAACATGAATAATTTGGCGCAGTAAATGGCAGTTTATGTGCTCTCTCGTGAAGCCTTTTTTACGGCATCACGGCGCTTTATGCGAGAAAACACGATCTCGTTAATAAACTTTCCACTAGGAAAACGTGTTTCACGAGACAGAATAATTTTTATATATCACCATGCAGAGTATGCATACGAAAAAAGCGATACGATGCGACTTATACTAGCCGACCATACCGAAACGAGTTAAATTAAATAACCATTTTTTATGTGGTATATTAGATTTTGATGATCAATTTTTCATTTCGTACCGACATTTTTGGATAATAATTCAATATTCAAAGTTATATTTGATAAATATCACATTTTATAACTTAATTTGCCAATATCGATATTTCATCGTTATTTATTCTTTCCTGCGGTGTATCGCATATCCAGCTTGCGTAATTCCGAAAGAGACCACGGTTTCGATTATATTAATCTGTATCGCTTTCACGTCCTACTTTCTATGAATACGTATAACCGAAATTGCAGAACGCTTATACTCCTGATTAAGGATAACTGAAAAATTCGTCGAAAATCACTTCTTAGAATTTCGTTCCATTAATGCTTTACGGCGCCGTATAAAAACAAAACTAGCTCTAGTTGGTTACCATAAACTTGTAACTGCAACATTTCAGGGATGAGACACGTTCCGTAGGCGAAAATAAACGAATTCCTTTGAGTCCTTCGTAGATAAGCGAGAGGAAAGATGCAGGATTCCAAGTAACGAATTTTTCAAAAGCATCGGAAACCGATTATTTATTCAGTAGAATTTTCCTTAAATTTCAAAAGGCTTTCCAGTCGATAACTCGGTCAACAACTCGTGTATTCCAAGAATCTGGGCCGTAAAGAAAACACGAACTCAAAAGAAGCGCGGACAATTAACAGAGCAGATCCTTCGAAAATTAAGAAAATTCCTTGTTTGCGAGCGTTCTTTGGTATTTTTCTGATGCAAGTTATTAGCTGCGGAAATTCTAAATATGGATTTTTCGGAATTTACTTCCCTACTGGAATAAATAACTAAGGAAAAATACAAGATTTTGGCCTTTTTGTTCAAAACAAACTCTTAAAACCAAACTTCAAAGCTAAAAGTCAATAAGTGTGGTAAAGTATAAACTACGTACCTACGTTGGTTTTCGCAAATCCGTATGATTTTCTATAACCTAATTATTTTCTATGATAAACAGAACGGCAATCCGTACGCGATTTTCTAGTAATATAATTCACGAATATACAAAAAATTTTAACAACTTACAATTAGACTAATTAAAATTACCAAGAAGGAATGGAAAATTAGACGACTTGATAGCTTAATGCGCCTACCTGGCAAGTGGGAGACCCGGGTTCGATTTCAGGATAAGGTTAAGAGTTTTGCTCCTTCTACAAGTTCACATTTGTAATTAATATTATTTTTTAATTTCAACCAAGCTGAACCAGGATTGGACAGATACTGGAGGTACGATTAAATTAGACACAGTGGAATTAATCAAATGGAAGAAAAAAGATAAATTATATTTGGAACTTTGAGATTATATTTTTTTATTTTACGCTTCGGTAGTATATGATAAATCCACCCAACGCGTATCCCTCAAAATTGGATTAACAACCTGTAATTTAACCGGACGCATAAAGAGGGCGTAGTTTGTGTCCGTGGTTACATTTTGGCCGTTAGGAGCGAACAATGCATGAGATGGAGGACTGTCGCCGAACACAAAAGACACGCGATGCGCGAAAACGGTCCGTCCGTGAGATACGCACGTTTTGTGGTAACGTGGGAAAGGGTTCCAAAAGGACATCATACATTAGTGAGGTTTGTTCATGGGCGAACATGCACTATGTTCCGGCTAAAGAAGCAAACACAATATCCTTCACTCATCTCTTTTTTTTGCTGTCTGCCGAAATTTCGTCCAAATAAAGAGAGCTTTGTCTGTGTGTGTGTGTGTCTGTCTCTCTATTTTCCCTCCTTTTCTCTCTCGCTCTCTCTCTAAATTTCCGTATCCGTATTCACAGTAAACATGGCGAATACATTTACTCTAGAGATGGTTTCTCGGTACCCACTTCGTACGTGCCGTTGACGGCTGATTGTTTTTGTTTTCCGCGAACTAGCACGAATCTATTTGCGCACTCCCACGAAAGCGTATACCCGTGAGCAAATATATTCCTTACGCAACTCTATTTTCTACAATTTATTCGCATAATTCAGAGAGCCTTCAAACTCCGGTCAGGGTCGCCGTTCATGTCTACGAGGGGCATGCATTAGAAACCGCACCGAACATTTTCAATCTGTAACAACAAATATAAAATAAACCGACGAAACGAATTGGGTTGATAAGAAAATAGCTAATTTAATAATAATTATGGGCCACATCCTCAGAAAATAGAAAAAAATAACTTGTTCCAAAATTTCAACACGTCTCTATTTGACGCTTATATGGGACATCTGTTAAAACTACACCGTACGTTTGCAATCTAAATGGCAATATGCAATTAATTGATGAAAAAAAGTTGTGCTGTTATTTCACGAGGGGAAATTTGTCAATGAGATAATAATAATAATAGATCACATCCTCATCAAATAGAAAAAATTCATATTTGCAACGTGTCTCCATTTTGATAAAGATTCATCCCACCAGATATTCCTCCTATCTATATCTCATTCGACCATATCTGTAAGCATAAATTTAATTACCAAGGGTGCTTATCTTTTTTATCTTTCACCCGTTCACACGAATCGCACGTGATGTAAAAAAAAACCACTAACGCCATCTTTTATCAAGAGAATGGATTAGGCAAACAAGAAGAGAGGTTTCCAGCTACCGCAGTTTGCAACAGTCCTCTTCTACCCCCATCCCCCCCCCCTCCTCCTCTTTCATTTTCTCTTCAACTTTGTTCCTCTCCTCAAGCTTTCCCTCCATCTTTCCTTTTCCTCGTTTTCCCTTTAACTCTCTGTAAAAACAATTCATTTTGCCCCTCTGTTTATGTTTCCTTATCTCCTTTCTCAACCTTCTCTTTCGTCTCTCTTATTGCGTTTCTGGGTCTCACGTCATTATTTACGTCCAATCCTCCGCACATAAACTTCCCTTTTTCCTCCAACTTAACCTTTCTGCTCTTATCTACTCCTTAACTGTTCCATCCGATGTCGTTCTTTCCTCTTCTGCTTGTTTAACCTTTCCATTACCTAATTTTCCTTTCCACCTAGCTTTCCTTCTCGCCACATCTTGTCTTGGATTACCTCGCTCCAGCTCTCCTTTTTATTTAACACTAGCTGAAAGTACCCGGCGATGCCCGGGTTATGCCAGACGTCTTTGGCGAATAAAATTATGTATTATACGGTAATAATACAATCATTTCTCCCTTTGCGCACCTCAAAACGTGTTATTTCCGTTGAAATCTCGATTTCGAATTGTTTCATGAAAACAATACTTTCTCTATAATACGTATATTGGAGAAAGAAAAAACTACTTCTGAGATATCTCTGATACCTATGAATTGGGCCGGGAGGGTCCATGGAGGTCCGGAGAGAACGTGAGCATACGTGAGAGTAATAGGATTTCTAGTTTAACAATGTAATCGGTTGGCAAGGCAACTTCACGTTAAAAACGCTAAATTTTGTCAAAATATTATATTAAAACGTTAAATTCGAAAGATTTAGATTCGAAAGCGATAAAAGACGATAAGAATAAGAAACTGCATTTATTTTTCTTTAATACAGTCCAAGTCCGAAAATCGTAGGTCAAATATGCGAATTTTAATAAGCAAAATAAATAAGGTTGCAGGTCGAAATATCGATTTTTCCATGTTATCTTGTGAGGAGTGGAAATCATTCTTGGGAATCGACCCGGGTCGACATTGGAAATTTTTTTTCGTAAATGGCTTCTACTTTAAGAACCGAACATTCCTACCAAATGTCAATCTTCTAGCTACTCGGAAAGTTTGTTAAAAATTCCGATTTCCCACTGACGACGACGACGAAGTCAATTTTATATATTAGATTCTCCGTCCTTTGTTTCTGGTGTTTTAACGACAATTATGTTCACGTACTGTGTATAATAGATAACTCGATCCTCTATAACCCAAGCTATCCATTAATCGAAGTGGGCATTTTTTTCTCGTTCGCAGTCATGTACGTTTAAACTAGGGTTCAACGTTTCTATAAGTCGAACTATTTCTGTCTTACCATAAATGTTCGAATTATCCGCATTGGGTTATGCATTTTATATTTCCGTTATATTTTAGTTTATTTTTTCAATTTTTTTGTCGCGCCCTAGAAGAAAGTAACGGTAAGAAAAGTAACTCAGAAATTTTTAAGCGCAAAAGGAGCCATTTTAGCAGTAATTTTCATTTTTCTATTTTTTTGAAAAATTTATAACTCACCGAAGTGGCCAATATGAAATGTTTACGCGCAAAAGGAGCCATTTTAACAGTAATTTTGATTTTTCTATTTTTTTCAAATTTTGACGAATTTATTATAACACACCGAAGTGGGCAATATTTTTGGTGGAACTTCATAATAGGGGAATCGGTGCAATTTGGACAAAAATGAATGAATTTTCACTTTGTTTTAAAATTTGTACTATTTACACATAAATACGATGCACGATTGTTTAGATGAGGGATCGTCAGTATCAATTCAGTTTGTTTCATTTTTGTTCAAATTACACCCATTCCCCTTTGTGAACGTGATTCAATATTGAATACTAATGCCCATGCCAGTTCTAATTATGGCACCTACAGTATTTAGAAATTAGCAAGTACTGGAGGAAAGCCATTAGAACAAGTTTCAGATTATAAATGCCATGGAAGCATCATAACGACAGAAGTAAAATGTACCGATGAAGTCAGGATTAGATTAACGAAAGCAAAAGCCGCTTTCAGAAGAAATAAACTCCCACTAACGGGGAATATAAAGGAGGATATCCTCTAGAAGGTGATAAAATGCTATGTATGTAGTATAGCTTTGTACGGGGAAGAAACATGGACGCTATGGAAAAATGATATTAAATACTTGGAAAGCTTTGAAATGTGGACATGGAGAAGAATGCTGAAGATAAAATGGACAGATAGGGTGAAACAAGAGGAAGTACTACGAAGAATAGGAGAGAAGCGAACGATAATACAGACTAACAGAAAGAGGAAGGCGAACTGGATTGGACATTAACTGAGAAGAGAGAGCATGATTAAAGAAGTGCTAGAAGGAAAACTGGATGGAAAAAGAGAAAGAGTTAGGAAAAGGTTTCAGCTGATAGACGACTTGAAAGGGAAAGAGAGCTATCAAGACATGAAGAAGACTGCGGAAAAGAGGAGTATATGGAGAACCAGGTTTAACCATGAATAATCACGGACCTGTCTACGGACATACTACCTATGATGATGCACCGCCAAATTTCATCCAAATTAGGATCACCACTTTTTGCGAGGTATTTGTCATTCAATTATACATTTAGCACTGTGGAATGCAAACTTTTGATTGCTTAGTCCGTAATACAGGTTGATATATGCCCCATTCTCAGGACTTTTGAACGTTGTGAAAACTAATTTCAGTCCGTTGTTTGCATGCGGGTGAAGAGAGAGGACGTAGACCTTCAACGCAAGATTTTGTATGCAAAGTAAACAAGGGGCGTATATCTTCAAAAGGTTATCTACTGTTCCTCAATTGTCATTATACTGAAAGATCCGGTCTGAAAGAAAATGGAATCAGAGTTATTCCATTTCATCCTTGCCCGTCTCCCTTTCCCCATATCCAACTGAGAGACTGGTTAATAATTGCTGATTACTATTGTGACAATGATAACAGGAATGTAGGACCAATTTGGCTAGGTTAAACACCCGCCTCCGGAGGTAAGGGGAAGTTAAAGACTCGCGAACGTGGGCATTATTTTTTTGATCGATTTTCCACTGAGGATACATGTATCCTGCATTTTTTTGTTGCATTTTTTCATTCTTACAGTACCAATAAACACATTACTCGTGTTTCAAAAAGTTCGCTTTAATTACAGAAATCGCCAGCTGGAAATATTGTGTTCTTTTAATTTTAAAACAATCCTTTTCCTTTATCAAACAAATTTCGGCCGCATAAGTTATGTGAATTAATCTCCCTTTTCGCCTATCTTCACATATTTCCAAACATGCTCCTGTATTTTACGTTAACATTTTCAATTTCCTTTCTAAATTTTTCTTAACCGTAACCCATCTTGCTTTGATACATTTTTATTTGATCCTGCAAAAGTGCATTAGACTCAATAGAGGTAGCTATCCCTTACATTTGAGAGAAACCTCTATACAAGTAACCCTTTCATGCGTTAATTAGGCTTCACCTTAACACATCTTCCCCTGCCGTAATTCTCCAGCTTATGCGCAACAAAAGCTGTCGCAGGGGAGAAGTAAATGTTTCCACTGATGAAATATGTCCGGAGGGAGCTTTAAAGAAATATATCTATATATTTGATTTTAATATGTTAATTTTTAATCACTCTGCAAATAACAGTAATAATTGGAACCATAAAGCAGAAACTGATTTTTCTAAAATATTTCATTTACTTTCCGAATATTGTAATAATCCGAAAAATATTACCTCAACCACGACAATGAACGTCAAAAAAAAATTCGAATTCATTCATAAATAAACAAAAATTTGAAGAATTTTAAAGAACTTATCACTCACGCAAACGGTGACAAATTTGTACACGAAAGAATGGTAATTGAGGAAAAATTACGTATACAAATTTACTAAGCGAAAACTATTGCCAGGCTAGTGAAAAGAAATAACTTAAGAGCTGAAGGGTTTAATAAGATTTATCTCTGCTATATTTAAGAGAGGACTACATAGTCTCATTTTCGGCCGAATGAAAACTTCTGTCTTTCATTCTCTCTCCGCTCTCGTCCATCTATTTTTCCGCTCACGCCTTCTCAATGCACCATCATCACCTTCTTTTTTCACCTCATCCTCCATCGATATATTCCTCGACCTCGAAAAGTCTTTTAACCCAAAAATGTCGAACATTTCTTGGGCCTTCTTCCTTCACCGCTTAAAGTCATATTAATTTTTAGAGAAATTGTTCAAAAAAGTTTTATTTCTTGAGACTACCAAGTAAATACTTAAATAATTAAAAATAACTTTGTACAATAAATTTAAAAACCGGTACAGCATATATTGTAAACAAACATTCTCATATAATAATGCGTCATTTAGTTATCTTTAGAAAATGAAAATCGTATCAGCCGGTTTTTAGAAAATCCTATTTTTGTTCAAGTTGCCCAAGAATAAACTAGCCTTATATTCATTCACTGAGAAAAATTAAATATGCAGTATTATTGCAGACGTATACTCAAATCACTGTACGAAATTTGACCAAAATCGTTGGAGCCGTTTTTGAGAAAATCAAATTGTTGTTAAAAATGCGTTGAATAAACTTCCCTTAATTATTGAGCAATGTCAATCATTTCTTCGTATATTCTGCTCAGTATGATAAAATGCCTAAGTACGAGATTTCATTCATTTTCGCTCTACCGTTTAGGCTCTAGCTCCAGTGACAGACAGACGGCATTGTGAAAACCACTTTTTCGGATTCAGCGACAACTAAAACTATATTTCCGTAAAAATCTCGAGGTCGATTTTTTTGCGATAACAATACCTACTTTCTCAATATACTTCGTATATGAGAAAGTAAAAATAAAGTTTGACTTTGTGGACATGATTTTAGACTTGTAAAAAGTTATATGGCTTCTGACCTTTCTACGCTTTTAAAAAGCCATATATTTTCATTGGAGTTGGAAACCGTGCCTAGTAAATGAAAATTTATATTTTAATTTTAATTGCAAAATAGAAAAGTTATTTTTAAAAATTATTTCCTTCCTATATTTTTCATCAGAAAATGCAAACGAGAACTCTTCCTCTTTAATTTTCCTAGCACACAATTAGATGAATATTGTTTCACAGTGTTGACGCAAAACATTTCGTGCCTCCCTCTGACGGGACCGGGGAAAGTGACCGGAGCGTATAGGGATTAATTTCCCGCACTGACGTCTCTTGGATGACCACGGATGGTTTGGTGTGTATATGTGTTTGTGATGAAGAGTGTGGGGGTCGGCAGAGAGGGATTCGAGCAGGCGAGCTATCATGCCCATTTAATTTTTCATTCGGGTCAGCGGTCGTCAACCGCCTATAAAAATGTTTTAATTTCCCCAGTGGCCCTTGTGATTTAGTTAAATTAAAAACAACTGCCGTTTTTTTCCTTTGCAGCCAAGAATAGCGTTGTGCCCCGACCGCGTTGACGTCAGCCATCATTTCATGTCTTTTTTACACGAGGTCTGATGGATGATCCACGTTTATTACTATATGTAAACGTAAGCAATCATTTATTTCGTTTAAAAACAGGCAGGCAATCGCGTAACTAGTACCATTGATGTGATTACCGAGTTTTATACTTCAATGGTAAACAACATTCTATGTTTATAAATTCCAGCAGCAGACGGGTAAATAGATATATCCGAATATTTTCATAAGATATTATTCTTCCGGGTTTATTTTATTTCAATATGCATCAAATTTTTCGTCGTAAAATTATTTTTCAAAGACTTATTCATATATATTGTTTGAAATTTATTCAACATCAAAATATTTTAGGTAACGAAGACCTTAAGTAATGGTAAATAAACCGCATAATTAACAAAATCGTAGAAAAAAAAATGTATATTGGTATTAGATCTAACTGCCCAACATTTATACGGCACGTAAAATACGACCAACATTCTCCTTCTAGTAAAGACTGAAATATCAAAAACCACCAACAGTTTTTATTGCCCGTCTTTACTTTGGAATCAAGTTGCAAAACTTCGTCGAATGATCGCAGCTGTCATCTTATAGAAAATTCCCATAAACTCGATGACGACAGCGTTAAAAAGCTGAACCACTCTCCCTTTCATGCCATGTCTAGGTCAAAGCGAAATGAAAACAATAAAAAAAAACTTTAAAAGCGACTCCTTTGTCTCGTCGTAACGATGAAGATACACAACCTTTAAAGTTATTGAACCGTAAATTTAAAAAAAAATACAATCGTTTTTTACTCCTGACGAATAAAAAATCTCTTCCAATTGCCTGCTTCTTCCCTTTCCAGCTCGTAAGTAATTCTTTTCATTTTAAATCTCATCCGTACCGAAACTCGACGTTTCGAAAACATAAATCTCCGTCTTTAAACTAGACGAATTGTTTTATTTTTTAGCGGGACAGATCAAAAAATAAACAGAACGATTAATACCGCAAGTTTGTGTAGCGATCGATGCGGAATTCCGACTCGGTAGATCCGAACGCGTTTTCAAGAAACTTTCCGAATGAACCTTCCGCTTTATAGTGTTGATTCTCGTTTCGCCGGAAGGGTCTTTTCCGCCATGTTGTCTCACGCGTAGGCGACAATGTTGAACAAAAAAAACATAGAATCGGATGCGAGATCAAATGTTTGTTTTCAAGAGAGAGAGAGAGAAAGAAAGATATGTAATTCAGTACATATATATATATATTGCCAAGTTCATAGATTTGTTTGTTCCGAACTTCGAATCGGTTCGGTTAATCAAATAAAAGCGTTTCTATTCCCGCCGATGAAAATAGAAAGTGAAATCGCGAGAAGTGATTGGTAATTATCGGCCGTAATTAAAACTGTAAAATTACATTAGCCAGTCAGTGTTTTTGCGCTATTTTCTAAAAGAAAGCTTATGTATACAGTTCTGTCTCTCTGCCTGTCTGATGAGCAATATTTCTGAAATACTGTAAGCTGGACAGAGCTGCAAACCGAACCGAGCCGAACCGCAGCCATTTTCCTGAACCGCGAACCGAACCGAAACCACTGATTCATTTTTCAATGAACCGAAAACCGAACCGTAATTTTTTGCAAAAGTGGTTCGGTTTCGGTTCGGACCAACGAAAAGACCAGGAATTTCCATTGGAAAAACCAGCGGGTTTGCTTCAAAGGAAAGAGTGCCTAACTCTTTCCTCTCTGATACTATTGTTATCCACATAAAAATCATGTTAGGATCAAAAATACAATTTTTTAAATATAAATAAATGAAGATGATGATGGGATTGTAATATATTTAAAATATAAATTTTTTCTTTCTTTAAATAAATTCTTCTTTCATTTAAAATAATAGTGACTGCTGATTGATTTACTTACAGATTGATACTGAATGTGTAATGTTTATATTGGATAAATTATTTCTGGATAGTATTTCAAATGATTCATTTAGTTGAACCGAACCGAACCACTTGTCAAAATACCCGTCTGAACCGAACTATGAACCGAACCACTTCCAAAAAATTAGAACCGAACCACTTCCAAATTTTGAAGTGGTTTGCAGCTCTGAAGCTGGAGAAGCAAATTTGTCAGAATAGATCGGTCTATATGAGAGATAAACGTGAAAAAAATGTGGTGGATCATATACCGGGGAGTAATCGGTGTCTATTTCAGAACTAGGCTAATAACTTGAGAATACATCATGCTAGAATAATGAATTTTACCAGTATCAACTTAAGGCGAAAAGGCGGATTTCAATACTCCGAGTAGCGGGATTCGATTACGTAATGGATTATTACTTTTAAAAATGGAATTTTTATTTTTAAATTTTTGTTGCTTTTTTGCAGGACCCAATAATATTTATTCACGACAGTTTTTTGAAAAGGAAAAGAAAAAAAGGCGCCTTATGTAATTTGCTCTGAAACTCTTCCCCCGCTTGTTTTCTTTCATCGGCGGAAAATGAGGGTTCGTTACCGGAAACTTTTTTATCCTGTTAAACAACGTCGGCCTCTTAAATCATGTGAATTCTCGTTATTTTTTAATAAATTTTTTTCGGTGGTCATAGAGAGGATATGTGGGTGTGGGTGTGTGTGCGTGCGTGCGCGTGCGCGCGTGTGTGTAAAATGATATGATTGTATACTGGTATTCGGGGGACAAACTGAAAAAGAAAGATACACGACAAAATTTTAACGAATTAAGACGAAAAGAAGCGTCGAATAAGAGGAATCCGCGTCACAACTCAATAATTGCTCGAATCGATACTGCGAGCAAAGGGTGGGCGGAAAATATCTGTTCTTCCGGAGGCTCGAAGGGATATCGTGAGGTATTTGTTTTCCCAGGCATTTCGTTCCCGTCTGTGTGTTTGTAATTCAACTACGGAAAAGGACCACACCTTTCCTCCCTTCCATTCCATCGCTACTTCTCCCCTTCCGTCCTCCACCAGAGAGGGTGTTAGCTGGATGGTCATAAAAACATTAGACCCAACACGGGTCGCATCCGAAAGATTTCTATCCTAAAGCGGTAATTTATGGGCTAGAAACCGGAGGGTCCAACGTCTTTATGGGAGTTTTCCTACGCAGTCAAAATGACCGCGGGTGACTCTTACGTCACATAATACCGAGCGACCTCTTAAGGGTTAACCATCAGAGACTTTATTAAATAGGGCCCATCGAAACCACAGCAACTCTTCAATGCGACCCGCCGAAGTACGTACTCGGAAATACTAACGCAGCCCGCCATAGGAAAAGGGTTGCACATCTCTATCCCAAGGTTGCGACAGCTATCCCCAGCACTTCACCCGCCTGTTCTTCAACCATACTGCTAACGGTAGGTACCCTCTCCCCTCGTTTTCTGAAGCGTCTACCGGGTCTTTAAACTTGTTCTTTTAAATATAAACGGCCGAATTCATAGAATCGCTAGTCCGGGTCTAAGGGCGGTCTAAGGAAGTTAGTCCGGCGTTACGGCTAAAACGGTATTCATTCGCCACTTTTGTGCCGACTAGCGGTAGTCCCGGACTACTTTAGTTCTGGACTAGCTAAACCAACGATGAGCTGGTTTAACAGCGGTTTAAGACGCCATTCTTTCTCCAGCTTTTGAGGTTATGGTGGGTGATTTCGTGAGTTTAGCTAGTTTTCAGTGGATATTATTAGGTAGTGATTTTAGTTAGTTAGTTTTATATCTTTAGTGGTGTCAGAGGTAGTAATTTAGTTGAATATATACGTTAATATAGTTTAGTATGATGTACAGAATAAAGAAGCTAGAGCAGTTTCATCATAACTTCAACTCTACACTCATAATTTGCAAGAAAATTACTTGTATTCAGATAACAAGAGGTGATCAAGATATTGGATACCTTTAGATATTTAATGAAGCATAGGCAGTTGTGCAACATAAGATATGTTGAGGAAGGCAACCAATCTTAAGTGATTAATCATTGAATTGCTTATTAACCCATTTCGTTATATCTAAAAGTAAATAAGTCATCATTAAACTCACCAATACTTCAGCATCATCGTCAAAAGCATTTGAATCTTTTGTGAACTGCTGTGGCAACATCTCTGAAATTAACACATCAGCGTCTGATGGAACAGATGTTGAGGGAGGTGCTGCATCACCTCCAACTGTACCTCGTTAGTATTTCCTGTACTGTAAATTATCGCATGGATTTAACCTCACATTCAATCAAGGAATGATAGTGAATTATGCCAAGACTAAAATTGGGGGATCTCACCTTAGAGATGCTGTCCTTGGATGTTAACTCCATCCTTTTCCACTGTTCCTTGATCCTCTGCATCCCACGCCATTCTCCATGCTCGGCTTCAAATAACGTCACAATTTCTTTCCACATTCTTTGTTTTTCTCTCATGAGACGGTTTTCGCAACTTTTATTCTCAACAACTTCCACCCTATCCCTAACTAACCCTAACAACGTCTCCTTTTCTTCAGTAGGTCAGTTAATGGACCTCATCCTCTTATTCTCCATTTCAACAATCAACAAGTAACAGATAACAAAAAATATAATTAACAAACGTAACTGATAAATAACAATTGAATTAAAACGGAAAATCAACAATAACAATATAACTCAACGAAGGAAGCAAATTTAAACCACACAACGAAACGACTTAACTAAAACACAGTTAATACGTAAAAATAAGAAACAGTAGAAATATACCCTAAAGCAAAAACTCGAAACTAAACGAAAGAAGTAAATTTAAAATAACCAACAAAAAGACTAATCTACAATACAGTTAATACGTAATAATAATGAAATAATAAAATGAAAAATAGCCCTAAAGCAAAAACTCTAAAGGAAAGAAGCGATTTCAAACAATTTACAACCAATCCTCACAGAGACGCCAACAGTGTTCGTAAATTCCGTCATACGCATGCGCACCAAGCTTTATGCTACGTTGCCAACAGTTGCCAAACGCTTCATTCTCGTTCGCAAGCTAGTTCCGGTCTAACAATAAGTTAGTCCCAAGCCCACAACACCGCTAAGCGAACTGTAAATGCCAACTTTTAGTCTCTCTTTAAACCTCTCTTAGGCCGGTACTACCATAAACCACCTAGAACCGGGTTTAACTGGAAATCTATGAATTCGGCCGAAAGAGACTTCCGCGTGACCTTTCGAAACGCTGCACTTTTCCTTCGCTGAAAGCCCCTGGTGTAGAGCAGGTGTGCCCAACCTTTGGGCTACCAAGAGCCACTTTAACGATTCAGTATGTCTCGCGAACTACATATGGGTTTAATACATATAAAAGTACAGTATAAACTTTATACTACTATCTAGTTCTCCTAAATTTAACTTTTATCGAATATTCATTCCTCTCGGAATTAATTTACGCCCAGATATTCATCCTTTCTTAATACTCGATTCGAGTTTTCCTCTATATTGAAATGATTTGGAAATGCGAAATATTCTTGGGATGTGAACGCTGTTTTGCCCGCTGGTACAATTATAATAAAAAATTTTGAGATTTAAGCCGGAATACCGTACCGCTGAAATAGATGAAAACCGTCCAAATCAGATAAAGGCTCCGTGACTTTTTAAGTTACTCCTTGATATAGCATATTTTATTATTTGTAATAATTTCTCAAACTATAAAGTTATCTGAATGATGCTTGATGTTAACAATGACCCAGTCCACCGTGAAAGTTCTTTCTCGAAATAATGTATTTCTATTAGATATTTTATCAAGAGAGTTCCTCGATGTTAGAGAAAATGATGAAAATATGGGTCATTATCGAAAAAGCATTTTGGTATTCTCCATTATATATACGACAAAATAAGTTTGGTATGAGTAACTTTTTAAAAAGTTTTTAGCGCTTTGGATTCGTCTGCCTGTCCGGTTGTGTGGACCATGTTAATAAAGCAATATCATTAAAATTGTGAGAGCATGGGTTAAGACTTTTGGACTTTTTCCAAAATCCAAAAAGAAAACTCTTCTAGAACCGCCAATTATAATTTGCAATGCTTTTTTTCCTCGAGTGTATTTTTCATAACTCATATACCTACTATATTAGTATTTTCTTAAAATATGATTTATATTTTCCATCGTGGAATTAATTAAAAATCGAATAATAATAATTCGAACTATTAGAAAATCGATACTGCATGAACTACACTTACCGATTACTCCATTTTTTTCCTTTCAAAAATACAAAAAGATAACGAATCAACAAAATCGACGCGGCCTCCCACTTCACGTATAAATTGTTGAATAACACAGAATGCAGTGCAAAAGTCCAGTTGATAGCTCGTATTTCTAAACCTCAAGTCACACCTTTTAATTTTACAGTGAAACGCATGCTTATTTACGATTTAATGTTTTGAGACATCCGCAAAATCTACCAAATTTGCTAAATATGATCTATTTACGGATATAAACCTATGAAAAATAATTTATTTGTGACGTCTGACTAAATTTCGATGCCCTGATATATAGAGAAATAATTTTGACTTAATGAAAAGCTTAATTTTGATCTTTCATAAGACATTGTGAAAATAAGGACGCTTCAATTACGTATTGTTTGGATGGAAACATGAGAGCAGATAATGATGTTGATGATCAAAATGGGCCACTATAACGTTCATAATAACTTCTCGTCGGTAAATTATATAGCATTAAGTCAATTCTTCGTATAGCATATCACTCATGCCATCACCCGGTCTCGGCATCAGCAGCAGTCCTTCGCATTCGCTTGTAATTTCACGTTAAATGTTCAATTAAAATTTGCATTAAAAACATTTCTCCAAAATTCCTCGTCCGTCATTTAAAACTTGTATGCCGAGATTTCCGGAACTATTTCCATATGAACTTGACAGGGGTTCTTACCTTCCCTATATCGAAAAGGAAAAGGGCACTAACTCGGAAAGGAAGCGTTTCCGGAACTGTGTCCGTATGAACATTTTTCATTCTTGTGGTGAGTAGAACACGCTCCCAAAGTTTGACGAGACCATTCAGAAACACCATGTGTATCCACATCTTTTTCATTTTATCCACCTAGCGCATGCTGTATGGAGAATGCTCCTTTAGCAATTGAAAATCAAGTCAAAATTGACAGTGGATGCGCAAAGTCGCATCATTCTGAATTTCGCATCCTCGACCGCTTCTTTCGTCCGTTGAATGAATCTTTTTTTCCTCTTTCTATTTACTTCGTAGGTCCAGACGGCAGTGCAGCAGCCTGGCTTCAAGAGGGTCAAGAGGGGTTACAAGCCGCTTCGGGTGGAGAACATGGTGAAGCTAAGGCCGCACCGTGACCCTACTGACCCATACTTCCCATTTCAGTGGTACTTGGTGAGTTCCCTCTCGAAATTGCGAACCGTTATTCGTTTTAATCAAATAGGAGTCAACGGGAATAGAGATTTGCCGGGAACATTTGACTCCATTGTCGGATGGTAAAATAAATTTCATTTCAATTTTTTTGCCGCGATACGCGTCGCTGAATTTGTGTGCAAGTCCTCGAGGTGGTTAAGTTGTTTTCGTGAAATTTATTTCGTAGGTTGAATTTGCTACTCCGTTTTAAAGTAACTTCCACTATAAACGAAAACTATCGACGAGTTCAGTTTTATGCCTCGTAGTATTAAATGATGGCGAAATTTTTTAAAGCCATAAAAGAGCTTAATTCTTCTTCTAACAAATGGTGAATAAATTACACCTAATTGTAGCTAAAAGATGCATAAATGGTTTAGTGTAGTGTTTCTTAAACTAAACAACTGCCGCATCTCCCTTGAATATCATGTACGCCCCTTTGAATTGAAAATAGCAATTAATATCAATTAATATAATTATTGCTAATTTTTATCACGTCGCATTTCCTAAAATGCCCGGACAAAATTTTATTAGTTGAAAAAATTTATTTTTTTGGCGTTTCATCTTACGTCCAAAATAATTTTCCGCCTTCCTCTAGGGTCGCGGTCCCTTTTTTAGAGAAATCCTGATTTGGAGTACCTTTTCATTTATATTAATCGACCGCTTTATATTTTTTACTTCATTGTAAATTCAACATGCATTACTTGGTGACTGCGTGTCTTTTGGACATAATAATATATTTGAAAATATGTAGTTTCATTTGAAAAAAAACATTTAAAATTTAAATATATATATTGCATTTCTATCTTTTCACTGAATTTGGTTGCAAAATTTGGTAAAGATATTAGCGGTTGTATTGTTCTACGCTGTTTCCAGAGGATTAAAATTTCGCTTTGTATCAGGTTGGAAGAAATATCGTCACATTCTTTCATTTACTTGAATATACCGTCCATTTTTATTGCAGAAAAACACCGGTCAAAACGGAGGGAAGCCCAAACTTGACCTGAACGTTGAAGCCGCGTGGGCACAAGGAGTTACCGGAAAAAACGTCACAACGGCCATCATGGATGATGGTGAGTACCACGATCCCGAATTATGAAGTGGAAATTCCTATGTAGACCCAATATGTTTACTATTTAACTATTATTTTCGGATTGTTTCGAAATAAAAAGAAAACAAACTTAACGAATTTGGACGTTACGATAAGGATGAAAAATGTAGTAAACGTATTTTAAGATCGCTGATAGTTTATGGATGTATACAGTTAAAATGAATGGCACCAGTCCTATTGTGTAAATGCAATAAAATGTGCCTATAAATCAAACTTCAGCCAATATAGTTAATGAGTTCTTTGTTTAAGAAGTGGTTTATCTAGCAACTATAAATACGAAATGACTGAACCTACGGCCAAAACTTAGGCATTAAAAGTTAACATTCGTGCTTTGGACTAGCTTTGATGCATCGGTGGACTAATGGTTATTTTAACGCCCGGGGCAATTTTGAGGAACCCATTACAAACGCGCCCGGGGTCGTCGCCTCCCTCGCTTCGAAGAAGATATGCCAAAGATGATAAATTTCAGCCACGATCGTTATAAAATGATACGTAATTAAAAAGTTGCTTTAATAGAAAATCTTCGTATAATAACGGGAAATTTTTACGGCTTTATTTCTCTACCTGAAAACGAATAATCTGAACGATTAACTCTTTAAAATAATCGAAACAGAAGAATTTAAAACAAACTCGCTTTTTGTGACTATTGCGTAGATAGAAATAAATTCGCACGACTTAAACAGATGTAAAATAAGGAACATTTAAATTGCAATAAACTATTAATTACATTAATGGCGTCAAATAAATAAAGTTAACGGATGTTTTAAAACGAAGAATTCATCCATATGTAGTTTGAATTGTCATCGTAATTCTCTATCTTTTGTCTATAATGCTCTACATTATATAAGCGTCTTATTTAAGTACAAGCGTCTGATTTCAATGTCGACGTAAAACGAAGAAAAGAGGAAAAATTATATTCTTCTTTCGATGTATGATCAAGCAAGGATTATGCATTCGATTAATTATTAATGCGATGACTTTCAGTCCTGAAATTCGGTGTTTTACTTCAGAGTTTAATAGAAACACATGTAGCTTTAGATATGTACTATCTAAGAAAACTGTGACTAATAATTTTGCACGTGGTAGAAATCCGATCCATTTTTCTTTAAAAAATATGTTATTTTTGGGTTTCTGCGGATGAAAGAAATAATTCTTTCGAGCGATAAGCGTATAAAAACTGGAATACTTTTTGGAAGCGTTTTATCTCTATTTGTGTCGAGGAATGGTGCTGTTAGTCATGTATATCCAAACGAATCCGACAAGCGATTAACAGAATTTCTAGTAGGCCATAAGGAAACGTAAGTCAAACAATTTGAAGAAAATTCATCGTATAAACAGCAATGAATTCAAACTGCAAAATAAATGAAAAAGTTAGAGGAAATGCATTTAGTAAAGCCAGGAACACGAATGACTAATCTTCTAATTAAATTTCAGGTATTGTTATAAATATCTATATCACTATAAGAGTTACAAAATGAGTACTCACCGTGTATGAGACCACTTATACATCAAGCATTTAGTAATAATTAAATAGCCGTAATTCTCCAACAAGAAGAAATATTTTAAATATAATCGATATTAAACGTCAATACTTGGTAGCAATTCATATAAATTTATTTGTTTTATGCAATTTCCACAAAAATTTTCACAATCATTGTAGAAATTGCAAAAGTATTTTGTTCAATATTTGTATTTTTATACGAAAAACAATTATATAAAATTTTGATGTTTTTCACTGCATATATTTGAATGACAGTTTTTCGTTAGTTGAGTCAATCAGATACTATAGAATATCAATACGACGATGCAATGTCTTACTAACATACTTTCGCTATGTAATAGATTTTAATAAATTAAATATTATACAAAGTACATTTCAATTGCACGTATTTAAACGCATTTCAAAAATCACCGAGATTTAAAGTGAATCCTACCAGAAAAGAACTTCTCGTGCTGATCATTTGGGAATTAGGTCGGCATTTAATGAGCGATGGAACTATTTTCTCCTCGATTTATCAAATTCTAAGTAATTTGTTACTCTACGAGATATCCCGCCCACCTCCGATATTAATATATCAGTTAGGCGGCGGTGACTATAAATGGGATGCGCTAATTAGCGATAGCGCTCCAGCTAAATCATCTTTTACTTATTACGGCGGGCCTCTGATGAGCCAAAAATAGACCGCTAACACGGCAACGTCGACAGGATTTTCTCCGAACTATCTCCCTAACTCCCTCCATCCCGCGAATTCGCAACGCCGTGATTAATCGCGACGCCACATAATGCACGTGCCATTTTACGCGGCTGTTCTCGATCGGTTCAGTTTTAGAGTGCGATTTTAAAATTGTTCTCTTATTGCACAAATTTTTCTCTTTGACAAGAGGCCCATAAATCCGTCGCATTAAGTGCAACCTTTTTATTTCGATGTCTTTATATCTGCCTTATTAACACACTTGGTGCTGTAGATGCGTTTCTCACTGGGGACATTAAAAAAATAGAATTTTAAATTAAAATATTTCTGATGGAACATACGAGTACGTGTTTCCTAGAGATGTTATATCTATAAGATATCCTTATCGTTAATTCTTCCTCTATTTTCTCTTCTCGTTAACTCCAATCGATAGTCATCTCCATTACGACTTAATTAAAAGTAATTCACATTTTCCAGCCATTGAGTATAATTTGAACAAAAATCACAAGTAAAATTAAAAAATGAACAATCGCGTATTTATCGAGGATAATTTTCAGTAAACGTCGCGTTTTATGAACTAAAGTAACCCACTTTGGAAAAATTGTGTCTTTTCACAACAAATTGTTTGTGATCTCTAATGACAGGAAAGCAGAAGCATTGCGTCCTACAATTATGTTTTTCGTGATATTTATTTGCAAAGTTTTATCACATTTAACGAAAATATCCTTAATCGCAGAAGTGCTGCCATAAATATGTATAAAATACTTTAAAAGTATCTTTTCCATAATGTAATGTGCTAATAACTAAATAAAGATTTCGAAAAACTGACCCCATTTCGGGTAAAGTGAGTTTCATAATTGCATTTACTGATCTTTTTTTAAGATGCTTAAAGTGTTAAATGACCCATTCTACGAAGATTAACTCACAATGTACATTTTTTCTGAGGTCCCACCATGTAGGGCATTCTTCCGCGACTAGCTCAATCATACCTGAATTGTTGTTGAATGCAGTGTAGTGGAATCTGGTGTAGACATCGTAAACGATATAAGATAATCCAAAGCCTTCAACATTTACGGTATAATACGTCATGGACTCTATGCATAGATCTGAAATTGCCATAATGTAATATTACGTCATGGCTACTGACGAAGAAAAACTATCATGACGTCATGTTACGTAATGCCAATCTAACAGGTTAAACGAATCCTGGGTAAATAATGCAATTTAAGGAGAAAACTTTCGATATTATTTAGATAACAATATTGATAATTAAATTCGAACCGCAGCTTACAGTGCGTTGTTCATCTTTTCGACTGGATCGACGAGATTCACCACTGCCTGAAGTGCTAACGACGAAAATTTGCCGAGTCATTTTCGTTGCTAGATAAAATATCGAAAATTCCGTACAGTTGAGTATTGATGCATTAACGTATTCGATAATATAGCTGCGCAATGAACCTGGAAAAAATTACATCCATCTGATATCCGTGTATTTACCCAACGTGGAGAATGATGAATCTGTATCATTTTTATCAATTTCATCAGCGTTATTACGCAGAAAAAAAAGAGCAACTCACCGCTCCGAAATCCTTCTCCAAAGGCCTTAAAGCAATTCGCTTATTCCGACCCGTATTCCTTCTTCTCCTCCTCTAACCGTCAAAAATTATTCCCCAACCGACCCGACTGGCAAAATTTCCTACCCACGTCTAAGACGAAACGCGTGATCCACTTTACGAGTCGACGTCGCGAACAGCAAGGGAGCGAAACACGCGGGAATTGAGATAAATCTCTCGAAGTTATAGACCGCGCGCGTTGAACAAAAATAAAAAATAATGAAATCTCCGCACGCTTATAATTCTTGCCGCCGAGTGACCTACTTCTAAAGCAACGCGATGCGCCGTTCGGAGAAGTTCCTCATGGGAATCTGAGAGAGCAATCTCTGAACGTGGAAGTGAACAAGGGGAGGCGGTCTCCATCTCCCTGATATGATGCGCCTGAATAAAAGGGCACCAGCGCGGTTCGTAAGAGCCCTTGATAGCATTTGAGCTTCTGGAGCAAAATAGGAAAAAAAGAAGTCGGCCATCTGAGATTGCTTTCCCAGTTGATATCAAAGATTCGAGGAGGTTACACGTGCCGCCCCTCCCTTAAAATGCTCCATGCGTTTCTCCTCCTCCGATTCCTACGTCCCTTTATTATCGGAGAAATGACGGCAAGTAAATTCAGAGATACCGCAGAGCGTAATCAGTTTTTCTCGTGCTTCGGAACGGGAGTAGCGATTGAAAACCGGGTCACGTGGATGACATATCATTCGACGATTAGGCGTGGCATAAACTTAAGAGATTTTTCATAAGTTGACATATATTTTTCATTTAAACAATGTTCTAAGAATTAAGCATTATAAACACTAGTTGAAATTAACCCTTTGAGGTCCTAACCCGGACTGAGTCCTGCTTTTTAAATTTCCCGTTGTGGTCCTAACCCGGACTCAATCTGGATGAACTTTGGCGTTAGTTTTGGAGCAGTTAGAAACGAAATGGCGCCGTGATTTTTTCCTTAAATATGTAAATCAATGTCCTGTAACAAAAAGAAGTTTTGGATATAAATTATATCTGCAAAAATCAAGTATTGTGTACTGTCTGTAATCGCACAATTTTTCCTTCAAAATTAATTGGACCTGGGGGAGAACCCAAGATAAAAAATGGACCTCAAAGGGTTAGGATAACAAATAATATTGTTACATTTAACAAAATTAGTAATGATTTCTTTCATTAGAATTCGCTTCAAAATAGATTTTTGCGATTTTTCTGGAAAAAATAAAATTTTCTAATTTGAAGTTTCCTGTATTATTTTAAATATAAGCACAATGCTTTGATATTTAACGCTTTTTAAAAACAAAACTGCTTCTTATGTTTTCGGTTTGTCTGTCATTCCTCCGTGGGTATTTTCTCTAGACTAGTATATAAGTCCGTCAATATGACAGGAAGGAAAATATTATTTAACTTAAAGTCTCCTACTTATTATTATTATAATTGATTCATACCTTTCAAATAACAAAAATGTATCCAAATTCTAGCGGAAAATAGCTTCGAATTATACCAACACATATATTCTATTAGTTCGCCTTTCTTCCACGCCTTAGAAATGGCACTGCAGTCGAGCGTCACGGACATAAGTAATGTCCCGAACCCTGATTGGCTAGCCATTCATCCAAGGTAAATGCCGACGGTGCATTACACCATCACCAAGCAAATTATTTAGAGGGGTTGATTTCTGCAACCTGGAGAAGTCAAATTTTTACGATAGCTTGGACTAGGCATAGTAAAAATTTGGTGCATCTAAGATCAGCTGCTGGGGAGTAATCGGGTCGGGTCTAGAAAAGTTCACCGTCGGAAAATTCATCGCCAATGGAAATGCATTGCCTTGTATGGATTATTTTCTTAACATATTGTGCATGAGACGGAAATTCACAGCTGATATTTTATAATTTAAAAGTTTTCACTCATGTCCTTAATTGTTTTACAGAAACGGCGGGGGTGGTCGGAGCAAAGAATAAATGTATACCAAAGGAACCTATTTTAGTCAAATCATTTATCCCAACGAATTTAAATGTAAAACGTAATTAAATTTTAAGCTATAAAATTAACCCAAAAGACAAAATTATTCCTTGGAGATAACTTTTTCTTGGCTGTGAAATGCTGATTTAAAATTTTGTGCATAATGAATCTCTTAGAAATGAAATTCAGCAAAAACGGATAACTATTTAGAAGTACGTATTTCTAGGCTTGGCGGTTAATTCTTGAATTAAAATTGGCGATGAATTTTCCGGCGGTGAAATTTTCAGATACCAATCGTGTCTACCTCAGAACTTTACTAACTTTCGAGAAGATTTCCAGCTAACATAAGATAGAAACATATTAATTTTTGTAAGGATTTGTTCAATGATGAAACGTCGGGGTAATGTTTACTGTATCGGATTTGAAAACTCAAGTAACAGTTTTATTTACCACAGTTGTGGTGAAAAACGAGAAAAAGTAAGATTCTCTGCAGTTCTTCCCTCTCTTGTTAATTTAACCACACTGCTTTTTCGGTTAACTAAATACATAAGCATGATATCTCGCAAACGACTGAACCGAATTTGATGAAATTTTCAGGATAACATTATGATATAATAACAAAACGTTTTAATGCATCTGTAATATATAAAAGTCTTATTCTGTCCCTTTGTCCTTTTGTCATTCCATCTGTCAAGCTCTGAGAAACAGAAATATACCTGGCAAGAGGGGACTAAGGTCAGCTTTTGAAGCACAATAGATACTCGCGGCATTTCGAACCTTCGCTCGGATCGAAGGCAACCCTCTCAGCATGAGGCATGATTTCAGGTCAAAGAAGACTGCCTCAATTTTATATCAGAATAATCGATCATCCCCGTCATTTTTGACGGGCACTAGTTACTATACTAGTTACGTATAATAATCATAGAAGAACATTTCGACATTTAAATCTCTAAACATTCATACAAAGGCGTTCGAGTAAATTCTACCTTCCCAGAACGTGGGATATTCTTCCACTAATGCGGTTCCTCAAGTCATTTACACAGCAGTGGTATTAAGAGCAGCAACCCACAACAGCTTTACAAAAAAATAAGTCTTCCAAACGCATCCTCATTAAATCCGCATTTGATCGCTCACCCTCCGATCCAATCTCCTTCCCTCCATAAATTTCCCTTCCAGGGACAATTAAACTTGAAATTAGACCACCATCCTCGCAGCTAAAACCACTCCTCTCTATAAGTTAACGTGGCAGAAAAGTCGGTGTTGCGCAGGCGCTGCAACAACCTTTCTTCTAAAACAAAAAACCCGGGCCATTATGCGCAGTACGCGTTCTCTTTCACGGTTCACAATAATTGTCTCACGCCTAGCGCATCTTTTTATTCATTTTTTTGTCTCCAAGATTCCGCCCAAGGGAGAAGATTCTACCTCCCGACGCGCTGGACCTTGTTTTCCTCTCTCTTTTTTTATTTGTCTTTCTCCCGCGACAATGGAAGACCTTTTTAACGGCGCTTGAACGGTTTCTGAAACCTCTGACGTCATCGCATCCCTGTATTGTGGCGCGTGTTTTTCCAAGCCTCAAGGCTCAGGACCATTTCCTCAGCGTAACATCCATCCTTCATGCTCTCTCTCTCTCCCTTTCTCTCTCTGCAACCTCTATATATATATATATCTCTCTCTCTCTCTCACCCTCTATCTGTACATCTCGGGGTTTGAATAATGAGAGGAATGTCTGAGAGACGTGTTCTTGGTTTTTCTTTGTTTAAAGCTCTGGAACGCAAATTTCGGTCCGACGTTGCAAATAGAGATTGCTCGTGTAATCCGAGAATGGGAGTGAGCAAGTCTCGGGGGGTGAGGGGGTGGAGGTGGAGGAGAAGGGGTGGAGGAAGGGGGGAGGGAAGGGGGGAGGGAATTGGGGAGGAAAGGGGGGAGAGGAGAGGGGAGGAAAGTGGGAGGAAGAGGGAGAGTGATGAGGGAGGGAATGGGGGAGGAAAGGGGGAGAGGAGATGGGAGGAAAGTGGGAGGAAGGGGGAGAGGGAAGGGGGGAGGAAAGGGGGGAGGGAATTGTGGAGGAAAGATGGGAGAGGAGAGGGGAGGAAAGTGGGAGGAAGAGGGAGAGTGATGAGGGAGGGAATGGGGGAGGAAAGGGGAAGAGGAGAGGGGAGAAAAGTGGGAGGAAGGGGGAGAGGGAAGGGGGGAGGGAATTGTGGAGGAAAGATGGGAGAGGAGAGGGGAGGAAAGTGGGAGGAAGGGGGAGAGGGAAGGGGGAGGGAAGGGGGGAGGAAAGGGGGAGAGGAGAGGGGAGGAAAGTGGGTGGAAGGGGGAGAGGGAAGGGGGGAGGGAAGGGAATGGATTGGAGGAGGAAATAGGGGAGGAAATAGGTGGAGGAAAGGGGAAAAGAAAGGGGGAGGAATGGGGGAGAGAATGGGTGAGAAAAGGGGGAGGGATGAGGGAGGAAAAGAGAATGACATGGGGAGGAACAGGGGGAGAAGAGGGGGGTAGGAAAGGGAGAGAAGAAATGGGGGATGGAACCGGAGAAAGGGGGCAAGAGGTACGCAGGGGGGTTTCCAGAGGGGAAGAAAAAGTGACGGAGAAAGGCACGGAGGAGGAAAGGGACGGAGAGATGGAAAGAAAGGCGACGGGAAAGAAGACAATTGGGGAAAAAAAGAAAGAGGGTGAGGAAAAGCTGTGTATTTTCCTCCGGTTTCTGCATTCATCGGAGCGTAGCTCTGAAAGTTGTTAAAAGCTCTTCATATTTTTAACGCCGCGAGAATGAGTCGACGCAGTTTGTTTCCAGAGAAAAGTTGCGCGGAAAACGCCGTTAAGAGGAAGATTCGTTAATCACGCTTCGTAGGTTGTAAAACTGAAAAAATAACTCGTTTTTTTTAATTAAAGTATATTTTCATCGTACAATGATAACACCAGCTTACGGTTTTCCGCTAGTAGTCGCGTTGAAAAACATATACGGAGAAGTTAGTAATTAAACTTAGCGTTACTCCTTCAAGCTCTATATGTTTGTATGTGTATATATATATATATCCTATAAACAATGCCATGGTGTCTTCCCCGTTCGATGAGGTGAGAGGAAACTTGGTACGAAGTTACATTAGATTTGTACCCATGCTTGACAGTAGTTGTATCAATCATATTTGGTGCTGTCTCCTTGGTAACGCCACAAATGTAACGTAAATGCCCCCATGAAAATTGAATTTTCAGAATTATCTCGTTTATTTATCGGGATACGCGAGAAGAAGTGGTTATCAAAAGTCTTCTACGTAGCATGGCCTTTCCAAAAAGGCCTCAATCAACTTTCTAAGTGGATTAGTTCCAGAGAAATTGCGTTTGGAGTTATGCGCGTCAAGTAAGAAATATCTTCTCTAGCGATTTAATAACATTGTTTAAGACAATTCTTTCATAGTAAGTTAAAAAGTGATACGTAAATAGCAATTAAACTTCACATATGATTGAATTTAACACGGAATCAAATTTAAATTTAACATGGCCTTGATTATAAGAAATGCCAAAGTGCAGAATCTGAAAAATCTTTTTAAGGAACACTTTTCAGATTCTGCACTTTGGCATTTCTTATAATCAAGGCCATGTTAAATTTAAATTTGATTCCGTGTTAAATTCAATCATATGTGAAGTTTAATTGCTATTTACGTATCACTTTTTAACTTACTATGAAAGAATTGTCTTAAACAATGTTATTAAATCGCTAGAGAAGATATTTCTTACTTGACGCGCATAACTCCAAACGCAATTTCTCTGGAACTAATCCACTTAGAAAGTTGATTGAGGCCTTTTTGGAAAGGCCATGCTACGTAGAAGACTTTTGATAACCACTTCTTCTCGCGTATCCCGATAAATAAACGAGATAATTCTGAAAATTCAATTTTCATGGGGGCATTTACGTTACATTCGTGGCGTTACCAAGGAGACAGCACCAAATATGGTTGATACAACTACTGTCAAGCATGGGTACAAATCTAATGTAACTTCGTACCAAGTTTCATCTCCCCTCATCGAACGGGGAAGACGCTATGGCATTGTTTCTAGGATACCGCATGGAGTGCCAAAAAAATAATTCCGTTGCCATAGCTCCGTAACCTAGGAGATTCGGACATATGCTTATAGGAACTTTTTTGCTTGAAATGACGTTTCCTAAACGTGGGTGAAGTTATGCAGTAGTGTTTTGAAACACCCTGTATATACACACACACATATACATATATACATACATATATATATACATACATACTCTCTTGTGCTGACGAAGGGATCATCCCGAAAGCTCCAATAACCTCTACAAATGTCTCTCTCCAACATATATATATAATACACGGTGCGGTTTTAAATGGACCAATTCTTTTTGTTTTATTTTGTAATATTCTCACGGTGCCGAGAAGATATGGTAGAAATACTTTTTATATCGATATATTTACGTGCATTAACCTCGTTTTGAAAGATTCTTTAATTACGAAGAGACGAAAAATAACTTAGAGTCGGAGACTATAATGAGCGAAGGTGAGATAATATATGTGTAACAGCTAAAAAAAATAAACACCTGTGTTCCTTTAAAAAAACTCGAAATGATTCGTTATAATTCCTTCTTTCCCTTCCTGGCGTTCTATTTTAGATTATTTATTTATTTTTATCTATTTAATCAATCAAATAAACACGATCTTTCACAGTGACTATAATAACTTTTACAAAGACGTAACACAGAACCAGGACAGGATTCGAACCAGGAACTCTATCATTGGGAGACATATACATTAACTATCCCTCTACCAAATACTTGTAAGTATTACAAGCGAAGCATAACGTGTGTTCTGAGAACCAAGAAAAATTAGAGAGGGAGAGTTCTCAAAGGGTTTCCAGCCATTCGGTAAACAGCAGCGTTGCCACGTCGTGCAAAACCGCCGTCCCGTTCATTCCCTTCCTCCGCTGAAAGCAGGCAAAACTGGCAACGCCTCTGTCCTCTCCTGATTTGTCAGATCTCAAGTTTGATTTCCGTTACTAAATAAAACTATGGCTAGGAATGCATTTCGCCGAGCGGCTTGATATTTTAATGACGCTTCTTTAATATATTCGTCATTCTGGTATCATTGTTTTATTACTTCAGACTCCTTAAATACGACTTCTTAAAAATGTTTCCTAAACAAACGGGGTGCTGGGATAGATCTTTGTTCATGGTTCTAACAATAAGACACCTCCGTACGACCTTTCTCGTAGGTGACGTCATCTACAGTACCCTAGGCGCGCCTCCTCTCTTGGTTCCAGAGGTGACAAAAACTTGATGGATGGAAAATCGCTTCCGCGAGAATACATTCCAAGAAACGAGGAATCGTGCCGAGTCATCCATCTTGGGAAGAGTCCGTAAATGCATGCACCTTAATGAATGGATCCGAGATCTCTCAAGTCAAGATTGTGTGATCGCTCAAACGAGATTCAAGAATATAAGCCACGGAGATTTTCCAAGGTATAATCTCACCGTTGAGGAATTATTTTTTATTGCGTCAGTAAATAAACAAGTGAGGGAAGAATTACAGAGAAAATTACACGAGGCGATTTTTTTCACCGACTAACTATATCTGAAGTAAAGTAAGCAATCGTATATGCGATGTCTAGTTTGTTGCTTACATTTTCGATTACTCCCCAGAAACTAATTCTAGGTCCACTTAATTAATACCATTTATAGCACTAATGTAAAAAATGTCTATTGGGAAATATTGAAATTTGTAACTTACGTCATTTTTGAGTTATTTTGTACACGGACAGACAGAGGGATGAATGAACCGAATACATAGGCGATTTAATTTAGAAAATAAAAGAGTTAAAATGCGGAAATCTGGGTGTGCGTACTTCAGCAGAATTACCAATGGATGTGTGATATACCAAGTGCATTTTGGAAAGGAAATATTACATGTAAAGACTGAATATCCCTGAGTGAACAGTTTTTAAGCGCATTCTTTTCAATTCTACAAAATAAATGCATAATAAATCTTCAGATTTAAGGTTTTTTAAAATGGAATATAAGCTTGCATCAACAATTTTCTCGTGAATGCCATCACATAATAAGAAAAACTCGAAAATTCTCACTTTCATGAAAGTCTCGACAACTTATAGCGCAGAAACTCCGTACAAAAGCTCATAAAAATTAGTCTTTTTTTTTTTATAAGATAAACCTCCCGCACTTGCGTACGCTTCTTTCGCTGCGCGCGAAGAACGCTTGGAAATTTCAATAAAACTCACAATCAGTAGCGATGACCGCACTTACGAAGAGAGCCAGAACATTCGATATGAAATAAGATGGTCGTTTCTACTAAAAACAGTGCATCGCATGGATGTTGAAAGATATTTTGGTACCAGAGAAGGATGAAGGTGTTAAATTTAGCGTCGAGATTTTAAGTCACCTCCACCAAGAATACGAAGGTGCTTGTGACGATATTTCACCAAGATGACACGATTTATAAGGATACTTTGAATAGCGCGTTTCAAGTAAGAATTACGGAGAAGGGAAATGATACACAGCAGCAAAGCGAGATAATCCCACGGTCTCTGAAGAAGTGGATTAATAATTAATATTTTTCCTTCTGTAATGGGTGGCTTGAAAGAGAAGGAGAGGAATTACCAGCAACTTCGCAAACAAAATGGGGGGGGGGGTAAGAGTTAAATAATAAATAGAAAGGAACTAATTCGTAGGCCCACGTTAAAGAGGTTAGTAGAAACAGGGAAAGGAAAGAAAGATATACAGGGAAATGTTGAGAGCGAGAGAGAGAGAGGACACTTAAGCAAGAAGGTTCATCTACATGATACACAGCAAATCACCAAATTGGTGGGTGGCAGGGGGTGCAGCGCAGGTAAAGCTGATTAAAGGAAGAGAGAATCAAAGAACTTTTTTAAAAATAAACCTAATGGAACGATAATTCCCTATCTCCCTCTGTCCTCTTCTAAGCGAATAAATCCCATTTTCCGCGAAAAGAATCACGTAAACCACTTTACCGGTGACAAAAAATGAACTTAATATTTTATTTAATACATACAGAAAAACCCCAATTACATGTATTTTAATAAAGACAAACACCACATCCATGCCCGAAGAGGGATTCGAATCCGCGACCTTTGGGCTAGAAGGCGGGCGCACTGCCTACCAGTCTAACCCGGCTTTCCGTCATATCTCGTAAAGTATTGCTCATATCAAAATATTTTTCCAACAAAACTTGTAGAACTGATAAAGAAGAGTATTTCGTTTCCTGTACATTTTTATCGTTGGCGTAGCCATTGTCAAGAAAATCGGACAAGAGTGTCTTAATTCGAGTTGAACTTTGAAAATTTCTTGCATGGTTACTTCTTCAATGTTGCTAGTATAAATAATCTCACAAACAAACGTTTAATTTCCTTACGTGTGCATGCAATATTTTTAAATACGGAGAAAATGGATTATTTACGATGAAGAAAAGAACTTTAAAACGCTATTTCCCTTACGTACAGGTACATAATTTATTTCTAATACTCCATTGCACGAAACGCGCCAATTTGTGATACGCTGTACACTTTCCTAACTTGTTTTAAAAAATTCACGCTTTCGTATAAACCCTGCGAATAATTCATATTAAAAAATAACGCGATAAATAAAATCTAGCACTTTACGAATCTTACTCGGGCTAATCCATCCATTTTAAAAATCCATTCCACGAAATTCTTCGTAGTGAAAATTTGAAAAAAGAGAATTTAAGATGGAAGTGAATGTTATCGTATCCACTTTCAAAGGGCACGCTTTTTAATTCGATAGAAAAGCTTAATATTAAATCAGTACATACCTAGAAAATGTTCAGATAAAGGTCGTTCCCATAAATGTACATGTTTCTTTATCAATAAACACCGCTTTTCTCTTAAAAATAAAAAGAGAAAGAATAGCATCGTGGCGAAAAACAATCCTCAGTTAAACAACTCCGTAAATACATTTCCGTCGCCATCTTTTTTATGCCCAGTTACCGTTGAATGGAGTCTTCCTTTATTTATGATAAAGAAAGTTCTCGCGAAACGTATAAAACGTTTCTCCTTTTTTTCTGTTAATCTTTCTAGAGTTTTTACGAGAAGCACATTTTTCAAAATTTAGTTTATTTATTTTTTTCGGGAAACGATTCGGGAATTCAATCTCGGAGGAATTTATTACAATGGAAATTAATTAGAGGTTTAAAAGGCCTTATTTTAAAAATATTATATCAAGCAGTGTTTTCGACGTTTCCTCGTCACGCATTCTAAGATTAAATGCCGCTCAAGATTTTCCAAAGATTACGTTACTTCACCTATTCTTTTAACGTTTTTGACAGAGAAACATGTTGATAAATTTTTCTCCATCATACAATGAATATTACATTAAATTTAACATTTAAATTTTATGTTAAAAATAAGGTTTTGCAGTGATTTTTCACAACTTATTCTAATATTCGAGATATCGAGGTGGTATTCACTGGGACTTTTCATTTTTTCGACGTTTATAACCGATTAATTTTGTTACACATTTATAAAAATATTAGTAGTTGGAAATGAAAATTTAAAGATAATTCTCATAAAAAGCCGAAAATTTTTAACATAGCAAAATATCCCTTCATATTTATTTTTAAAAATGATTTTCTAAATACATCAAAGCAATACTTTAAAATACTGTTTTTAGTTTACAATGAAATAATCTAAATTGGACAGTATTCGACACACTGAGAAAAATCTACTTTGCGAGATTATTTTTTAAATTCATCACATTCTAGAACAGTGATGGTGAACCTATGGCACGCGTGCCATAATTGGCACGCAAGACCATTTTGGATGGCACGCCAATGAAAGGCGAAAACCAATCAAAGCATTTATCGTACTGATTTAGTGCCGCAAAAACATTTGTGTTATTTAGTTAACTATTGTAAACATTAGTTTTATGGTTACAAATTTCAGTCTCTTATGCCTTGATCACGAATTTAATTTAGTTGGCACGCAAAAAAATCAAGGACTTTTTTGTGGCACGCGAGGCGGAAAAAATTCGACAATTTCAGTAATATTGGCACCCGGGCAATAGAAGGCTCGCCATCACCGTTCTAGAATAAAAGTAATCTAAACGAAAAAAAAAGACATTTTGGGAAATAAAAATTTTAACACGGGCTTTATTAATCTAAATTTTTGCTAAAAATCTATCGCACCTTCAGCCACAATAACTGCCCGGAAATGTGGTAAAGTAAGAGAGGTAAGGAGTCTTGAAATTTCGATTCGCAACAATGGAAACGCATCGGAAATATCCGGCATGCACAGAAACGGGGATGAGGTACAGAATTCAGTACAGTACTACTCTTCATCGAAAGATATTTAGACGTTAAATCCGCCTTTTCTTTCTCCGCATGAGCCAGTCTTTTCTATACTCTCGGTAACCAACCTTTGAAGAGAGAGAGCTTCGAAATGGCGAGATTCGATTCGCTTGAAAGGTAAACAAACGCTCCGGCGAATACTCCGCGCGGAATAAACCTCCATCCCTGCATCAAAATCCACTCACTGAACCTCCTTATTCAGTCTTATTCCGCAGAACCTTATAAGCGAGTGAAATATTATTTGTGCTTGATGCATTCTTCTATCGCATAAATCCAGCCAAATACCCGCTCGAGTGAAACGCATAGCTTGGGGATTAGGAATAAAAGAGGATGGATGAGAAAGACGAAGAAGTACTCGGGATATTATTTTTTTACCGAGAACGTTTTTAGACTGGTCCAGTGAACATTATTATTTTCTCCTCTTGCTTCAGCCACACCCGCCAGACTTTCCTTGACCACGGTGCGGGTTTTGATTTAATTTGATACCGGACGCCCGTGATAAATTCAATTCTGCTAATTCGCTTTCTGCTCTAGGACGAGGGAATTTTACGCCATCGAGCAAAATTGAAAGTTTGGGCTAAGGGATTATTTTGACTTAATTAAAATGTGGTCATAAAAAGGCCGCGGGAAAATATTTTAGGAACGTTTTTTTCAGACACGTTCGACCACTTTTTAGTTAATTGTCTATGAGTGTTAAAATAATCTCTTTTGTCCATTCTTATTTAGAATATTAAATCTACTATAACAATTATTACGAATCATAATTTAATAATCAGTACAAATATAAACAAATTTGTTGCATAACCAATATAATAAAAGCGTCGTGGTGACTGTTTTTTAACGTAATTTTTAATTATAAATAAGTCTGCAGTGCCTTTTTCACGAAAAACACTCCATCGAAATGGAATTTCACTTGTTTCTGAAATAATATAATTTGTGTCATTAAAGAATTAGCAAGTCATCAAATTAAATCACGCCAATCTATGAGAAAGGAACGATTAATTAATCTCCGTTATAATAGTCATGCCACTCACAATTTTCGTTCAATACTACGAAAGTTATGAATTTTTATTTTTCACGAAATTTATGTCAATATAAAAAAAGCGAATTAAAAACAAATTTCGAATTAATAATACGAAGCCTTCCTTATTTACGCTCGTTTTCTTATCGATTTATGCTGCGTGGCTGATGTTATATCCTCCTTGCAATGGTTTTTATAATAATCCGCATGTGAAACATTGTTTCACGTGAATATTTACATATGAATAAGTACACAACCGCAACATTAGAATGTTTACCGGTTATTTTCAAAGTCGTGTTAAGCGACTTGTAAAATCAGAGCAAAAGAAGAAAAAGGTTGCTGATTATCAGATTTAATAATTACCATTTTTAGAGATTAAGCTGAATGTGTCAATTTTTTACTACAACACTGACTTTTAAATATACATTATTTACGGGCCTTAAGGATAAATCTTCTCATCTCTTAAAACGTGCTGTCTAACGCCATAGATTCTATTCCGGTTCGTTTAATCGAATGACCTCATTGGCGTGGGACCTCTTTTTTTTTATATGGGAGGTGGCCTCCTCATTATCGGTCGCAGATTTCCTATCAAGAGCACACCGTCCCACGCGAATCTCAACCTCTCCGACTGTCCACTTAATTTCTTCCTCTCAATTGCTTTCGAATGACTCGTCCCGTATCGTTTTTCCCCAACCGCTGACCTAGTTTTTTCTCCATTTCCCCGGTAAATCGTTCCTTAACCCGCGGCTATATGAAATCAACGACCTCAAATATTGTTTTTTTTACCATCCGAAACTACCGAAGGCTATCCGATGAAGAGATTACCCGCGCTATCTTTCACTTTACTGAAACATCCTTAGCTTCGTTGCTCAAGCGTCAACCACAATTGCGTCTTTACAGTATTGGATTTAAACTATTTTAAAGTGCTTCTATTAATAGCTTACGGATTTGTTAAAAATGTGTTTTAATTAACCGTATCTATAGATCCCATCCCGCATTTTCTCCTTTCTCAGTTTAGGGAAATAAATGATTTTCTCCATAATAATTTTTTAAAACGTTTTTGCTCAGATGCGCGAAAAATATATACTCTTTTCCATCTTTAAAAAGTAATAAAAGCAATGATTTCTTCTTGTTCTTAAATCTATACTACATCTAGTATTGATATTAACAATTTCATACTTAAAGCAGCTTGGAGCCAGTGGCGTAGCTATCGTTACGTTGACCCCGTTGCGAAATTAATAATTAATAAATAAATTAATAAAGAATGAACGCAAAATTGTATTTAACTAGCATGTGAAACACGTATTATTACTAATTATTAATTTGGTATATTAAGTAAATATAATATATTATTTGGTAGACGTGAGTATAAACAGAAATATATATGTTGATAAATATAGTATTTCTAAATGTTCTCTCTCGTCTATGGGCACCTAAGTACCACGTAGGCGTAGATCGACTCAAGTTTGCACAACTCTAGGTCAAGTCGAATTCGATCGAGGCCAACATACAACATAAAAGTCTTTCTCTTGATTGTATCGTGAGATGTTCTTAACAACATCTTCGATAACACTGTGGTTCACCTCCATACAAAACTCAACTAACTTTTTTGTCAGTCTCTGTCTGCTTATGCTCATATGAATTATCGCTGACATAAAGTTATTGACTGGAATTGTTCGAAGAAGCCTTTCAAAATCGGAATTATGAAACTGCAAAACAACTGCATCAAAAGCACTGGTGGCACGCTTGATCGCTGTCGGTGAACATGCATAATGAACTTTGCCGCGTGCGCCATTTCCGTCGACTCCGCGAATCTCGCGCTTACAATGAAATCTGACTCTGTATCGAGAATTTCATCAAGTGCACTCCTACGTCGATTCGTCAATCCTGGCTCCAACCAACTCTCTCTCTCTCCGTACGAGCAATGTTCAACAGTTCCACAGTATCGTATTCCAACGTGGGGAAGCCGCCTTAGACGGAAACCTACTCGCATAATTTCCAACCTTCCTACTTTAAGAATTTAATTTTCGGTGAAAAAGGAGGTGAATCCCGCGAGTAATTTACGACACAAGCGATACTCTGCCTTCCCCTCTTCAGCTTTAACTTCAGCTTCCAATTTGTGAACAAACACGCTTCCAAATTCAAGAGTCATTTATATATGTTTTCGCCGCCATTGTCTTTCTGGTGACGTCATTTCCATTAGGATCCTATCTACTTCCCCCTCCCTCGCCATTCCCAGAGATCCTCGCAAATAGCGGACCCGAGTGAGTGCTAGGTGACGCCCCGAAAAACGTGTGTCGTGACATATATTCCAGGACTTCAACACAACGTTACGGACAAACAAAAAATGAGTGACGATGAAAGATGTCGAGGTAAAGTGATCGAGTGGATGTCACTTCAGAAGGGTACAGGAGAATGACAGACAAAGGATGAAGTTGACAGATGTAGGGGTCGAAGTGTGTGTTGAAAAGAAAGAGAGAGAAGACTGAAGATGAACGCATGCGCACGTATATAAAAATAATAGTCCCATGCTGGAAATCTTAACCTATCTACGACCAAGTTATTTTAACCGTAGCTAATTTAGAATTTTTTCTCGTCGACCCCTTCCTCCCCTCGCTCCGGATAAGACTCCTTGATTTTGGCTCTCAATTCTCCGTCAAGTCGTTGGAAATTGCAAGTACTCGTGTAATTGTTTACATGCCAACAATTAATTAATTAAATCTGCTCGCGAAGTGTTTTTTAAATTTATTTTCTTTTTTAAACTAATAAAAACTTTACCAGCGCTGCCAATGTTACTGCCCGCGACGTAACAAAATACCGTGCACAACCTCTTAGGGGTTTAAGTCAGACGTGACCCATCAAACCATCTGAGGCTTTAAACGCGGCTCAACGAAACAACCGTAGAGGTATATACTCGGAAATACAAATGCAGCCCGCCATCGCAAAAAAGCCCAAAGGTTGAGCCAACTATCCCTCCATCCTACCCAGGGGCAGATCTAGAAACTTACCCATTGAATCCACCCCTGCCAACGACCCTATATTTTGAAAATCCCTACACCACTATCGGAATATTTCTTTCCCTTTCCATACAGACGGGCGGATTTATGGATAGTGGGACCCTACGCGCAGCCTTGTTTTTTTTTTATTTTGAAATCCGGGAGGCCCTCAGCAGCACTGCGCTCACTGCGCATACCTATAAATCCGCTCCTGCATAGAGACTTAATCTGCGGCGTAGAATCGAGGAATTTTGCACGGAATGAATTTAAGAACGTAGCCAGTGGAGAGAGCAATGGGATTATACAATGAGGGGGCGATCGCTCCGTGTATCCGCCACTGATTCCACCCCATCATTAACAATAGTACTGCCCGCGAGAAATACTCTCCCCCCCCCAAAATTTCTGTCCTTAAAAGATAAATTCGCAAATTTTCCATAAGGAGACATTCTCAGTAATGAAACTAAAACTGTTTATAAAAAAAAGACGCATTACGTAGCGTCGTTCCTCTTACGTCTAATGAGCCGAAAACGAAGAGCCGAAAGTGATAATGATAATATTAACGCTTTTTAGTAAAACCCGGTGAAGATTAACTTCAGAGAAAACTTTACGGAGGTTAATCAGTTTAATTAGCGAACTTTCGGCAGTATCCTCGAAACTGTTTTTTTTTAAGTTCGAAGCTCACATATAATCCCATTCACATCACGCATTTTATGCATGTTAATCTGGTAAAAACGTACTTCCGGCATACATCAAATCAAACGAGGGTGTGGGATTAATTCGTCGTAAAAAAAAACTTTTTTAAGGCGTAGTATATATCGTTCAATCCGACGGGATTTTTTACTCTTCGTTTAAAAGTTAAACCCTTCGTTAATTCCTTAATATATCTTCCTTTCGTACCTCTCTTGACAACCTCCCTTTTATTACATCTCCATGATAGGTGAAAATTGTACACCAGAACTTTTTGATGGGTGTCTGGGCTAACTTCATTCCGACCCACTCACGGCGTGCTTAATCTCATCCACTCAATTAAACCCGCCTGGTCGTCCTTTGCAGTATTCCTTTCACTAAAAAAAATGACCTTTCCAATCCACTCGCTATATGGCATATGACGCCGGACTGCGCCTTGATTAAAATTAAGCGTTCCCTTGCTTCTTTTTCCATGTCCTTACGGCGGCTTAATTATCAGAATTTTATTTTAGAATGTTTGGGATCTTCTTCTTCTGGCGTTCAATCTATTTTGAAAAGGTTCCTCTCTTTTAATTTGAACATCTGACAACCAGTTATACGACCGAAACTAATTAATGCGTCGGGATAAAGGCAAACCACGTGTGCAAAATCAGGTTCAAGAATATCGAGAGAGAAAAGCACCACGATGCACGGTCTTACCTGCGTGTTCTTTCTTTTATTGTACCATAGCTGCGGTACGCATTAATATCCGAATTCCTTATCAAACCCTCAAATATGTCCTACTAGCAGAATTTCCCGTTGAATTTCAACGGATTTAGTGAAGCTACTACAATAAAACATACAAACTCTTTAAAATATATAGTAGATACTTTTTAACTTACAATTGTCTTTTCTTAACAATTAATCATATTTGCTTGTAACAATCCGTTTCCGAACGTATAACTTTCAAATATAACGATAATTGTATTTCCTATCATATCACCTTCGCCAAATCCAGCTTCATTTCATGATTGAACACTGACTGGTAAATTTACACCAGATACGTGAGCTTATTTACGTTAATAAACATTATAATGTAGAATATAATGATTTTACTTACAAAAAATGTAAGATTCCAGTATTCAATAGACGAAAGAAGGTTCAATTACTTTCATCAATAAACGTTTCCTGAATAATAATCAGTATCTATTTACGTTGCTATCCATAAACATCGACCGTTTCGTTGCTTAAACAAAAGTGCGAAGCGAATAACGCTAAACTTTCGTCTATTTGTAAGCTTCATTGAAGCTAACTGAATCGGAGGTAACAATGACGGCCGCCTTGGCAACGCCCGGAAAGACTACGAAAAATCCACAAAATTTCGAATAAAATAGCGTATTTCTGAAAACTTGGACCATGTAACATGTAAATTTCGCAGGAATAAGATAGTATAGAGTTTTATTCGTCGGATAAAGCAAAAACGAAAAAAATCGGTCCATATTTACGTATTTTGATGCTTGAAGGAATAATACCTTGCAAGTCAAGAAATGGATTCATACGTGTTATCTTATGGAAAAATGTTAATTCCCTATATTGGCAGCACTGATTAATCCCGGTTGACCAAACCATGACCATTCACTAAGTTAGGATGTAGGGAAGAATTGTACCAAATTTGGTTATTCTAGCTTTTACCGTTTAGGAGGAGTTCCATGAACAAATACACAAACACACACTTCAAAATATATTATAGTAGATAGATTAGCGTTTGTAAAGGTTGGGCCAAAAATATGTATCCGAGTACAAAATTAAATTACCGGACAACCGTACAAGGTATGATTGAATAATAAAGCGGATGAGTCATGAAAAAAGTCAAAATTCTTTTTACAAAATAACCCTTTTTGTCGTAAGTTCTACTTCATTTTTATGTTGAAATCGGGTACATTTTTGAAGCCCAACCCGTATTAAAAATTTGCTTCAAGTATCATTTTAATCAGTGACCCTATATATGATATTTAAGAGCAGTTTGTATTCCAGAATCTTTCTGTTATTCTCGCTCGCGATTCTCACTTTATAATCTCCTATTCTTTCCTTCCTTTACTCTGCTTTAGCTGCGACTTTTCCACCCAGTATGTCTTTCACGCCATTTATCCCTGCAGAGTAGGTATCTAGCATCTCCGTCGCCCATTTTCCGCGTGCACTTCGCTGTACGAACAGCACATTCGATTTTCCTCATCCCATAATATCCCCTACCTCTCTCTCTCACTCTATTTCCCAATCCAACGTTTTCCTCCCGCTTCTCCTCCATATTCCTCCTACTTCTCTCTCATTGTCTATCAAACATATCGCATGTTTTCAAATCAAAATAAAACGCTTCCGTACGATTTTATATTAATTTGACTGTGTAACTGTAGTATTAATTAATCTAGAGCAACCAAATTTGAACGGCGTCAACAATTTTTTGCGAGAATAAGGCACAGTTACAATTTGGTGATCGTCTTAACGTGTGAAAAAGAGATCGATAACCCTTGAAAGCATTGTGATCGCGGGAAAAAATCGACTTCAAGATTTGGACGGAAATACACGATTTAGAACACTGTCTGTCTGTGCGCGGCTATAGAGCCTAGATGGTTCAAAAAAATTAAGTGATATTTCGTATTTAGGCATAATATTATCCATAATAAATATTACGAAGAGATGAATGAAATAACCCAACAATGAACGAGAGACATGAATCTCAATCGACTGGATGTTTTTAATTGTGGGGTGAATAATGAACTTATCTACTATAATATATTTTGAAGCGTGTGTTTGTGTGTTTATTGGTTTGTTCATGGAACTCCCCTAAAGGTTAAAGGTAGAATAACCAAATTTGGTACGATTCTTCCTTACATCTTAACTTAGTGAATGGTCAAGGTTTGGTCAACCGGGATTAATCAGTGCAGCCAATATAGGGGATTAACATTTTTCCATAAGATAACACGTATGAATCCATTTCTTGACTTGCAAGGAATTCTTCCTTCAAGCATAAAAATACGTAAATATGGACCGATTTTTTTTTAGTTTTTGCTTTATCCGACGAATAAAACTCTATACTATCTTATTCCTGCGAAGTTTACATGTTATATGGTCGAAGTTTTCAGAAATACGCTATTTGTTTCGAAATTTTGTGGATTTTTCGTACCCTTCCCGGGCGTTGCCAAGCCGGCCGTCTTTGTTATCTTCTATTCAATTAGCTTCAATGAAGCTTACAAATAGACGAAAGTTCAGCGTTATTCGATTCGCACTTTTGTTAAAGCAACGAAACAACTGATGTTTATGGATAGCAACGTAAATAGATACTGAATATTATTCAGGAAGCGTTTATAACGATTGATGAAAGTAATTGAACCTTCTTTCGTCTATTGAATACTGGAATCTTACATTTTTTGTAAGTAAAATCATTGTATTCTACATTATAATGTTTATTAAAGTAAATAAGCTCACGTATCTGGTGTACATTTACCAGTCAGTGTTCAGTCATGGACAACTGTATGTTGCTTTTTCACGGGTTTCTTGCTTACAAGACATAAATGTAAACATTTCATAGGCATAATTACACAAGAAATGAAGCTGGATTTGGTGAAAGTGACATGATAGGAAATATAATTATCGTTATATTCCAATGCAATACGTTTGGAAACGGATTGTTACAAGCAAATATGATTAATTGTTAAGAAAAGCTAATTGTAAGTTTAAAAGTATCTACTCTATATTTTAAAGTGTTTGTATGTTGTGTTGTAGTAGCTTCACTAAATCCGTTGAAATACAACGAGAAATTCTGCCAGTATAAAATACAACCATACTACATCCAAATTATTCTAACAGTAACGGCAATGATTCTATCATAGCTTGCAAGACAATCCAGTGAAAACTCTGATACCGATAAGCGCACTTCAATGCGATCGACAAAGTCTCAATATGAACGGAATGAAATTACTAGATGCGAGCCGGTTTCGTTTTGGGGACAAATGATAAAAGCCAAGAGTTTTCAATTTGCGTGTTCCACAGAACCCTAGAGTACCATGCTATATCAGAAACCGAATAACATTTCCCTTACAATCTCGAAGCCCACGTCTCGCTTAAAATTCCAAGAAAAAAAATATATATATATATATAAGCTTTCTCTCGGCTTCTGAAAGTTTGATAAACGACTGGCGTAGGCGATATCTGCCGAAAAAAAAATGAAGCCAAAAACATCCAAATTATCAAGAATAACACACAAAAAAGTAGTAAACCATAACTATTTTGATAAAAAGTTTTCGGAAAAGCCCTTTTATGAAACTTTAAATCTAATTCTTTTCCTTCTCCTTTCACTTTTTCATCCCGCGGTTCTTCTTCCTTTCACTTCCGCCACTCAACTTTTTCGCTCTCTTTTTTTTATTCTCTCCCCCTCTCTTTCCTCCTCCTCCCCCCCCCCCCTCTCTCTCCCTTCCATCGACTCTCATTCGCTCTCCCCCTTCGCGTCTTGTCTTATCTCCCTTATCTCATGCTCCTCCCTATAACATCTCAATATTCTCAAACCCTTTCCGACGTTCCTCTCTCTCTCTTTTCGCCCATATCCGGCAGGCGTCCCATTTCCAATAGCGACTCTGCCATCGCCTTTCCTCCCACCCTCTCTCTCTCTTTCATTCCTCCGCGTACTCAAAATTCTCATCATCTCTCTCTCTCTCTCACTCCCTCTCTCTCTCTCTCGTGCTAAGAATCTCTCTCCCATCGGTCGATTCCGCGGAGGCGGGATGCGCGTCACCTCTCTCTCCGGAGTAGTTTTTATGACTCGCAGGGGTAATGGCGTGTATCTCTGCTGCTCGTTCGCCCTAAACCTCCTCTCCCTCCCCCCTTCTCTCCCTCTCTCTCTCTCTCTCTCTCATATTTCTACTTATTTTTATTATTCATGTTTTCATTTAATCTCGTTCAATTTTATTAAACTTCATGTTCATTTTTCAACACTTTAAAATATATCTCGCGATTTTTTATTCCTCAAAATCGTACGTACTATTTGTAATTCCACAATTGTTCTTTCATGTATGTGGGATTTTCGCAGGTTTTTTTCCACTCCCCTTCCCTTCGTGGGTGTTTTCCTGCGTGGTTTTTTTTAACTAGGTTGGTTCGTGTCAGGTCCTTCATAGGTTTTTACCACAAATAATTATTCTTCTCTTTTTAGAAGTTTCCGAATTTGTAATTCGATCTCTTAATTGTCGTTTTTTCTTTCTTTTTTGTTCTTTCTTCATTTGTTTAGTTTCAGGTATTTGTCTTCTGTATGTATGTTTATGTTATTATTTTTGTCATTTATAATTCATAACGTAGGATTAAATGTAAGAAGGGACTATGTAGTCTCAGTTTCGCCCGAAATAAAGTCGTTTGTCTGTCTGTCTGTCTTTCGCTCTCTCGCTCGCTCTACCTCTCTCTCACTACTCTTTAACACCTCCTCTACCTCTACTTTTAATTCCATTAAAATATCCAATTTAATCTGTAAATATGTATTAATATCCTGCATGTAAAATTGTAAATGCAGTCGAACTTGTATAAGTCGAACGTATATAGCTCGAATTTTCTATAACTCGAAGAGAATTCTATTTACAGGACGAAACCTTTTTCCTATCATTTTCTTTTATTACTCGAATTTCCTCCAAGTCGAATATTTTTTTGTTTCCCTTGAGGTTCGACTTATAGAAGTTCCACTGCACTTGACAATTGGGTCAGGGGGCTAATTAGGCGTTTTTATTCTCTTTACGTGACCTACCAAAGAAAACCAAAGATCCAATACCACATGACGTTCTTACCCTCCTAATTTCCCCCCACCCAGGATCAGTTACTCAAGATAATTCAAGTGATGAAGAGTCCTGTGATTAAATCAGCACTTTTGATTGTTTAGGCTTCAATTTATAATGAAAAAGATTGTTTCTTTGTTCAAAAAAAATAATTAAATAAAAAACCATCAGAAATCAATTTTGTGACCCCGAACCCCCCCCCCCCCCCCCCCCCCCGCAGAAAATACGTAAGGTGTTTCTCTGGAAATCCCCATTATGGCTGCGCTACTGGACAGAAAGAGTCATCACTGAGTCTTAAAACCATCAGGAATGAACTCAGCGACCCCAAAAAACCCCGACTGCCGAAATTCAGGTAAATCAGGCGATATCTTAATTTTGACCAGAAAAACTGTGCTTCCAGACCACTGTGCAGCGTGAGCGCCTATTATCGTCGCATGTTCGTTTTCGGCTGGACGGATTTTCATGAAATTTGATATTAAGGACTTACAATCAAATATAATAATAATATTGCAAAAATGAATCACGTAAGCCAATCAGGGATACCACTTTACTGGTGATAAAAAATCAACTTTCTGTCATATTTCGTAAGGTGTTGCACATATCAAAATATTTTTCCAATAAAACTTGTAGAACTGGTAAAGAAGAGTATTTCTTTTCCTATACATATCTATCGTAGGAGTAGCCGTCATCAGGAAAATCGAACAAGAAAGTCTTAAATCGAGTTGAACTTTGAAAATTTCTTGCATGGTTACTTCTTCATTGTTGCTAACATAAACAATCTCCCAAACAAACGTTTAATTTCCTTACGTATGCATGTAATATTATTAAATAGGAAGAAAATGGATTATTTTTGAAGAATATAAGAACTTTAAAACGCTATTTCCCTTAGGTACAGGTATATAATTTCTTTCTAATACTCCACTGCACGAAACGTGCCCATTTGTGATACGTTGTACAATTTCCTTACTTGTTCCTTTCTTTTACAGGTTACTCTCTCTATAATCTCTACTTTTACATTTTCTTTCGCTTGCCTCATTCCTCTCCCCGTCCTTCCTCCCTATCCTTCTCTCTAACCCTCTCTCGTCCTAACCTGTCTCTCTCTCTCTCTCTTCTCCTCTCCGCCGTGGAAAGGATATAAAAACGTAAGGTTAAGGGCTGTAAGGCTTTTCCGCACCTTCCTATCCCCCTCGCTCTCTCTCTCTTTCGCTCCTTAAAATCTCGCACCAGAAGAGTGAAAATGGGGCCTTAGTTTTAGTGGCGCCGTGGAACAAGAGAATCACCGGGGTTTAAGGGAAAAGGGATGACGGAGGAAAGGAGAAGAAGAGAAAATGGGAAGAGGTTTTTTTTAAAAATAGGTATACTTGGGGATATTTCCCTTTATCCCGCCTCTCTTATTGGTAAAAAGTGCGTCTTTTTTCTATCCCGCTCTCTCTCTCTAACCCCCTCCACTCTCTTCTCTTCCGATATGCTATTCCCTCTCGTAGAAGTGTGAACGAACTCTTGATTGCTCCGTTGGAATCCGCTTCGGTTTTGTTTTTATTTCTCCCCCCCCCCCCCCCTCCCCTTTCCGCCAGGAAGGGGACCTCGGATTTCTTTCCGGGAGGCGTCACCTTCGTGAAGCTTTGATTATCTTTTTTCTGTTTTTTTTATAGCCGAGCAGGAAGTTATTTTTGTGGAATAATATCGTCAGCGATATTCGAAATTAATGTCACGTCATGCGACGTGGCAAGATGTCACCACAACAAAAATATACGTCATTCCGTGCTTTGAGAATGATACAAAGCGGAGGCATTCACTTTGATCGACGTTCAGGACTACAATTTAAAGAATAAATGATGAACGTGACATTTTTTTCGAGTTGCGCATAAAATTTGATCGTAATGATAAACTGAATGGAATCAACGAGTTCGTCTTACGCCTGGAATAAAATTGTGGACTGTTCCTGCAAGCGCCATAAAAAGGATGCCGTTGTCGGTTCTGATTCGACGATAATAAGTTCTTTTAAAAGAAAGAAGCGATAAATTATGCAATAAAAAGTTTTTGTCTGTCACGCTGTTTCCGTTAACCATCCAATAAAATATTACGGTAATGACGCAGATTTTAAATTCTGACTGAATGTTTTTTTAAGGCTAGGCTGAATTTCGAGACACCCATTATAAAATGAAAGGAGGAACCTCCAAATAACCATATAAATATTTTTAAAAAAGGGAAATAGATATTTAGGGGAATTTACTCCACGCCAGTCACCAAACACACACGCAATCTCACACACTCCGAGTTTAGCGGGAATTACTCCAACGCCAGGGACTCTTTTTCTTTGTTCACACACACACAAACAAATACAACCAACCACAAAAACACGCACGAGAACTTCCTTTCTAAAAAAATTGCCTAATTACGCGTATTTCGGAATCAACGATCCTATCATCAGTAGGCCGATCGAAAACGTACAGATTTTCGAGGGAAGACTTAAAAATAACCGGTAATTTCCGCTGAATATTAATGATCATACTGTTCTACAAGAACATTAAAAGATCCGAAGATTGTATTTCTCAGCAGCACAAGAAAACGATTAAAAGAAATTCAAATCCATCATAAACTTCGATAGGTCAAAACGAGATTCCATCAACGTTCACAGGGGCGGTAAAAATATCCTTCGCCGTCAAAACTCCGGCAGACACAAAAAAATTCGCGGATATATTTATTTCAATTATTCGCTATAAAAAACTTCTCGGATCCTCGTTCTCCCTACTTACCTTCGCCATCCGAGCGCATCGTGCTTCCTAACCGGGAACCTACCCAAGGGTAAGACATATATATCGCTCACGTCAGCTTCAGGGAATACTTGTGGTTTTCCTCCGCGATAATACGATCTCGAAACTCCTCGAGGACGTCGCAGCCACCAACATTTGGAATATCTGGAGGCGCACTCGGGATATCTCTAGAAAAGGTCACGCAAGAATTGAAAGGATGTTCCGAACGGCCGAAGTCAGGATGGCGAATTTGGCCGGGGAGGAATCGCGTAGAGAGAGAGAAAAGAGGTGGAAGATGAAGGATAGGAAATGGGAAGAGGGGAGGGGGGAAATAGGACGGAGAGAGGATGGGAAGACGGAACGGGAGACTTAGATGGAGGTCTGCGACATCAATTTAGAGGCTAAGGAGATTGAAAGTGGAATAGGCCGAAGGACGCATGGCAAGATTGAAGAAGGTCCTACCCCCCTTCGGATGAAGGAAGATCGAAACCTTATGGGAAAGGAGGGGGAAACGACGAAAAAGAAAGAAAAGTTAAAAAATAAAAATAAACTATGGAGGAAAGAACAGAGGAAAAAGAAATCGGTTTTTCCTCGGGTAAATTGGCTGATTCAGAACGAGGATAAAGGGAGGAAGAGATGCGCAGAGGAAAGCAATCCTATAGGAAGGACCGACATTGTCTGGCGTGATGTCATTGGATGCTTTCTCTGAGAGGAAAGAAGGGTTCTTTTATTTTTTCATGGCCCGATAAAAAAATTCCGCCTTTCATTTATTTCTCGTAATATCCCGAGCCTTCATTGGGGAGGGGGACCGAAAACGCGGGCGTTAGGGTAAGAGCAGTAAAGGATTTGACGTTTCGCAACATGATTTCATTGCCAGGGTATCTGTTAAGGATCGGGGACACGATGATATCTCGGTTTCATTTAGATCGATACGTGTTCCGACGACCAACGTGACGTAGTTCGATAGAAACACGTTGTACGACCGATGGTCGTTTAGTTCCCTTCATTCGATTTCTTCATTTCGTGTTTTACTCTGATATAGTACACTTATGTATCCCAAAAGCTTCCATTACTTTTCCTTTCCATTTCCTGCTCATTCCGTCGAGTTTCGCCGACTCGATTACTATTACCTGTCTCGATCAGAACTCTATTTCGTTCGGCAGAACATTTTTCTTCTCCTACTCCCGCGTACATTTTGTCGAGATTCTTATCGGTAAACGCTTGGAAAAACGTACACGAAATAAAATCGAACTTCAACGATCAATCATGTTTTTTGCTGCGGGTGCTCGCAAAAATTAATGCTAGACATTTTTTATCGCGTCCGAAATATATTCTATTTTACCGTGTAAGAAAATAAACATCAAAATGAAGATTTATGAAGAAAAAAACGGAACATCTTTGCCTTGATCGGGAATCAAACAAGAGTCTTTCACTTGCCATGGAAATATTCTAACCACTCAACAACCGAGGAAAATTAATTTCATCGCTTCAGAATCAAGTATTTATTACGCTGAGGTCAAGCAAGTTGAAAACTCGGATTCGATTCCTGATCAAGGCATAATTTTCCCCTGGCTTTTTCAGAAATATACATGTCCAGCACATACCTATCTGCTAACAAACTTCACCAACAATTTTCAATCGTGTACATCAAAATAAATTATTAAATGTATATATAATCCAGATAAACACTGTTGTAATAATTTGTTCGTATGGGAATAAGATCAAATACGAACTAGAATTTCCTAAAGCGGAGAATAGCGCGTGCGATAATAGGATCTAATTTGTTAAAGAAATACAGCGCGCAGAATAAAAAAGTATAAAATATTACGAAACCGTATTTTATAAAATCTGAAAATACCGCCATCTTCTTTATGTTCGAACGGTTTACGGCAAAAAAATATCTTTTAACGAGACGCCTTACTACTCGCGTTACAAAGTGTGACAATACCTCAGACGGACTACCTCGAATTCGTTCGGATAACGAGCGGCATCACGCACCGTCGAGTCGCATCCAGCTCTTCCAAAATCCTCCAGAAAAAACATCTTCTCGGCATTTGAACAGACCCGTCAAAATTCGCGACCGATAAACTCGCTCGACGTCCTTTCAAGCTTCGTTTTTTTTCTGGTTTCACGCTTGGAGATTATCAAAAAGGGAAAAATCAAAAAAAAAGAAAAAGGAATCGCGTCGTTTCCAGTGGAATAAATTTCTTCGGGAATGACGGAAGATCCTGATTCGTTGCACTCTCACGCTCAACTATTTCATTCACTTTCTATTTTCTACACACCTGTCTTCCTACGCCAGGAAGCTCTTTAACCATATTCTCTGATTCAAAATATTCTCATAAACGCCGTTTCTTCCATCATTCTTCTTTAAAAAGGTTGATAGAGGTGAGAGGAGAGGGGGAAGAGGGGAGACGGAGACAGAGGGGGGCAGAGGGGGATAGAGAGGGGCAGAAGGGGGCAGAGTGGAGATTTTAACAGCTTTGCCCTCTTCACCTCCCTCCAATCCTTCCCTTTCCCTATCGTGAGACTCCAAAAAAAAAAAAAAACGAAATCAGCGCCTCCTGTTAAAAGACTGAGAGAACACTTTCCAACGCGTACGTTCCATTCGAAGCTGCCTCCAGCTTCCCCTGCGTTCCTCCATCCCCCAATTTCTCCCCTTTTAAGTATTAGGAAACCTCTCCTCGTGCGTGTGGATGGTTGAAGGAAGCAAACTGGGAAAATTCCTAAGGCGTCACGATTTATATACTTCCTCCGGTTTTTCTCTTAACGACTTCGGGCCGTTGTCGGAGGGAATGCTAGGATGCGGTTCGAAGATAATTAAGCGCACAAAAGGGTAACTTCAGGGGAGAGAGTGAAAAAAGGGAACTCGAGGAGATGGCGTTTAATGATAAAAGTCAACCCTTTCGGGAAAGCTTTTTCGTTTTAATGACGCAATCAAGAGAGGAACAAAGAGCCGTGGATGTAAGCTACCCTTACGCTGAATAGTTTTTAGGCGCTCGGGAAAAGGAAAGCCTTCATTTGCAAATGAGAGGGAGGGAGGAGGTACGCGCGCGAAAATCGGAAAACGAAGTCTTCGGTTCGTTTGTCGAGGTGGTGAAGGACGCGTGGGCATAGTTTTATCAAAAGAACACATCCATCCTACGTTACCTAGTCGCCGAGTTCTACTTATTTTAAGTATTCCCAGTTAACGCTTTAATGCACCGTGTTTTAGGTCACCCATTCGACGTACCTATTTTTTTAAAATGCATATAGGTAAATCTAAGATCAAACTCTTTTTTTTCTAGAGGCATAAATTTCCAAACAAAACTGGAAATATATTGCATATTTTAAATAGATTCTTCTATTTCCGAAAGAATCAATTCTTATAAAATGAAGAAAATTGGACTTTTACTCGAATGAAAATGTATACCTTGGCTCGGAATGAGGCAATCGTTTAGGGAAAACCTTTTTACTTTCTTCAAAAAGATAAAAAAATAAAATTTCAATCATATAATTAGCTAATTTTGGTTTTATAAAAAACATTCATGCAGTGCAAACAAGTATCACGTGCCGAACTAAAGGCCACGTAATTATTAGCAGTTTCTGTAAAGGTCTTTTGTCACATCTTTCGCTGCTTATTATACATATATATATATATATATAAGGTGACAACAAAGTGTTGGAGGAAGCCCAGTGGACATTTACCTCCATATTTGTGTTTTTGTATTTTTTGTGTGTCCTCAGCACCCCCAGCGGCTCTCCGATCTAGGTAAGTGTCCACTGTGTATATATAATGTTATATTTAAAAAATCTAAATTGTTTAATTTAATTCATTCGCTGCAAAGTACGCGCTGAAGAAATCGAGCTTGCGAACCTCATCTCGATGAAAACTAATGAAAACCTTTTTCGCTTCCAGTTCCGTAGGGCTAAAGTTGGTCCTCTGCCCCCTTTCTCTTCCGACCGCGATACTCCATTAACTAACTCCCCATCTCTTTGGATCGAAGCTTCTCTCTTTTCTGTTTTTTCTTCCCCTCCCTCCCCCCCTCCTCCTTTTCCATCCTATCGATATACTTATCTCTACCCCAAACCCCTCTTTCTAATTGGTTCCCATTCCCCTTTCATATCCAATATTAGCACTATGTAAGCCGCTTCGCTTTGGGCGTTTATATAAAGCCGTGATGTTACGATTTCGTCACCTTAGAATGGCGATAAATCTCTGAAACTGGCCCTGTTCCGATAAGAGTTGTAAAAGTCGTAAAGGTTTTCTATGAAAAATTTTTATTTATATATATAAACGAATAAAATGTAACTTCCGGGAAACCATTATATGGCCGGGAAAGTTAATGGGATAATTTACAAAATATAAATGATTTTTTATCAAATTTGTATGAGTCCAGAGGTAATACGCGCGTCTCCGGACGATTCACCCAGAGCGATTCGCCCTTGGGACGTTTCACCCAAAGGCGACTCAACCATGGGACGTTTCACCCAAAGACGATTCACCCATGGGACGTTTCACCAAAAGACGATTCACCCACTAGAGTTTTCACCCAGGTCTTTTCACCCAAGGTTTTTTCGCCCACAATCCAGTTCACCCACATACTGTTTTACCCAATGATATTTCCCCCATAAGTTCTTTTAAAACATCTGACCTCCCTCTGTATCAGATTGTAATCTTCAAAACTGTTAAATCAGTGGAAGTCGAGAAAAAATTTCAAATAATATTTATTAAATTTTATCCCATTTATTTAATTTATAAATACACTGGAAAAGGGAAAATGAAAGAAATGTTCATATTCCAACATAATGAACTCCTGAATTATATATCTTTTTATGGTATTTCAAATTAACTACTGCATATTAGGTGTTTGAAATAATGCCACAATCGCTCTCCTTTCACATAAGGTAACATGTAAAAACAGACTTTTTGATATATAACTTTAATTCTTTCTCTGATTCGAATTAGAAAGAGTTAACTTAAAATATATGGACCAAGTCTGTTTATAAGTGCATCTAAATTGTTAAAACGAATTTAATGATTGCGATTTAAAGAAATAAATGTATCTGCATTTATTACATTTTAAAATCAAAACATAGTCAATTATATATAGCTTTAAAAATATAATTGGGAATGTGTACGTCGAGCCTCTAAATCAACCCTGAAAATATGGCGGCCGTAGCTTAAACAGTTACCTAGATATTTATTGATCACAAACAGACGGAGAAAGGGTGAAAAGGTCAGATGTTTTAAAAGAACTTATGGGGGAAATATCATTGGGTGAAACAGTATGTGGATGAACTGGATTGTGGGCGAAAAAACCTTAGGTGAAAACACTTGGGTGAAAACTCTCTTGGGTGAATCGTCTTTGGGTGAAACGTCCCATGGGCGAATCGCTCTGGGTGAAACGACATGGAACCAATACGCGTGATAAATATAAATTTTAGAGGGGGGAATCAAGAGATTTACATATACGCATATGTATACAGCGACGGAGTTACCTATAAGCCTAGGGCGGCAAATTTCAGGGTCGGCAATTTTTGAGAAAAAAATATAATAATGATAAAAATAAATATAAAAACTTAGGAATATTTGTATTAATAAAGAAAGTATCTATCTAATGATATTTTTAAAACAGATGAACGCATTGCAGCAAAGTATTATGTATGTAGATGAAGATGAATAAGAGGGACCCATGCTTCAGAGTGGCTCGCAAAAGTATTGTATTTCCTATCATGTCACTTTCGCCAAATCCAGCTTCATTTCTTGTCTAATTATGCCTCGCCGAAATATTTACTTTTGTTTTGTAAGTAAGAAACCCGTGAAAAAGCAACGTACAGTTGTCCATGATTGAACACTGACTCCGGTAAATGTACACCAGATACGTGAGCTTATTTACGTTAATAAACATTATAATGTAGAATATAATGTTTTACTTACAATAAATGTAAGATTCCAGTATTCAATAGACGAAAGAAGGTTCAATTACTTTCATCAATAAACGCCTCCTGAATAATAATCAGTATCTATTTACGTTGCTATGTATAAAGATTGACATCGATCGTTTCGTTGCTTAAACAAAAGTGCGAAGCGAATAACGCTAAACTTTCGTCTATTTGTAAGCTTCATTGAAGCTAATTGAATCGGAGGTATGAATGACGACCGCCTTGGCAACGCCCCGAAGGACTACGAAAAATCCACAAAATTTCGAATCAAATAGCGTATTTCTGAAAACTTGGACCATGTAACATGTAAATTTCGCAGGAATAAGATAGTATAGAGTTCTATTCGTCGGATAAAGCAAAAACGAAAACAATCGGTCCATATTTACGTATTTTAATAGTTGAAGGAAGAATACCTTGCAAGTCAAGAAATGGATTCATACGTGTTATCTTATGGAAAAATGTTAATCCCCTATATTGGCAGCACTGATTAATCCCGGTTGACCAAACCATGACTATTCAGTAAGATAAGATGTAGGGAAGAATTGTACAAAATTTGGTTATTCTAGCTTTTACCGTTTAGGAGGAGTTCCATGAACAAACCAACAAACACACGCTTCAAAATATATTATAGTATACACACACACACATACACACACGATATATATACACACACACATTTTTTATTTATTTATAACTGTGTAAATTGACTTGCATAGTATTCGTTTTATGAATACCTAAATAATTTGTTTTCAATGCCACCCCTGTTAAGGAAGATGATTTTTTCAAAATATTTTTTCTCCCGCTTCCCCAAAATTCCTTATAGCGTAACAAGCGAAGCGAAATGACGCGAAATAAATACCCCTCAAATTTTCCGTGGCTTCCTCTTGCTTTCTTCAATTTCCCGTTCCATGCATTCTCTCTCGCAATCTATCTCTCTCTCTCATTCTCCGGTACTTTTACGGGCTCTATTATTGCCTTCGACATTATTTTTTTCGTACGGTTTTCACGTTTTTCCCGTTTCGTGTTTTTAAACGCGCATTCGTTTAAATTAATTCGACTCCGCATATGATAAAAAATAGAGCTCCTCCTATTCAACGGGGAGATGTTCAGAGAAATCCACGCTTACCGAATCGATTTTTATTCCGTAATTTCACTTTTCCTTTGCATCTCGTTCATACATATCAAACTATAATATTCTTTGTTGATTGGAGCGTAACGCACGATTTGGCACGCCTCCCCTATGAAGCGGGCGGAAGGTGAACTAAGGCTTAATGCGGCCAAGAGTTCGACATGACTGTTTTAAAATAGGTTTCAAAAGGCAGCATTTAAGAAAATATCTAAATAGTGACAACTCTAAAAATATACAAAATGATTACACGGTTTACTGACAAAATCAGACTATTTTTACACAGCATTTAAATTATAGTTGAATATAAAGTCAATTTTTCAGCATGAAAAGTGACAATGGTGCATTTTATTTCCAAACGCCTCTGCTTTCGTACTTACGTAAAAACAAAAGAATGACATTGATGTTTGCATGTTTAACGGATATCCTTCAACCTTTTCACTGAAATTTTTATTCAGACGAAGGTCAGGGACGTGTATGCATCGACTATTCCGTATAAACGTATATCTCGCACGTCAAAATACATAATGTTCTTTCTAAAGGTTCTTGACACTTCCATCCTGTTCATTTACCTCTTTAGTCCTTTCTCGTTTCTTGATAACAATAACAGAAAGTACGTCAGGCATACACATTCACTTCACTCTCCGTAATGCGAGTCGACATGTAGCATACTCGTTCGCTTTTGTGAATATACGATTAAAAAATAACCTGTATGGCCTCCGACTTTCTATATTGTCTTACTTCTTTCGATTCCTGTCTGTTTTAGCCACCATAATATTTATCAATTCTTGTTCCCGGTGTACTACAATGAGAACTCGTTATGTCACTTCTTGGTAATATCCAGTTTCCAAATATAATTTTAATATATTGAACGATTTAAGAGGTTGACTGCCATGACGGACACCGATGTCCACTCGGAATCGAAAAAATCACGCGACCCATTAAACACGTAGGTTTTATTCACTAAAATGACAAATTTAAATTTAAAAATACAGAGTTAAAATCGCAAAAGATGCTGGAAATGAATGCCACCGATTTACGCGAAGGTGGTAAGAAACTCAGACGGACATTTTCAAGCGGTTTTCGTCATTTAAAACTGAAACTCGGCCGGACGGCTTCATATATTTAAAACTACTCTCCCGGAAACTTTTAATGAGAACACACATTGTTGATTTATCCGGAAAATGAAATCCTGGAAATGATAACCTTAGGGCATTCTGGTGAAAACGAAACGTTGTAGATTGCGTTCCAACTTATACAGCTGCACTAGTGTGCGATGTTTAAATTTTCTATATACTTGTGCAGAGCTGTGGAAAGAAGCTCAACTTTATGAGATGCGTGACCCTGTATTTGCCTACGGCGCGGCGCTGTGGCTGACACCGGTGTATAACCGCTTTCCCTGCGTTGCAATGTATCCCGCGCGTCCTACCTCACCTTTCTCATATAGAGCTCGGTTTTCGGAATTCAACGTTACCATGGAGATTGGTCTTTATCGTTGGATTTGCCACATCATACAATCTAAAGAGATAGGTGGGGTAATTTGACGTTTATTCGCAATTTTCCTTTTTTTCCGGACGTCACAAGAGAACAACCGTTTTCTTCATCATTTTCCGTAAGTGACTGAACGATTCCTAAAAAGGAAATGACAACATGAAGTTGGTATATATAAGATAATCTAGCAAAGCCAAGGCATCCGACGGCACATCACTGGTTTTTTAATGGAATCCAGGGATTTATGAAAATGCAAGTTAAAACGGCTGCGTAGAAAAATAAAATAAAAAATATATATGCTTCAGCAAAATGAGTCGGCGATGGATTAAATAAGAAAAGAATTGTCATTACTATGGAGGACTAGATAACTTTCTCTCAACTCTGAACGTTTCCACCCAGCTTTGTTCGTTCGGCCTGGGATAAAGTAGTTGCTATGCTGAGCCTAAAAAGCATGCATCATTTTTATTAAGCAGTAGCATCTTTAAAATTAAACTATTCTCCATGTATTAGGAGTCACACCATAATTACTTATTACTCTGTAGAAAAAGACTTGAAAATTACCCTCGGCAGTCAACCCCTTAAACTAATATTAATCCTTATAATGCGATTTTTTTAATGCGTTAAATTATCCAAATCATATCCTGCTTAAAAATATTATAGTACTCTATTAGCACTGAGTCTCGATTCATCCACAAGTTGATGCCCTAGACGACTACAGGCGGTATATTTTACACACAGATGTTATATTGGCAAGTTCCCGGATAACTTCCACCTTCTGGCACAGGGAGATTATTTTTTGTTGGTTACCGGGCATCATACGAATATAAAATAGTAGAAGCTATGAAAAGTGTATTGTGAATAATGAGACGAGAGCAAAGCATGACGGTAGATGAAGTGTGGAGATATATAAATCCGGTAACTTCAGTTTTAAGCGATCAAGTTAGGTAAAAATAGTTAAATGAGTGAGATTAGATATAGGAAACGGTGGATTTGGAGAGGCGAAAACGCATTCACATAGAGTAAGAGACTTTTTTTTCGAATAAACAAACATGTTATGCTAACTGCTAAACATGGGTCATTCTCTAGCCCTGCATCTTTCTCTGTGGTTACCATGGTAACTTACATGCGAGTGCTATTTTCTTTGAAAGCCCCTTTTAACATGAAAAAGTTTCGTGAAGTGAGGCTGTGAACCAGAATAGGAATCACTTTTCCTACGCGTTACTATACAAAACATCTTCGAACGACTTCCTTTTGCATCATAAACTAGCTATTTAAACATAAGCCGGACAGGAAAACTCACAAAAATTCGAAATACCCTCTTTAAGTTAAACTTTCCCCATAAATATCCCGAATTGGAATCAACACACAGACAGAGGATCATTAATATTACGACAGAGAGTAAACCTTAAAAAGCGTTTCGCTTAAATCTGTGTAGGTGGCAGCAGAATATCTTTATCCGGCATCCTTTGTCATCCAGTTTATTTTTTTTTCACACCCGTCACCTCTAGAAGAAAGACAATCGTACGAACATCACAGAAAATTCCGTTCTCCTCCTTAAACCACACAGCAATTCATTTCCTCTAGGCGAAAAGTGAGTTACACAGCCGAGTAGTCGATGGAGTCCGTTCAACCCTCCATCTCTCATCTACACTCCCAAACCCCTCCACAACATTCTTTCCGAGAGAGAAGAATCTCGAGAAACAAGATACGTGCGAAACAAGCAAACGAGCCGAAGAAGGGAGCGAGAGAGAGAGAGAGGAGAAAAATAAATAAGCGGAACCATCTTTGGCCCGTGGGCGTATTATCCCCAACACCATCCTCCTACACTGTCTTCTCCATATACGTAGATACCCGAGATCTCTCCGCCCTCTCATTTTTCCACTCCTTTTATTCGCCTCCCCCTCTTCCTCTCCTAGACTCCAAAGACTCTGGAAGATCGCACGATCTATGAAGGGTGGCGAAAGGGGACTTCGGGTACATCAATCAGAGCGATATATCGCGTACCGTCTTCGGTTTTCTTGCCACGAACAACCTATCTCCTTCCGAGATTCTTCGTTACCATGAAACGCTCGGATAATAATAAAAAAAAAGCGACGTTTTTTCACTCTCTCCCTCTCTCTGGATACCATTTTCGGACAATGCCTGGAGGAATTTTGCTTCGGAAGCGTAGGACGACGGCTCCCCTAGGAAACCGGTCGATGGAATGACTTTCTCTGAGGAAGTCCTGCGTCGCATTGTTTTCTTAAGACCGAGTTCTGAAAATTCGAAATGAGGAGAAAGCGCGAGTCTGGGCGAAGGTTTTCATATGTGAAGTCTCCAAATTTTCCTTTCCGAATCGCCGCGGTTTTATCCTCGCGTTATCCGTTTTATTTTTGCGTATGGAAAAATGTTCCTAAAGAGATCCTAAATAATTCACTTACCGAGTAACATAAATTACCTCGTCAGGGGCTGATTGGGAGCAAAATACTCGGATATCGGCCCACCTGACAACTAAAATAATGTTGCGGCCCCCCCTAGGAGGCCGCGGCCCATAGTTTGAGAAACGCTACTTTAAGAATACGGAAAAGCAACAACTGCTGGCCGAGGCAGCAACCACTCAGACATCCCCGGCCCAGGAGCAGCATCGGCCAACCGGGACTTTGCCCTGTGTCCCGGCGGCCCAATCCGCCCCTGTGTAACCTCGTCTAGACTAATAATCGATGCGATGACAGTGGGAACTCAAAGTTTCTCATCCTCTCCCGAAATGCTGTCACGTTAATCTGCGCTATTTTTTCAATATTTAAGTTTCATTCGACGCTTAATTAGTGAGCTAAGCTTATTGAGCGTAAAAATAAGTAATTAAAGTTACTTCATCGGCGTGCAAATTTAAACAGCGAAACAGCCTTTCACTATCGATGGGCTTATAGTTTCTACTTCGTCGAACTGACTACTCATAATAATAAAGTAACAACTTTTTGTAAGTTTATGGCTTTTCTGGATTTATCAGCAGTATTTATTATAAACAACCATCGATTAATGAATACCAAAGAAAATTACTGGCCAGTAATAATGCGCACAAGATTTATTTAACCTTTTGATATTATGTCGTTTAAGTTATACAAGCGGTTAATTAATAAACGATTTTCATGCAGGAAACTCGTCAACTTTTACTCGCTCTAAGACTAGACTTCTTATACAGAAATTAAAGCCCTTATCGTTCATGTCATGCAGCCACATCAGCATATATGAACGCGAAAGAGGATAGGAATTTATTAACGGGGATATTTACGAGAATAAATTATCATTTCATAAACTTCGTACACAATTAAGCAAAATGCATAGTTACGACTCGTATTCTTTATAGTGAAATTAATATTATACAATTATATGAACGAAAGTATTTCAGTGGTTTAAATTAAAACAATCTTGTTTTTATATCCGAGATTAATTCATGCTGTCCCTGTTATTATCTTTAAGAGTTTTGATGCGACAGTGAAATGCCATGCATAATAACATATCATCTTGTTTAATTATATCAAAGGTCCTGTGTAAATTATTAAACATCATTATTTTCCTTTTTCAGGTGTTGACTACATGCATCCAGATCTAAAGCATAATTACGTAAGTACTGTTCATATATTTACATGCTAATCAATAAAAAAATTCATCCTACCTATGCATACATTCCCACATTAAGGACTGTACCTATTGCATCTCGTATAACATATCGACGACTTTTTTTGTGTTAAATTAAGCTTGGTAATTTTCAAATCAAATATTAACTCATTAACTGTGCACTGCGAGCCTGCCGTCAAGTACATTTTCTTTTTTGTACGCTTTCAGTACGCAATTTGATTTATCGCTAATAAATGATTCAATATTTCTCCTTCTAATGTCTTTTAGCTCTACGTACTTTGGCAAAATAATAAGCATTTAAACAGCATTTTACGATGGGAATATCAACAGTAAGAGAAAAAACTAGCAGATACAACCATGCCCATGTAAGGATTCGAACCCACGACGTATTGGAAGCCAGACTCGCTAATCACCCTTTCACCGAAGTCTGTAAGAAAAACTTGAATTTTTTTTTAAATCGGAAACAAAGGTAATTCTGGGGCATTACATCAACGTGTAATGATATATATACTTCCAGCCGCGGCGAATTTTTTTTGCGACTGGATATAACGATCATTAAAACGATTCCCAATCTTGCAAATGCTTTCGCGATTCATCTTTTTTTCCTGAAAGGACGCTAGGAGACAGGATCGGTTCCACCACATCCTCGTTATCCACGGCCAACCTTTTACCCCGCAGTCCTAATTAATGTCAACATCTTGTAACTGACACCGACCACTCTTAACACGGCTGAGAAACTAGGTAAATAATCGACGGTATTTTTTAAAAATTTTTTCATGGTACCTCCCAAAAGTTCCATATTTTTTTATCCGACAAAAAACGTATGTTAAAAATTGACCTTTGGTTTTGCTGATAAATGTCGCAACGGAAATTAAGGTTTTATTTTCAACCTATGATTCGCTCTCAAACAAATTTCAAAAGCAATCCTCTTGTTTCACTATCCCGCGGATGAATAAATAAAAGCTTCGCTTAGAGAACTTGTTGGAAGCATGACTATACTAAAAATTGCGAAAAATTCTGAAAAGTTAATTTCTCACCATTTTCCCCTTTTAGCTAAATGACGCCTCGCAGAAATACTTCACAATCTTAACCCATTCTTCTTCACCGACAATTAAAAAATAATCTGATGTGGCAAACACATGACTTTCTCCATACAGAACAATGAATATGATCGCTCTCGACATCAGCGTCCTCAGGAATAATTACAAGCAATTGCACTCGTGAATAATTTAAAAACATTTTCCATTGTCTTTATTTAAAAAAAAGTAAGTAAAGAAAATTGTTAGCTGTTTCTTTGGATCACTTAGCGACGTGTTTAACATAAATGTAGAAGAAAAATCAAAATATCTCTTAAACTGTCGGTTTTAATGGGAAATGTGGAAACGTAAAAGAAATCTAATATAACCGGGAATCGAACCCGTAACATCCATTTGCCGGGCAAATATTCTACGACTGAACTACCGTAACAGACAAATTCTCTTCTTTCAGAACGAGAATATTTTCTTAGGTTAGGACCGAGCTACCCATGCTCTTGCCCTTATGATGAAAATATTATATTCAAAATTTGGGACTGAAACGGCAAATAGATTTCGAGTTAGAGCGCCCACAAAACTCCTATCACATACAGACATACACTGGCACACAGGCATCGCCGCGGAAATAGTCAAAACGTACTCTCAGGGTACCTCAAAACGCGTATTTCCGCCGAAACCTCAAAATCGATTTTTTCGTGAAAACAATACTTTCCCTATATTAAATATGGAGAAAGTGAAAACATACCTTAAATAATAATCCCCGTAACGCAAATTAAAAGTGCTCCCTTAACGGACGAGGTGTCCGGTCCCTATTGTAGTACTCCCGAACGAACGTGTCTCCTGTTTTTCCTCGACACCCTCGCACAGACAAATAACTGAAAAAAAATATATATAAAGAGGTCGCGTTGTTTTTGACAGCTTCAGTCGAGGTGACTGAGTTTCCGAGAATTATTCGGTAGAAAAAAGGGGCTTTTATCCTTCCCACGAAGGAGCTCAGACAGAGACGCGTATCTTTTCTCCTCCGCTCTTTTTTTCTCGCTCCATCCCTTCGCTACAACGGACGGAGGGGAGATTCTATTGACGTCACAGCTCTCTTTCTCTCTCTCCCCCCCCTTTTTGTTGGTCCCTACCCCACGGCCGCCATTGCGAACTCGCCCATCCCTTGGTGCCATCCGTCGCTTTTCCCTTTTCTCATTTCCTTTTCGTTTCTCTCTCTCTCTCTTTACGCCTTTTCGTTTCTCACTTTTTTGCACCCTTTCGTTCCTCACTTTTTTTACTTTTTCCATGCCACGTGGACCTCTGAGAGAGAGAGAGAGTGGTGGGGGGAGGGGGGGGGGAGTAGAGAGAGAGAAAGAATCAGGGAAGAGATGTGTTTTTACCTCTGGCGAAATCCTTATTCGACCTTGGACAAGCCACTGCCGTCTTGCGTCATAAAATGATCGTTAAGGTGTTATGCTTCCCATCGACACTTAGTCGCCGTTTTTTAGAAATGGACTCCGATTATTCTTTTCGGGTTGGGATTTTTTTCCGTCTGCTCACGAGTTATCCTTATGAGGTGCAGCTATATGTTTATGTAGAATATTCTTTTGTGGTGTTAATCGCTTCGGTATTGCATGAGCAATTTAATTTTGAGGAAGTCTGACAAAAAGATAAAATTCACGAACAAAAATTTCCGTCGCCCTTGCTGTAATATACGTAATAATATTTGGAAGACGAAAATTTTAAGGGGGGACATTGTTTGTTCATAAATGCACAGCTTTTCCTACCTAGATCGCTTATAGAATAATAAATTTAAGGAAGAAACTTTAAGACTCGTCTCTTAGACAAATTGACGGTGATAGATGTGCTTCTTACTGGAACCATATAAGTTATCCCTGCGAAAAATAATTTTTCAATATACCGAAAAATGTCCTTTCCAACTCTAAAATTTGCTGATGAAAAATATTTCTGCAAAATCACCCAAGCGATGTAGTTTAGAGTGCCCTTTTCAGAGCACATTTCACGTGCTTATTTTCTCTCAAAAAATTTCTCGATACTTTTTCATTACAAAGAAAAGACATTTTATTAAACAAAATACCTTGGTTAAAAAGAAATATAGCTTTAAGGCCGAATCTTGGAAATTTTTTTCTATGCAAATGTCATTTTCAAATGAAGATAATAAAAAGTGGAAAGATGTTTATTGCGCCTGACACATGAATATTTATTTATCAATGGTCGTCCTTCTTTAACATATTACATATATGCCCGACTATAAGACGGCCTCGAATATAAGATGAATCCCCCACTTTGATAGAAGCTGATTTGGATGAAAAATTATTTCTAAGAAATTATGAAGCAAATAAGTTTAAATTATTAATTCTTTTTTGTTTATATCTATATAAAAATTGTCATCACAATGTGGAATGCAAATATAAACGTCATTTAACCCATAATATATTCGTTATCGGCCATTACTTTTATTTATTTATTGCTTTGTTTGCAAATATAAGGCGACCCCTATGATTGAAAAAAAAAGCAGAAAAACCCTTCGTCTTATAGTTGGGTAAACACGGTAAATTTCATTTCATTCAAACCGACCGAGTATGACGCCGGCAAAATAAAGTTATTCTAAACGAAACGCAAAAATGTAAATATTTCCAAAATCTTCCAAAGCCTACAAAATCGATGACAGCTTTACCCATATATAACATACTAGCTGCATCATGTGAATGATGCAAATGATATTCCCATAGAAAACTATTCTATTAAAGACGCCTTGTACTATGTGCTTACATAACTTTTCTTCTCCCCTATCTCCCTCCTCCCTCTCTCCCTATCCCCCACTCTCCCTCTCTACCCCCCCCCCTCGCCCATCCACGCCTCTGTACCTGTATAGAGGCCTTTTCCCCTATCTCCCCCTCCCTCCTTTTTCCCTTACCCTCTCTTCATTTAAACGGCTTATAAAACACGTTAATTTTACACTCGTAAGCTACATGCGGTTTTATAACAACAGGACTTCGATCACGACAATGTACGTCGTCAAGGCATTTAGAGATAAAATGTCGAATTTAGTGCAAATTATGTGCATTAAACTTAAATTCGGAGGATTTCGAGTCGTAAATGAAAAAAGACGACGTGAATAAGAATTCTTCGTCATTTTTCTTTAAAACGATTCAGATTCGAAGCTCGTATGCCAATATTTCGAATTTATATGATCAAATGAATGAAAGCCTGCACAACGAAAAGTCGAGTTTTACGTGTTATATTATGTAAAATGTCAATTAAATGTATGGACACATGTACCTAATATATATATATATATATATATATATATATGAAGCACTAAAACTTTTAAATGTAAAAAAGGTAACATCTCCGCATCCATGCTCATAGTATGGAAATGAATACCATCGTACTCTCTTTAAAGCAAATGACCCGCACTCACTCCGACAGCCGCACAAACCCAGATAGCCTCGACAGAGAGAGAGAGAGAGAAAGAAAGAGAGAGATCGTCCATCCAACACTGCTGCTAGACCTCATTCCGCGAGGAGTCCAACCGTGATGGAATATCACGGCCAGGAGAGAAACGATTCGGACCGCTGGAGTGTGGAGCGCGAGAAGAGAGGGAGATGCCGTCTGATTTGGGGGGAGTTGAAGGGAGAGAGGAGGCTGGAGAGGAAGAGAAAGGTAGAAGGGAAAACGTCGGGCACTTGCGTGACGGCAGACGACGAGGGAGAGAGAGAGAGAGATAAAAGAGGACGCGAAAAACTGGGAGGGAGAGAGAGAGAGAGGGCCTCGGGCAAGCGTCGTGCACGGCAGCAAGGGGAGAGAAAGAGAGAAGGGTAAGATTTAGTGAAGAAGGGTCGAGTGGCATTGGAACGAGGAAGCATTCGACGTTGCGGAAAAGAAGGAATGCCTTAAGGGAGAGGGAGTGGAATTTTTTTTTAAATAAGGGAGTAATGCACGTGGCATAAATTACGGACGTGTCGCATACGAGATTCCAGGGGATTGAAATTTTATTCCGTTAATTTGGCAGTCCTGATGTAATTAGGGGAGGCACGATTCCGGTTCGGAATTATCTAAATGAATTTTAATGTAAAGTTACAGTAATGACGTGATGGAATTTCGAATTCTCTTCCCGGTAATATGTGAGCCGGTGGCGTGCCTCGAGTGTTCCATTTTCGCTCCTTATTTTAACAGATAAAGTGGCAAACGCCAGCCCTGAGTGACGTGACCCAGATACGCAATATTTATCGCGTATTTTAAAAAAAAACACAGCAACAAGATGGATGCTTCCATATTTTACGGATATATAGTACGGCATTGATAGACGGGCATGTCTGCCTCTCAATTACAGGGCCCACGGGTTCGAATCCTCACGAGGGTGTGGTTGCAGGCGATCGTTTTCGTTATCTCCATAACGTTCACTGCAAAAGGTTATTGACGGCTGACTGTGGGTTTGCAAATAAAAATACATATAAAATTCTCATGCAGTAGAATACTTTTGAGAGCGATTTTCTCATAAAGTAGTTACCCTATGCAAATTACATATGAGCCAAAGATATTGCTTATGATTATATTAATAACTTCTGGAAAGTGATATTTCCTCGGAAAAATTTTTTTTGGGTAAAGCGGCAGTCCTAATGGAGTGATTACGTCATATTCGTCTTCTACCTTAACAAATATATTAAATATCAAATGTCACCGAAATATGCCTAGCGGTTCATTTTACGACGGATAGACATAGCTGGATATATTTATAGCTAAAGGAAGAGAGGCTATACAAAAGAATACGCGCTTTCTTCTCCCTCTCTCTCTCTTTCGATAAACACGCCCGAAAAGTATAAATGTTACATTGGGTTAACTAGAGTTCTGGATCGAAGAAAACGTGCTGAAGTGGTCGCCATAAATGAAGAGGAGTTGGAGTTAGTCTTCAGAACAGAGAATAAGTAGCAGACGTGGTCGTTAAGAGCCTTATTCAAGTTTAGATATCTAATACCTACCGATTTTTAAAAAAATAATTTCATTTTTATTTCTCGGAAATTATATATTTTTAAAGGTAGCATCCACTTCGCACCATATACTTCTAGTATATTTAACGCGTTCCGAAATATTTATTTGAACATTCGTTTGGTTAAATTTCTTTGTGAGATGCTATCCATTTCTCCTTGACCCACCCTCCGGATTTCCGGTACTTTACCAGTCTTTTTATATGAAGTTATATGAATTACCTATTAGCCCAATAAAAATAACACGTGATCGAAGGAAAACATGCTGTGTGTAGGAACACCTCAAGCGTAATACCTGGCACCTGCCTATTCAAATAATTCTTTTATTCCCTAAATCCTACTGACGACGGCATCTTATATGTCGAAATGCGCATTTAGGCATTGCATAATTACTGATTTTAGTGCTTAATTATGTGAGTGAGTGTGAATGTGAAACCGTGAGTCCCTGGCGCGGAAGAAAAATTCTCACGCGTAAATTTACTCGATCACTGGCGTGAAATTAACTTTCCGTAAACTGGGTAAGATTTTCTGTGTCATTTTCTTCTTAACGGTAGTTATAATATTTAGCCAGTTTTTCCTGTATACGGTGTTTTAATTTCACAAATTAACATTCTTACTAAGAGTCACAACAGTACAAAACGATGCAACAGACGTTTACATCGAGATTCTGGTAACCCGTTCCATTGATATGCGCTCCTCAACTTTTCCGTCCCTGAGTGGCGATTTGTTTAAAACGTCACAATAAGTCCATAGTTGCCAATTTAGCAACTTTTTCGCTAGATTTAGCGCCTTTTTACTTCCTTTAGGGACTTTTTTTTAGTGTTTAGCTACATGCCACTAACTTTGCGATTTTCTACTAATTTAGCGACTAATCTAAATATTGCTTTATGTAAGCATAAATAGATGCAATATACGACATAAACCAAACAAATTAATTTTATGATAGCTTTATCAAACTCTATATACCTAAGTTTTAATAAACCCTCAAATATTTCTACAGTTACTTTCCCAGTTATGATATTTGAAAGACATTTTAAACTAATTTTGAAAGTTCTCATTATAATTTACGTAGAAGAATACACCATAAAACGCAGTAAAATTACAGAAAAATTACTTCCATTAAAAACTAAAGAAAGTATTATTCTCGAAGTAGAAATTAGACATCGATTTTTATTATGATTATTGAACGTCACAAATGAAACTCACCTTGTTGTCTCGAATTTTAAAATAGAGAGTTAGCGAGATTACTGTCACAAATTGTGACTCACAATGTGTTACAAAGTAAGGAAAGCGTTGTCATTAAGCGGATGAGCGCTTCTTATGCGTGTATATCGGAGCATTTCAAGGTGGTACATTGATCCTCAATCATTTTCGTTTTTAAGTTATTCCAAAAATCCAAAAGTTTTATTTCCCTTATTAAAAATTCTTGGAACGAATGCTTGCTATGTGCAGATACATAAAAAAAATCAGTGAATATGAGGCGGAAAATCTCCCTGCGTGTTATACGCGGGTATTTACGATATTTTATTTTTGTACTTATAAAATAAGTTTGACTTATAAATGTTAATATGTTCCATTTTTTTAAATATTATGTAAAAAATTAAGAACTTCTTAACCGTACAAAGTATTCCATTTTTATTAATAAAAGGCTTGCAAAAACTCTCCCTTATTTAATACTAATAATTAAATATTATCTTAATTGATATTCATTTATAAAATAGATAACGTTTACTAATTAGATTAATAAGAATTATTTAAAGAATTTATGCACTATTTTATTTTTAACGACGTTTTAGCTACTTTTTACGGTGGATTTAGCGACATTTTCAAATTTATTTTGGCAACTATGAGTAGGTCTCTCTGATTTATGCACCGACAACGATAAGTCACGCCATTTCACCAATTAAAAAATGGACGACTAGGAATTTAAAAAATCCGCCTCTTCATTGCGAGAAAGTGTTAAATCATCGCCGCGCCAACTGTCCGCAGAAATTTCGCCCTAAATTTCCGCCATCTAACGAGAAAAACGTAAAACAACCCCAGAGTTTGACATGATGAACTGAACGATTTAATCATCTCCGCCGTTGTAAGAAACTACTTTCGCCGTCATAAAAAATTTCGCTGTAAACTTCATCATATACCGAACTTGACCTTTTAACACCTCCAGAGGGTTCCGTAAAAGACTGATTGGCACTAGGTATAAGGAAATTTTTGATATGGGAGAGAAAATATATCTAGGTGTTAGAAGTAATGACGCAGGAAGGATATTTTGTATATCCAAAGAAAGACTTCGATGCTGCGCTGCAAAGCAAAAAATCATGGTCAAACGTATTTTGAAGCATTTTAGCAACTTTTACATTAACTACGATAGTAATGTATACATAAACACACACACGCACACACGCACGCGCGCGCACACACACATACATACATGCATACATATATATGTGCTTAAAGAAAAGGAAAGGTAATAATAAAGGTGGCAAAGAGGTATTGGAGGGAGCACAGTGGACACTTACCTAAATTGGAGAGCCGCTGGAGGTGCTGAAGAAACAAGAAAAACAAACACACAAAAATAACAAAAAGTAGAAGCTTTCGGGCCTGAGCCCTTCATCAGCGACGGAGAGAAAACGACGATCCGCTTTTACGTCTGTTTCCCCATAGGACAAATAACCCAGAAATTTTTAGCGCATTGTTTTCTTAACCTTTAGATAATATATTTGTATTGCTGCTACAGGCCACAAAAATAAAAGGCTACTCAAATGAGACTCTTCACGTTCGTCTCTCACTCCTAAGATATTTAAGATTCAAGGTGGTGGGTGTAACCTTTTGAAAATCTTCCACGAAAGACATATAAAATACTAGCAGAATTTCCCGTTGAATGTCAACGGAATAAGTGAAGCTATTACAGCACAACATATAAACTCTTTAAAATATATAGTAGATACTTTTAAAATTACAATTAGCTTTTCTTAGCAATTAATCATATTTGCTTCTAACAATCCCTTTCCGAACGTATTGCATTCAAATATAACGATAATTGTATTTCCTATCATATCACTTTCGCCAAATCCAGCTTCATTTCTTGTGTAAATATGCCTCACTGAAATATTTACTTTTATGTTTGTAAGAAATCCGTGAAAAAGCAACGCACAGTTGTCCATGATTGAACACTGACTGGTAAATGTACACCAGATACGTCAGCTTATTGACGTTAATAAAGATTATAATGTAGAATATAATGATTTTACTTACAAAAAATGTAAGTATTCAATAGACGAAAGAAGGTTCAATTACTTTCATCAATCGTTATAAACGTTTCCTGAATAATATTCAGTATCTATTTACGTTGCTATCCATAAACATCGATCGTTTCGTTGCTTAAACAAAAGTGCGAAGCGAATAACGCTGAACTTTCGTCTATTTGTGAGCTTCATTGAAGATATTTGAGTCGGAGGTAACAATGACGGCCGCCTTGGCAACGCCCCGAAAGAGTACGAAAAATCCATAAAATTTCGAATGAAAACTTGGACCGTGTAACATGTAAATTTCGCAGGAATAAGATAGTATAGAGTTTTATTCGTCGGATAAAGCAAAAACGAAAAAAATCGGTCCATATTTACGTATTTCGATGCTTGAGGGAAGAATACGTTGCAAGTCAAGAAATCGATTCATACGTGTTATCTTACGGAAAAATGTTAATCCCCTATATTGGCAGCACTGATTAATCCCGGTTGACCAAACCTTGACCATTCATTAAGTTAGGATGTAAGGAAGTATCGTACCAAATTTCGTTATTCTACCTTTTATCGTTTAGGAGGAGTTCCATTAACAAACACACAAATACAGACACACACAACTACACAAACACACGCTTCAAAATATATTATAGTAGATAGAAGTAGACTAGCTTCAAATTTTCCCACTGTTCTATGGTGGAAAATACAAAGTTGCTATTTTATTTGTTCAACCTGAGATATTTATTTACCAGTAAATATAACGGAGCAATCACTCGTGCCGTGCGTTTATCTGCTGTTCATCTTACGTTTTTAAAACAATACAATAATTTCGTAAGTTTCTGAGACAAACGAACGACTAAAGTAAGCGACCATTATACCGATTAAATCATCGAAAAAAACGGGTCGTTTATATTCATCGTCTTCGCATAAACGAGATCTGCAAGGCGACGAATCAGTCTCGGCAGTTTAGCGCGACTCGTTCATTACGCCCTCAATGTCTCACAGGATCGCATTTTCAACGTGGAAATTTCCTTTCATCGCATAAAGCATCGGAGACAAGGTAACGCAGACTTAAAACTCTTCCCGAATGACCAAGTTACGCGTCCCTTTCGCCATTATACCAAAATCCTGAGTTGAAAAACGGCCGCAAAAAAAAAAACGAAAAACTCATCATCACCACGTTGGGAAGGATAATTAGCACGTTCCGCCCTTCCGGACAATATCACTCGCATCTTTCTTCCTACCCCCCCCCCTCCCCTTTCTCACTCGACTCTTCGCCTTTCGCGTTTCTTTTATTCATGTTTCTCCGGGCGCCCGTATCTTTCAACCAAGCGCTAGCCGCTCTAAAGAGTTCTTTTTTTTCTTCTTTTCGTCCACCCACACTCACCTCCTCCTCGCATGAGTAATTGGAGAAACGCTTCCACGAAACGGTAATGAAGCGAAAAGATCAAGTATTGAAGCGGAAACGTGCTAGAGAGGAGCCGTTTCATATCAATCCTAGGGTTTGCGCATTCGAATTAACGGCGTAGGTGTCCTCGTAGCGTCTCTTCCTCTCCATCTCTCTCTCTCAAAGGTATTAAGGAATCAGGCTGTTTATCCAGAGGCGGTTGATGTGGGTAAGAGATGGGGAAAAGTACTAATTTGGCTGTGTACGCTTTTAAGAGTGATTCATGCGTGGAATGCGTGGACACACGACATTTAAATAAGAATAAGATAAATAAGGGTTTATGGGAGTCGCATAGATTATAAAGTTAGCATTAAAGATTATTCGACGCTTACAGCATGAATTTTATTTTTCTTCGATTTACCAATGTGTCTCAGTCGTCTTAAATCGATTTAACTAGACTGTTGTCTTTACTTTGGTTTTATTGCATTATGTTCGTTGGACATAAAACAACCTTAAGGAACCCAAAAGAGAAATTGTCCTCGATCAAATTAAAGTTACATAAACAGCAATGGAGGTGAATATAATGGTAACAATGCCTAATGCATATATTCAATTTTTGCGTTTTCATCCGTTAGTTATTCTTCCACACTTTGTTATCCCAAAACTAAACAACTACTTAGAGAAAAACCGTGAGGTGTGTATCAAATAAGATAAAACACAAATATGTTTAAATTTATAACTTGTAGTACTCTGAATGGGCAAAAAATGTGTCCGATTTCAACATTTAAATAGTAAATGAACTATATGATATGAGTGCGAAACAAAAACCAATTAATAAATGGACATTTCGAAATTATTTCCGTCAAAATGTCTTCCATCGTTCTGAGCACACACGCGAATGGGTGCAGTACTACAGTTGCTGATTACAGCATGTAGGATTTCACGTCTAATATCGGCTATAGCTGATGTTGTAAACTTATCTGAGACATTTTGAACCTAGGACAAAAAGGGTTATTCGGTAAATTAATTAGACTTTTTCCCGATTAATCCACTTTATTATTCAATCCCAGCTTGTGTGATTATCCTGTAATTTCATTTTGAAATTAGTACATTTTTTGGCTCACTCTGTACACTATACCGTATTGCTCATTCTAATTTAATTGAAGTCGTCTACCATTCGACGCAGTCACTCTGAAAATAGTTCCGGGTGATTGAATGAAGTAAATATTAATGCATTTTCACCTAACTACAGGATGGAGTAGTGGCGCCGGCGCCATTTACATTAGCCTAGCGCAGAAACATCCAGGACCGAGAGCTGAACCCGGACCCATCATTTTCCGCAAGAATAAGCAAACCCGTCTAGAGTAACTCGGTTATGTCCATTTGTTCGATCGTCAAAACAACCAGTGCACTGAATTTTCTAAATCAAACTACCAAAGCATTTCGTCGGGACGTTAGTTCGTTAACCTGTCGCAGTGGCCTGTGGCACTGGTGGTCGCCGAATCTGCAATGATCCAATTACTAATAAAAAGGGACGCCAAAAGTTGGGACATCCCGGCGGAGTAAAACGTAAAAGAAGTTCTCCCAAATACCGTTCCAGACAAAATAAAATTAAAGCGTCGGGCACATGTGGGTTTTTCCGCAGACTCGTTTTTAAACTCGTAAATTTTCGATTCCGGCAAGTGCGAATGACTTCTTTTTAAAACAGTATTGCGAGAAGAAATACACACTTGTGGAGGAGGAAAGATAAATAAAGATATTTAGGGCAACTAGGTGTTGAAGGAAACCCAGTGATCACTTACCAGAAGGGTGTTGAAGAGACACATTTGAAGACGTTGTTGGAGCTTTCGGCAAAAGAGAGACACAACTATATATATATATATATATATATATATATATATATATATATATATATATATATATATACACACACACATATGGCGTTCAATGATAAAAATAAACAGATTTGCTCCATTTTTAACAAAAATACGTCAATGTGGATGACATCGTTATTCCACAATTTGTTCGTTACTTTGAATCTTTGTAACCACGCGACATAGTGAATTTAATGCCGTCATTTCATCGCGTATTGAGCGACCGTTTAACGTTAATTTTACTTGGTCGTCATCTGGCTCACTGACTGAACTGTAAATTTATTCCAAAAATACCGGTGTTTGATTTTGACGGAGGTTCATTAACGTTTTTTAACCCCTTTATACCTGCTTCTTTAATAACTACAAAATATCCACGATTTTGTTGACATAATTCGGGGAGAAACCGATCATTACTACACAAAAACAATTTTCGTTTTTCTTTCAGCAACATCCGTTAATGGCCTCGTTTATTTTCGTTCATCTTTTGGAATTTTAGAATGGACAACGAATAAACAGTTCCACTTTCCATAAGGTCTTAAAAACGTTTAATTTATTAAAAAAAAGAGATTCGCATCATCTCGCGTTGCAAAGATTCACCAAATTTCGCACAGAATGGAAAAGTACTTAATCCGATTTACGCCCAATGAAAGAAATATATATATATATTTTTTAATCCTCGGGATTAAATCCTACGGATATTTTAATCCGGAATTATGCATTATTTTATTAATCCGAATCGCTACGGGTCGTCTTAACGCGATTTTAATCGGTCCAGCAGCTAACGATGGCGCGCGTTAGAGCGTAAGGGCGACCCTTGATAATGCTCACTCATTAACTTAAGACATAACCTAACGGTCTGATGAGTTTTGTTGCCGAATCGAATGCTACTATCGCGAAAATAATAATTTTGGAAAGGTTATAAATTTTTAATTTTGATATCGCTCTACGGCAGGGTTTTTCAAACTATTTTCTCCGCGACCCAATAATAATATAAAATGTATTTAATCGGCACATCAAAATTATACCTTATAAAATATAAGTAAGAATCTTTAAGGATGTATTAAAAATCTAAACGGCATGATTTAATACTATTTAAATCCCATTAGTTGATGTCGGTTATCTTGACAACAATTTAGTCTAAATTTTGCCTCAAAATATCTTGAATCAATCCTTTTTTAGGCCCTTATCGAGCGTTATGCGGCCCCTCTTAGTGGGGAAAGTGTGGCCCGCGGGCCTAATACGACCCCCAATATCATTTTGCGCAATCCGTGGCGCAATCATGAAAATCGATCCGTAAAACTTAGCACGCAAAATCACAGTAAACGAACAAAACACTCCTTCGCCGTAAAAGGGAAGAGAATAATCACGTTCACGCTGCAGGTCGATGGTAATACCGTCGCGTATAGTATACACACATTCGCATTTTGTGATAAAGTTATATTAATAAAAATTTATTCAGACTCGATTTTACCTTGTCTGACACGTCAGAATGAGTAGGTTACTTCCGATTTAATTTTTAATCCGGCTCTCCGAAGGATTCGTAACCACCAACGTGGCCCGCCATGTTGCCCACACCTGCTCTACGTGTCCATAAACTAGTGACAGACTGAGTGAATTAAATGAGAAGATATATGCGTCTGCGCTTGTTTTCTACGTTCATGTGTGAATTTACATGTGGTATTTATGTCGATCATTTTGAAAGACACTAGAGAAACTAAATTTTCATCACAACACTTATACTGTGGCATAATATAAATGTGCTCTGTTAGGTTAGATTATTACAAGATATTTTGCTAACACTCATTCATTCGACCACTTGCTATAGGTTTAATAATACTGCATAACGTTTTCTATAAAGGTTGATGAATGATGGCTAAATATTTAGGAACTGTTTATCTAAAGAATTTCTTTTATTCAAGAACAAGCACTTGAAAAACGTTCGGCTCAGGCATCTTCAATACCCGCAACAAAGTTATAATAAAACCTATTGTTTTTATAACGTTGTGGATGTTGGGTATACCCGAGACAAGCTTTTTTTAAGTGCTCGTTCTTGAATTTATTTTAGCCATAAGACTAGCTCGATAATTCTCTGTTGAATTTCTATTATGACTGGGAAAAAATTTCATGAACGACTAGGAATCATTTTGATCCATCGATCGATGATATCATCAACGCTTGGTAACTAAAATAAAAATATTCACGCAGATAATTTCGGTAAGCGTCCAAATAAACTCCATTTTTATCTCGAAATCGTCACAACAACATCACTTGCACCAGACGAAGACGCAATCTCCAAAAAGGATTAGACGAACCGGGTTGACAATAAGGGAAAACAACGGGGGTCGAACCCGATGCCATCGAGGTAACGCTGCACTGACGCTGTTCGGGTAAATCCGCAGTCACGAGAGACAATTGTAAACAGCGCGACTGGCACGACACAAAGACCTCTTTTATTCTCCGGTATTTTATTTGTCATTTTTCCTTTTCCTCTCTTGAGGGAATTATTTTTTTGTCGCAAGTACGCTGCTCTCTGGTTATCGGCGAGGATGGAGCCATGAATCATTCCGCCACCATGGGATTCCGTCGGCTTACCAAAACGTATACGATGGCAGACTTGTGTCACGGGGAGTTTTAACACGTCCCGCGCGTGCGATGAAGTTTATATTGCGGGTGTGGGAAAATTCTCACCGCAGCAACGATAACCGACAAAGTTGTTTCGTTATGTACCGAGTTCGCAACGGGAGAATAAACGCAAAAAGTAAATAAATAAATAAAACAAACACGGAAAAATATACACTTGTGTGTTAGACGGAAGCCGATCAAACACACATACAGATACATAAAGTGTCCTAAGCGTGAAAAATGGCGCCCGTTATTGACATCGGGAGAAAACCTTTGTGGCATATTTCACCGGGACCTATATGAAAGTCTTTTGCTTCGTTGGAAAAAATCACATTATATGTGGAGCCTATAGCTTTGAAATTAGATACTATGCCATTTTTTAAAACATTTATATGGGATGTAAATAATGTCTGAAAAACAAATTTAACTTGTTTATTGCTATAACTGCGAAAATAAGAGACTGCTAAGATAAACCTATAAAAATTGCCGTGATATAAATAAGTTTGAATTATTATCCTAGCCTTATAACCATCATTCATAGGAACCCTATTATCACATATAATGATGCCATTATATAATATGAAATGTGGGCATCTTTATGGGCTTTTTTAGTTGCCTATTATAGCAATAGCTCCCATGACACCTTATGATAAAAACAAATAAAGAATGTTAGGTTATACACAGTCTATGGAATATTTTTTAAAAATTTATTCGTAAAAAAAGGATTATTAGCCATTTAAAAAGGCATTTTTAATGTTTTTAAACATTTTGTATGCACTATATATAATCGCGTACACCCAATGTTCAGAGGGAACCTAAGTAACTGATGAAATGGAAGTAGTTAAAAATTAGTTAGTTGGGGGAATATAATTTTATTTCAGGCAATATATTATATTTTATTTTATTTTCCGGAGTAACATGGGGGTAAAATTTGAACTTTTGAAATATTCAGAAGTTGAATTATATGTATTCTTTATAAAGCTCATAATTAACGAGGACGATAAAAACTTTCAAACTGAAAATCCAAGATAGAAAGACTACGAATTCTACCAGAAATTTAATAAGATCTATTAATATTTTTATAAAAACAGTTTTTTAAAATAGCATGAGATCTTTGAGCAGTTATAATTTTAACAATGACTTAAGTTTATAATAAATGAAGAACAGGCTATATGGCTCAGGATTCAAATAAAAAAATAGAATGAAACTTTTTAGTTCAATAATTCAGACTCAAACTGGCGTGTAAAATGTTGTGAAGATGGTTTTCAGTTTTATTTTTAGCGAGAGAGACCTGCAGAATGACGTGATATAATTGCATTGCAACGGAAATTTGTGGGAGTTTTCTGATTATTACTTTCTCTGCTGACGCGAGTGGGCTTGATGAAAAGGAGTGAGACTGGGCAAACCGAATGTAGAATATTTTGTCTTTTTTTATTTTTCATTATAAATAAGGAAAAAGAAATTTTTTCAAAATTAAATCCGAGAAAATTAATTTATTCAAAATTATTCCGATAATTTAAATTCGTATACGCTCTTCACGCTTCAGTCATTTTAACTGCATGTTAAGATGGTGTTGACGCAGGAGTTAAAGAAAATAAATCTGTAGCTTTCTTAAAAGAAATTGACGGCCTTTTTTTGAATTGCTGCATTTTGAATTACTATACCATTGGAGTGCCACCCTAAATTCAACAGTTGAAGCCATGGCCGTACACTTTATTGACTTATGCACAAAGAGAATATCCCCCATTCTCTTACACAGATAATAAACTACACTACACCATAATAAAAAAATTGGTACTTTCCTGTTAACGGGAATACCTTAAAAATGAACATGTATTGTTATGATTGTTTGAAAGGATATAACATTGAAAGGATATTTTGACGTATTATTGGATTTACGATATTTTATTTTAAAAACAACATTAACAGAAACTGATTGGCCTGTCTCGACATTTACAAACCCAATCTCCGGACAACGTGGAGAGTTTCTTTGGTTCCGGGCGAGGCGAAGGGCACGGTAGCGCCCGGAGACGACTACCCATTACAACAAAGCGAGCCGAAGTCTCGTCGATATATCCTCTCAATTTGCGGCGCAACAATCAAGAGGATATAACATTGAAAGGATATAATGACGCGCCTTCGGCTCGCTTTGTTATAATGGGTAGTCGTCACCGGGCGCTACCGCGTCCTTCGCCTCGCCCGGAACCAAAGAAACCCTCCACGTTGTCGGGAGATTGGGTTTGTAAATGTCGAGACAAGCCAATCAGTTTCTCTTAATGTTGTACGTAAGTATGGCATGGGGATAATACATAAGTACCAGGTCCTGCGAAGGGTCCTGGAGGTATTCCCGTTAACAGGAAAGTGGTATTCCCGTTAACAGGAAAGTACCAAAAAATTCAAGAACAAGCGCTTAGAAAAACACTTGTCTCAGGTATCTCCAATATCCACAACAATGTTATAAAAATCTAGATGCTCATTTCCGCTACAAAGCAGCCATATCAGTGTTGATTCACCGAAAATAGAGTTTAAAGTTATTTTAGAATCTATTGGAATAGTAATACAAATGTGTTACCTTACCGTTGCCCAATATGCCAATAAATTATGAAACGCCTAAACCATAGACTCAATTTAAAAGAAATACTCTCCAATTGTAGGAAGACAAAAAAATGTTTGTTCAAACTGGAAAGAAAATTCCACCAAATTTTCAAGTCAAAATTTTATTTAATAGCATCATCATCGCTTTTTATATTCTAGGAAATTTTCCCTTTGAACGAGTTTTTTCGAAATAACTATTTTCTTCTCTGTAAATGTAACTTTTGATATATTAACATGAATAAAATAATGTTAAAAAGCAGGTAATGGAATAAACATTAATGAAACGAAAAAATAAGATAAATATATTTACGGAAATAGTACTAAATCATCTACGACTGTGCGTTGTATTTTAATTAACATACAATAATACCAATTATAGAATTCTACTAACTCACGGCCTCTTCAGTGAGCTTTATTGAAAAATTTACGTTTTCAATAATTTTTCTAGGGCACGTGTCATAAAAATTGTTAAAAAGTCTATTATGGTTTCTTTTATATTGCGACTCAATGAGTCAGAACTGGAATCGGAAAAGCGATTTTTTAAATTTGTTTTTATCACTCATTATTTGTGCATTATAATATACCAATTCTTTATCTCTAAAAAACAAATAATTTTTATTCGTGGAAACAAAATGAAAACTTAAACTTATCTTCATTATAAGTATCATCCTGACTACATCCAATTTTCATAGCTACCTCGAATTCAATAATACCATACGGAACTCACAGTTGACATTCAGATATTCTCGAGCCCAACTTCAAATCGTAAAAAAAAAATCCTTAATTATTTCCTTCAGGTAGTTTTAATTTCGAAAGCGAACGACAAAATCTACGTGGGAAATTAAATAAAATAATTCACCGCCAAGATTAAAGGTTCCGAACGCATTCTCGATTTTTTTGGTCCATTCTCTTTTTTTTTCGTTACCCCGGAAGAATTAATCGCCCTTCAACGCCAGGTTTCCTTATTCAAAAATAATAATAAATTTACGCCCCACTTTCTTTTTTTTTTTAATTTTTTAGATGACGCGTTTCTGGGACACGATGACATCAGCAGAGGTCTGGGCGGCGAAGCACCCTTGACCCCTTATATTGTCGGCGAAATAAAAGGATGGTGCTCTCTTTCTCTCTCTCTCTCTCCACCATTTACTAAAT